>CM069609.1:27284497-27814497 GCA_035771175.1 Paratinospora sagittata
GCACCATTAATTTTTTTATCTAAAGTTCAATACATCTTCATGAAAAAAAAAATAAAAAAAATTCAAGTCATCTCAACCAAAATGACTTGGGTTGGGTCAAGGAATTAGTTTGTTTCGGGTTGGGTTTCATTTTTTTCTAACTTGAACTGTTTGGATTAGGTTGAGTTTTGGCTCCAACCCAACCCGTTACACCCCTATATCCCTTTGTTCGGTCGATCTCCGGTTGCCCCACTCTCTTAGGGTCTTGGTGTACAATGTTTCAAGCTTTTATTTTTTATTTTTTTATTTTTTTGAGAAGATACAATGTTAATAGTTAATTATATAACTAGCTTCAACAACAAACAACACTCTTAGAAAGGTGTCAGATGTGTTGAGACCTGACCCATTAATCTCTCTTATATGTAGGATGAGATAGTAACAAAAATTAAACCTATAATTTTTGAGTTCCAAAACTACTTCTTTCCCAACTGCACCACCATCACTATTTAAAAGTCTTAGGGTGTGTTTGATAGCTGAGAAAATTTTATTTTTTATTATTTGATTAGCAAAAAAGGTGAGAAAAAAATTTGTCGGTCCCACCCATTTTCTTACCATAATTTTGGTAAAAAAATAAAATTTTCAACCCTGAAGAATTACAATCATATAACTGAATAATTAATTAATAACTAACTATGCCAAAATTTTCTTATGTTCATTCAAACAACCCTCAAAATTTTTTCTTAAAGTATATTTTTTCAAAAAAAATTTCTGAAAAAAATACTATTTTCTCAATAAAAAATTTCTTTAACTATCAAATACACCCTCAAATCTTTCTTCAAATTTTATATACTTGTTTATAGTCAAACTTTCCCGGCATTAAACCTGAGGAACCCAGAGAAACTTCTCCTCCTCCAACATTCCACCCAGAAATGCACCCTGGGCTGCCCAGTCCTCGACCGGCTTCCTGTCGGCCGAGTCCCCAGCAACTCCGTCACCGAGCACGGCTCCGAAAGCGGCTGCGGCAAGACCCAGCTCTGTCTCCGGCTCTTCCTCTCTGCTCAACTCCCCCTCTCCCACGGTGGCCTCGCCGCCGCCTCTCTCTGCATCCACTCCGAGTTCCCCTTCCCCTTCCGCCGCATCCACCAGCTCTCCTACCCTCGCCCCTCCCCTTCCCACAACCCCCGCTATCACATCTTCGTTCGCAGTGTCCAATCTGCCGAAGAATTGCTCGCTGTTCTCGACCGGCTCGATGCCCTTCTCGCCAACCCGCCTTCGAAGTTGCTTGTAAAACTGATAGTTATCGATTCGATTGCGATGCTTTTCCGGTCGGAGTTCGATAACACTCCGGCGGAGCTCAAAAGGAGGTCTTGCCTCTTCTTTAGGATTGCTGGGAGGTTGAAGTTTTTGGCAAAGAAGTTTAGCGTGGCAGTCGTGGTTACGAATCAGGTTGTGGATTTGGTGGAGTGAATGGATCGAGGATTGGGAATTTGGAGGTTTTGTGCAGTTCGGGGAGAAGGGTTTGTGTGGCATTAGGGTTGTCATGGGCGAATTGCGTTAATTCGAGGTTGTTCTTGCCGAGAAATGAGGAGATTGTGGGTGAAAAGGAGGGTTCAAATTATGGTTTGAGGACAAGGAGGAGAATGCATGTTGTTTTTGCTCATCATTTGCCAGAGTCTTCTTGTGAATTTGTGATTGTGAGAGAAGGGGTGTTTGGTGTGGATTCTTAGCAATGGTTTGATCTGAAGCATAAATGTAAAGGAAATTTGGAATTGCATAGCTGGTGAGGAACATTTGAACTTATATCGAGCTTTGTATTGTTTAAGAGCATTAGATTTGTTTCTCTACTTGTTCTTGCGTTTTGGCTTTATGAATAACTTTATTATCATATTTTGGTCTTATACTGTAATTAACACTGGATTATCTTGCATTCGAGTTTTATTTTTTCTTGATCTAATTAAAAGCATGAGCAGTTGATTTTAGTTATGCTTTCTTTGTTTTACTTGGGCAAATGGCACAATAAGAATGCTCTGATCTGAGATATTGCAGTAATTGCTGGTTTAATTTAGTTGATTTTTATCTATATCTTTATTTCAAGGGGTTGTTGGGTGTTTGTTTTTTTTTTTCTTTTTTTAATAATTTTGCTCTTGATCTTTTTACTGACTTTTAGATGCATTGACTCTGGTGACTTAAACTTTAAGTCAGTTTAAATCAGACTAAAGAATGTGCAACTTGTAAAAATCTGTCTACTAAAACTGTAAACTTCACCTTCCTTGATGCATTGTCTCTTTTTTGCTGTATTTTACAATGCTGACCATATATATGTAGAAAACCAAGAGGACAAGTTCGCCACAACTGTGTTTTCAGCTTGCCCACCAAGAGAACCACTTTCCAATGTAGGACAAGTCTAGCTCTTAGCATCACCTCAAGACAATAACTATATAAGAGAACTTGAGTTGAACCAAGATATGTCCTTAACAAGCAACACTTGGTTGTGGAAGAGGTTAGACAAGGGCCTCTCCACAAAGTAGATTTTACATGTTTTCTCCTTCTTCAAAATTAAAGTTTCCATTCATCCCTAATCGGCTGTGCTCAAAACATAAATGCCAAGTTCTAGAAATGAGATAGACATCTTCCTAGAACTGGCTTTTTGTCAAGAAAAACTCTTGTTGTTCTAGAAATGAGATAGAGTACCACTTAGCTGATAACTTGGGTTGCCTCTTCAACTCCTTGTCCTCAAAGGCTACATGAACAAGTCCAAAGCAACATTGATACCCACTTACAAGCTCAAACACATCAATGAATGACACTCCGTGTTGATCCAAGAGACTCGGGCACCTGAGTACACTCCTCGAGTACTCTTCAAGTGCCCAAAACATATCGTTTCCTAATTTTTGTAGTATCTGTTATGAAGGATTAGAGAACTAACTTTGTATTTCTCTTTATAAAGCTTGGCAGCAGATGCATGTGCGAGTAAAAGATGATGCATTACTATATATGGTTCAACAGAAGAGTTCCCTGCTGTGCATTCGATAACACCTAAGGGCTTTGAACAGAGTTGAGGTGGAAAGTACCCAATATCATAGGACAATATGGCGCGATTATATTGGCCTCATTGATAGTGGTCCAGTGTGAGACCCTATCACCAAACTCTCTGAAGCACAAATCTGCATAGGCTGTGAAGTCGTCACTGAGTGCAAACAAATCGAAAAAACAGATGCAGCTGATGTTACATTTTGAATGAAGCAATTTTAAGACTGATTGAAATCAATAAATATTATTTACATAATCTTTGTGCCTATGCATCCTTTAAATTCTTCTTCCAGTGTCAGAGGAAGATCCAAATGGAACAATGTAGCGTGAGGTTGAATTCCTGCAATTCATCAGCTTGTAAATCCAATGCTGCAAATCAAATTTGTAACCATGTTGTGTGAATTGTTGGGTCATACCATGGGCGACCAATTCATCAATGATATTATTGTAATATTCAAGGCCTTTTGGATTGACAGTTCCCCTTCCATCTGCATAGATAAAATATATGTATTGTTCTGTTTCTGACATGAAATTTATACTGATTTTGGTAGAATTAATAAAATTGTAAACAGGGAAGCTAACAATACTTGGAAGAACCCTAGACCAAGAGATGGAAAATCTGTATCCTTCAAGACCTACTTCACTCATCAGCTTCACATCCTCCTACAATTTTGGTCACACAATTAATGATGCATTATAATTTAGGAGGCAATAGAACATGTTTTTATATGCACAATGATCTATTGTTTATAAATTTTATTTTGTTAAGTGTAGAGTTAACACAAATAAAGTTTTCATAAGAGGTGAGGAAGTGCCTTATATTTGTGATATCCATCTGCTGCAATATCTGCTAAGCTCTTATCCGGCATCTTTCCCGAATAAAACCAAACAAATCTAATTAGTTAACTTTGATAACAAACATTTGATCTAATCATATGAAAGACGATATATTCATACAGATGATATGTTATTAGTTGGACTTGATTTTTACAAAATTATTATTATTATTTTTAGAAAATGTGATAAAGTAGCAAAGAAAAAGTTGATTACTTAAATTAATCAACCTTATCTTTTATATTATTAAAACAAACCTGTGCCGGCCTGAAGCATTTGAGTGTTTTAGTAAACTATCATGACTTTTGCTTATGGCAAAAGTGGGAAGGATTGTGTGATGGCCGTGTTTGATCAGGTCTTCTTCATGTGTGGAGCAGGTGTCATTTTCCCACTTCTTCTTTCGTGTATTGTGTGATAGTCAGACCTAATTGTTATGCAGCAAAGAGATATTAACCATATAGTCATCAGTAAATGAACATAAGAATCACGGGGCTTATGTCCAATATGTAGGAGAAGAGGATGTACAGGGGCAAGCGCTTCATCTTCATGGTGAGAAGATAGCAATTGCTTTTGGGCTTATTAGTACAACCCGCTCGACGCCTTTTCTCAATATTGTAAAGAATCTTCAAGTCTGTAGGGATTGTCACTTGGTTGCAAAACTCATTTTTCAGCTTTAGGATAAAGAGATACTTTTTAGGAATTGCTATTGATTTCATCACTTCAAAGATGGTCATTGTTCTTCTATGAATTATTGGTGAATTCAAGGATGATAGCTTAATGCCTTGTACGGTTCAAGTGGGTAAAGTGAGTCGTTGGAAGCACAACCAAAGTTTGGAAATATTGCTCAAGTAAGAAAATTATATAAGGTTGAAACGGTCTCATTGTTTAATTATCCTTGACTTCCTATACAGTTCTAATCTTTGTGCCATGAGAGATATGAACCATATACCCAAGCAATCTCATTTATGAACAAAGTTAAACCCCCCCCCCCCCCTCCTTCCTCAATGTCTCCTATTTTTGTGCCCTACCAAGTTTCTATATTTTATCTTTTTTAAAATTTAAGGTTGGGTTTGGTTTATGATTCGAAAATAAGTTTCTGTATCTAAAATTTGAAAATATGAAATATGCATTTGGTTTGTTGAAACTTGAAAAAAGTTTTTTAAAATTTACAAAGAAAACAAACTATTTTCGGATAATGATAAAATGTTGTTTTTTGAGTTTTTTACTTTTTAAGTTGTATTTTACTTTTTAAATCACAAACCAAATACAACCTAAGTTTTTTCTTGTTTCTTCTATTTTTCTATATATCAAACAAAATTTCATTTTAATTAGAAAGTTAAAATTTTAAAAGGTACTGTACATATAATGCACGTAGTGAGAATATTTTGCCTAATTTAAGGTGAAGACATTTTATAGATAATTTCAATAATACCCCCTCAATGCTTTTCACTATATGTTCATCCCAACTTTAACCATACTCTTTGACATGGTCAATTATGTCATTCATAAGTTATTCCTATTTTATAGATTTTTTTTTTCAAGCACAAGGCTCTTTTTATTACACAGTTCATTCATGTGCAATTCTACCAGTATACATATACTTGAGTTTTTCACAGTGAAATCATTTTTGTCAATGTTTGCAAATGAACATAAAAGAGACTAGCATGAAAGGAGTGTATATAATTTTAAGTACCAAAAAAAAATATTGTAAGTTATACGTTATCTTCATAATGACAGTTTTGGACAAGAAAAAAAGGAGGAGGAAAAATAGCATTAAGAAAAAGAGTATCCTAAGTCTCAATAACAATTTAAACTAATTAAGAATCTAGTTTAATTTGAATACTAAAGAGAGAGATTTCTTACTCACAACACATATAAGCACAGCTCCCGCCGCCTATCTGTTAACAAAAGGGAAAGAAAGAAAAAATCATTGGACAAAATAAGTGAAACAAAAGCAAATTTATACAGAATATATACAAATCAAAACGCACCTTCTCCAATAGATTTAGTCATTAGTTGAAATATTTCCAGAAGAGAGAAAAGTGTCCCTAATCATATGCAACTCTCTAGTAACATCTGCCATAAACATTCTTTCGCTTGGGGCTTCCATTGAGCATGCCACTCCAATCCTAGTTAATTCTGTTATGCAATTTTGCATATTTTCTCTCCTTTTATTATGTAGTTCACGCCTGTTGGAGTCTTCCTCAGTAATTGCTTCTTCTACAATGACAAGTTTTGGGTCCACAATTTGAATAACTTGTTCTGGTATTGCCATCTTTGCAAAGATATGAAGGTTTAGACCATCTCTAAACATTTCATCTGTTGGCCTCTTTCCTGTCAACATTTCCAATAATAGAATTCCAAAGCTGAACACATCTCCTTGTGTTGATGCCTCACTACCAATGCCATATTCTGCATTTGACCATCTCTTATTAGGATAGATTAGTGAAAAATGTCTTCATAGATATGTTAGGAGCTGCCATTTGCTTTCAAAATAATTTTTTTTATTATGAGATCATTACCTGGAGCAGTGTAGCCTATAGATCCCTTCATCCCAATTGTGCTACTTTGATCAGAGAAGGAGTTTTGGGTTGATAGTGAGAACAGCCTTGCCAAACCAAAATCGCCCACATGAGCAGTCATTTCGTTATCAAGAAGAACATTACTTGGCTTCAATTCACAGTGAATGATACGTGTGTGGCTATGGTGATGAAGGTAATCTAATGCTGAAGCCACATCAACCACAATGTTTAATCTTTGAAGGAGACTTAAGTTCCTTGATTGATTGTGTTCATCTAGTCTTGGATGTAGCCATTGCTCCAGACTCCCATTCGGCATGAACTCAAAAACGAGAGCTTTAAAATCATTACCTTCTGAATCAATACTAGAGCAAGATGTTAAAATCTTGATTAGATTTCGATGCCTGATGTTTCTCAAAGCTTTGCATTCCGCTTTGAAGGTCTTTGATGATCCTCTTTGTTGGAGGTTGAGCACTTTCACTGCAATAACATTCTCATTTTGATCGAGAATTCCCTTGTATACGTGCCCAAAACTACCCGAACCAATCAAATTCGCAGATGAGAATCCACCTGTTGCTTTGAAGAGAGTTTCATAAGAAAGCCTAATCACAGTAAATTTCTTTTCCGTGGACGATGTGGAAGGCAATTTCTTTCTCGACCTTCGTATCCAACAAGAGATTAGAACAAATGATACCAAGAGAAGACACGCAACAACACTAACTATAGCAATCAGTACTTTGAGAGGAAGACGCCTTCCTTTCTCAATAGATTGTGTAGAATTGCATTTCGGAAAATGAAGTTCAATTACACCTCCGCAAAGCTTTGCATTTCCACGCAGGAATACTGCACTTAAATTTCTAAAAACCCCTTCTTTTGGCACCTCACCTTCTAGATCATTAAAGGAAAGATTCAATGTTTGTAAGAGGTGAAAGCTCTCTAGAAATTTTGGGATTGGACCAGACAAGTTATTATCTGATAGATCCAAATCCGAAATTCCTTTTAGAACACTCAAAGTGGTAGGAATTTTTCCTACAATGAAGTTATCTTCCAAGTGAAGATATTCCAAGATCAAACAGCTACCCAGGGAGGCAGGAATTTCACCTGTCAATTGGTTGTGAGAAGCATCCAAAAAACCAAGATTTTTCAAATTACCAACTTCTGATGGTAGAGGACCAGTCAAAGAATTGTGAGATAAATCAATACCAATTGATAAGGAGGAAAGACCCATGACTTGCTTAGGTATGGTACCACTAAGATTATTATTATCTAGGTATATCAATTGTAAATGACTGCACATACCCAGAGTGGATGGGATGGTGCCTTCTAGGTTGTTATGTTCTAAAGACAATTGGAGGAGTTGGGAAATGTTTCCTAGAGAATAAGGGATTTCTCCAGTCAATCTATTCGAATATAAATACAATTTTTGTAGCTTCTGAAGCTTTCCTAAAGAATTTGGAATTCTACCCGTGATTACATTTTCCTCCAACCCCAGTGCTTCTAAGTGGACTAAGTTCCCAATCCCAGTGGGAATGCTCCCAGATATTTGATTTCTACCAACTGCAAAGAAAGTGAGCAGGGTTGAGAGGTTGGAAATGGAGTCAGGCAAAACACCTCCAAAGTGATTGTCATTTAATCCCAGTACTTGTAGTTTTGTGCAATCCGTTAAAGAAGTAAGAAAATTTAGATCATCAGCTATACTGCTTCCTAGATGATTGTCACCTAAACTTAGTTTTTGGAGATTTTGTAGACTTCCTAAACTAGCTGGGACTTGCCCCACAAAATTGTTATTCGGCATATTAAGTGCTATGAGACCTGAAGCATTGGAAAATGAATTAGGAATGGTTCCTGCAAATTGATTTTCACCTATTTGGAATGCTTTGAGATTAGGAAGAGTGAGACCGATGTCTAGTGGAAGATACCCATGCAGTTGGTTCGAAGCTATTGAAAGAATTCTAATAGATGTAATGTTGTAAAGTGAGGAAGGTAACAAACCAGAAAATCTATTTTCGCTAATTTAGAAGAATTCTAAGGTTGACAATTTGGCAATGGTGTATGGAATGTTTCCCTCCAAGCCATTATTTCCTATAGAAATTCCCTTGAGAGATGATAGGTTTCCGAGAGAAGGTGGAATGCCTCCCGTTAGATTGTTAGTGAAAAGGACCAAACGCTCAAGTTTTGACAAAGAAGCAAGTTCGGTTGGAATTCTCCCAACCAGCTTGTTTTTGGATAAATCTAGGCTCTTAATGCGCAAACAACCGCTTATGTTTGATGGAATTTCTCCTTCCAACAAGTTAGATGAGAAATTTAGATTTCGGAGTCGGAACAACTGAGCAATTTCTTGAGGAATTCTGCCGTGAAAGTTGTTGTTTCCGAGATCAATTGACCTCAAGAAGCTGAGGTTACCAATGAAAGGTGATATCGATCCAACCAAGCGACTGCCTCGTAGCTCCAAGGCAATGACTCTGGAATTATGACGGCTACCACATATAATGCCTTGCCACTTGCAAAAATGAGCAGAATCATTCCAAGACTTCAAGACTCCAGATGGATCTTCGCTTATCCCTTGTTTGAAGGCAAGCAATGACACTTTATCAGTCTCATTTCCATGGTTATAATGAACGGTTGCAGTAGTACTAATTGCAGCTTCCAACTCCATGAACTCTGTGCTACTCAAGATAATTAATATTAATGGCACAAGTAGGTGCACTCTTAAGTACCTCCTCATATCTAATTTATCTAAAACTATCAGTTTTACAGTGAAGAAACAAGAAGCTGGTGAGGAATACTTGCATATGTTGATGGAGAGCTAGAAGGAGTGATGGAATTAATTAAGTAGCTATTAGTACTGCTATTTACATTGAGACACAGATAATTTCAAGAAAGGATTTTTCAGTCTTTTTCTTTTCGTTTATAAGGGGTTAGACACTTGATTCAAGTTGTCGTGATCAAGGGTTGAAAATTCAAATTCGTCCTAAGCTTTTTGGCCTTGCCCAACTACCACTACTATTACTAGACTTGGCAGAGAAAAGGCACATGGCACATCCTTAGTCTTTGATCCTTAAATATTTGTGGAAATTACAAGGTGAGAGTATCAATGAGTGGGACGAGTAGCTGACGTAGGCTCTCTATTCTGTAATCCCTTGTCTTCGTCAGGACGAGTGGGACATCAATTAACGTTGCATTCTCCTTTAGATGCTGCCGAATTTTCTCCCAAATTCGCTATGCCCTTTATTTCTTCTAGTAGCATGGGCGTGTCGGCCTTGATTTTTAAAATTTATTGTTATTATTTTCAGAAAATCAGTTATTTTTAAATTAATTAAGATGTTAATTTAAAAAATAAAAAACTTTTAAAAAAAAAGTGATAAAGTAATCAACTTTATCTTTTATATTATTAGCATTTGGGTGTGTATTGGTACTATAATTTCTAGTTTAGAATATATGAATAGGCGAGTGGATGATGCATCGCCTGCGACGACTTTTGAAAAGGACATTATTCGAAAAATAAAGAGTCTCTCTTTGCCTTCCTTTTTCAGCTCTTTGGCTTCTTATCTGCAGCTCTGCAACTAAAACAATTCTCTATGTATATAGAAATGGAAAAACTTTAATCACTTACCAATTGCACTTAATGTTCAATCACCTCTACTTTTTGAATATGGATTTCCGTTTTCTCTTCATTTTTATTTTTTATTTTAATTTTTTATCTCTTTTGAATTTAAGCTCTTATCTACATGTATTATTGCCTAAGTTTCTCTTTAAAAATTTCGCATCAAATATATTTTTTCCTCATTTTTGTTAATATTCTGTAGCTTTTTGTTTTTTGTTTAAGCATAATGGATATAGTCAAGACTAATTTTAAAGAAAGAGTAATATTAGACCAACCATATTTTTTAACACAATTCTCAACTCATGCTGATGTGGCGTTGTTTGCATAAAATATGAGAATCCACTTTTTTAAAGTTGTTAGAGATGGTTACACCATACACTCCCATAAAATACAGTGTTAAGAAATTTGTTGAGATTTGAGTCTCCCTAGCATTTTTCTTAAAGGAACTGTTGATTATAATTATATACTGATTATAATTATACAATGATCGATAATTGACAAGGGGGTCCGATGGGCCATAGAGACAATGTAGGGCTGAGGCCCCATAACAAAGGGCTCCAAGCCCACAAGGAAGGTTGGAGAGCATCTAATTTTACTGCGGGTTAAACTAGGAGCGGCAAAAGTGGCTTGGACCTATTTGTCCACATTTGTCCGATTAGCTTTACAACGGGTACGAATATGGTAGGCGACAAAAGCGAGCCAGGTACGGACAAAACTTTTATATTTGTTTTAAAAACGGGGCGGGTTCCGACATAGGCAAATGGACAAACGGGTACCTGGTTAAATATTGTATGATAAGGAATTTAAAAGTTTACTTATATTCATACAAGATTTTTAAAAATATATAGCGTGCATGTGCGAGCAACATGTAATATGCAATACATATGACTTATTATTTATCTTTTTAATAATTTTATTAATATTTATATGGGAATGCGTCAAATGATAATAATTAAATATTATTATCTGACATTAAACATACGTACAATAGATCTTTATATGTATGGTTGAATAAAGAATATGATTTTATTGGTTATATAATATTTATAAAATATTATTTAAGGAGTTTTATTAGTGGTTTTACTTTTAAATTTATATACTTTATGTTTTTATCACCTATTTATCTAATATTAAAGTTTTTAAAAATAATGAAAAAAAAAATTGTGTAATTTGGACAAAAAGTGGATTACCTCTTTTTTAAACCAAATGTTTACGAACAAGAAAATCTTATCTATTTTAAAAGCGGGCGGGCCGAGTACGGACGTGTGATAAGTTTGTTAATATCAAACATTGCTAGGTTAAATTTGGTTTCAAACTTGGAAACTATTTTCAATTTTCAAATAGTAAAAAGATCAATAGTGAATAGTAAATAGTAAATAGTGAAGGATATCAAACATAGCCATTGGCTCAGTGGCTACTCAAGATTCGAATTTAAACCTTATGAATATAAGGTCTCGTGTTTGAAACTTGGGGAGGCCCGACACTATTCATGAATAGTGAATAGTGTCAATAAAAGACTTTGCGTACAAGAGCACTTATGTGGCTGGCTGTACGAGAGTGGAACAATATTATGGCATCCATAAAGGCTGAGGGTATTAAGTCCCTATCACCCTGGGTAAGGGCACTTTGTGTGCAACCCAGGCGTGACAAAAATTCGCACCTTGAGTAACCACTGAACCAATGGCTCAGTGGCTACTCGAGGTGCGAATTCTAATCTCTTAAGGAGGTCATGAGTTCGATCTTGGGGAAGGCCCGACACTATTCATGAATAGTGAATAGTGTCGATAAAAGACTCTACGTACAAGAACACTTATGTGGCTGGCTGTACGAGAGTGGAACAATATTATGGCATTCATAAAGGCTGAGGGTATTAAGTCCCTATCACCCTGGGTAGGGGCACTTTGAGTGCAACCCAGGCGTGACAAGATATGCTGGTAATTTCAGCTCCATTGCCATTTTATTTTTTAATTTTTTTAATTTTTAAAGAAAACCTTATGCGGCTTCCATGGCCGCCGTTGTGAGTGCAACTGCCACAGCCAGATGGTCGCGGCTCCCTGTATCGACGCAGTCTCACGACCACGCCTGAAACCTTTAATGCCAGCAGTGATTAAACTATTGGCGCCATCCTTTTTTTTAAATAAAAAAATAAAAAATCTTGAACTTAAGAAGACAACCACATGTTCTTAAATCCAAGATTTGTTCTCAAATTTAACAACACCATTCTTAGAATCGTTAAATCCAAAAACACACAAATTATCATAAGAATCAAAACACTTTGCGTGGCAATCCCTTAGTAAGCGAATCTGCAACCATGGAGTTTGTTCCGATATGTTCTATAGACAATTGTCCACTCTAAACTCTTTCTTTAACAACTAAGAACTTGATGTCTATATGTTTTGACTTCGTCGAGCTCCTGTTTTTGTTGGAATATAGAACTGCTGACTTATTGTTACAAAATAACTTGAGTGGTCTTCCAACATCCTCTACTATGCGCAGCCCTTTGACAAAATTTCGCAGCCATGTTCTGTGATTTGATGCCGCATAACATGCTATGAACTCTGCTGCCGTGGTAGAAGAGGTTATAAGTGACTGTTTAGCACTCTTTCAGGAAACAACACCTCCAACTAGCACATAGAAATAGCTAGACGTAGATTTCATACTATCTTGGCGTCCCGCAAAATCGGAGTCAGTATACCCAACGATCTCAAGCTGATCCAACCTCTAATATGTGAGCATGTAGTCTTTTGTTCTCTGTAAGTACAGCAAGACCCGTTTGTCTGCTTTCTAATGGTCTATTCCTGGATTGCTTAAATATTTGCTTAACATCCCAATAATGTACGCAATATCCAAACGCGTACAAACGTGAGCATACGTTTGACTCCCTACTGCTGAGGCATAGGGAATCTTTTGCATTCCATTTTCCTCAAAATCATTCTTAGGGCACTGATTAAGACTAAACTTGTCTCGTTTGGCCACAGGCGTATTACCTAATTTGCAATATTGCATGCCATATTGCTTGAGAACCTTTTCAATGTAACTCTTTTGTGATAATCCAAGAATACCCCGAGAGCGATCTCGGTGTATCTGAATGCCTAATACAAAAGAGGCGTCACTAAGATCTTTCATTTTAAAATTCTTAGCTAGAAATCTCTTGGTTTCGTGCAATAAGCCTTTATCGTTGCTGGCCAGTAAGATGTCATCGACATATAAAACAAGAAAAATATGTTTGCTCTCACAGAAATTATGGTATATACAATCATCGACCATATTCATCTCAAAATCGAACGAGATGATCACTTGATAAAACTTGAAATACCATTGTTGAGATGCTTGTTTGAGTCCATAGATGGTTTTTTTAAGTTTACAAACCAAATTCTTTGGGTCTCCCGACACAAAGTTTTCTGGCTGCACCATATAAATCGTCTCATCAATGTTACAATTGAGAAACGTTGTCTTCACATCCATCTGATGTAACTCAAGATTGGAATGCGCCACCAATGCCATTATAATTATGAAAGAGTCTTTTGAAGAAACCTGAGAGAAAGTCACTTTATAGTCGATGCCTTTTTCTGTGTAAAGCCCTTTGCGACAAGACGAGCTTTGTCCCTCTTCACATCACCTTTTGAATCCTTCTTGGTTTTAAATATCCATTTGCAACTAATGGGTTTCACTGCTTCTGGTAATGGAACGGGATTCCACACGTCATTGTCTTTCATAGACTTAATCTCTTCGTTCATGGCATCAATCTACTTATGAGAGTTATAACTTTGCATGGCTTGATGGAAGTTGATCGGATCATCTTCCGTCACTCCAATATCTATCTCATGTTTTTGGAGATATACAATGTCATCATCTGGCACTGCACTTCTCCTCCCTCTAGTGGACCTCCTTAATGGCATAGGTTCTTGAGGTGCTAGAGTTTGTTCTTCTGGAACAATTTCTTGAATTGGAGGTTCTATGACATTGTCCTGATTTGCTATGTCTTGAACAAGGTCAGGAATAGGATCCTCATCAATGCCAATAACACCTGTGGGAATATCAACATATTCCTCTTCAAAGACAAAGTCCTTAACTGTATCTCCCTTCGCAAACTCAACATCCTCAAAAAAATGGGTAAAACTTGTACCCCCTGGATCTTTCAAAGTATCAAATAAAATATCAACTCACAGTCCTTGAGTCCAGCTTCTTTTCATTAAGCATATAAGGCTTTGCCTCAGTTGGACATCCCTAAACATGCAAGTGTTTTAGACTAGGCCTTTTGCCCGTTTAAAGTTCGTAAGAGGTTTTGGTAGTCGCCTTAGTTGGAACTCTGTTAAGGATATATGCTGCAGTCTTAAGTGTTTCTCCCCAAAATTATTCTAGTAGGGTAGAATGACTAAACATACTCCTTACCATGTCCTTGAACGTCCCATTTTGTCTTTTAGCAAGGCCATTCATAGTGGGTGAACCCGACATAATGTACTATGGGATGATACCGCATTCCTTTAAGAACTTAGCAAACAATCCTAGACGTTGTTCACCTGAACCGTCATATCTGCCATAGTACTCACCACTACAGTCAGATCTGACGCTTTTTTTCCTTTTGCTGAGTTGGTTCTCAACTTCAACCTTATAATTTTTGAACACATCTAGTGACTGTGACTTTTTATGAGTGAGATATATATAGCCATATCTGGAAAAATCGTCTATGAATGTTATAAAGTATTGTTGACCATTCCAAGCAACTATAAGGAATGGACAACAAATATCCGTATGTATAAGTTCTAAGACGTCCAAAGTCATGTTGGCTTCAAATCTCATTTTGTTGGTTTGTTTTCCCTTTACATAGTTACCACAAACATCAAAATCTGTGAAATCTAAGGGATTTAGAATTTCTTCTAACACAAGTCTCTCTATTCTCCTTCTGGAGATATGACCTAATCTTTTGTGCCGTAACGCAGTCGAATTCTCATTGGTTAATTTTCTTTTGATACCTCGTGTACTTAATTGCAGTGATTCATTAAATGAAGTAATTGTATCAATCAAATAAAGATTATCATATCCTGATAAAGAACCAGAACCAACCAATTTTGAATCACGAAACAAACAAAATTCCTCATTCCCAACTGAACAAGAATAACTAGATTTGTCCAAAGCAGAAATAGAAATCAAATTGCGTCTAAAAGACGGTACAATAAATGTCTCAATAAGATCTAAATAAATTCCAGTATTTAACAATAACCTAAATTTTTTTATTGCTTCTACTTGATCTATCTTGCCATCGCCCACATAGATGTATCTTTCAACATCACTTAGCTTTCGGCAACTCAGGCAACCCTGCATAGACATACTGATGTGAGTTGTTGCACTAGAATCTATCCACCATGTGTGTCTAGGTACTGAAGTTAAATTAACCTCATAACAAACCAAATTAAGAAACATACCTTTCTTAGCACGCCATGCGTGATAGTTGGTGCATTGCTTCTTGTTATGCCCTTCAGCTCCACAGAAGAAACAACTAGTACCTCTTGATTCATTCAGTTTATTTTGTTGTTTCTGTTGAGGTGTCGTATGTGCAACATCCTTATCCTTCTTTCTTTTCTTTCCCTTGTCCTTAGAGGTTGAGGCCAGGTGAGCACTCTCTGTCTTATCTTGCTTTAGCCTTTTCTCTTCCTGAACGCAGTGTGAGATGAGCTCATTCAAAGACCAAGTCTCTTTCTGACAGTTGTAGCTCACCTTAAATTGGCTAAACTGTGTCGGAAAGGGATAACCAAACTAGATGCACCAATAAGTCCTTAGAGAGTTCGAGCTTAAGTGCTTTCAACTTTGAAGCTAGATGAGACAATTTCATGATGTACTCTCGTATATTGCCTTTGCCCTTATACCTCATTGAAATCAAACTTGTCAAGAGCGTACATATTTCAGCCTTTTCTTTCTTAACAAACCTTTTTTCAATATCTGCAAGGAACTCCTTAACTGTAGTTATCTTTTCAGACATTGGGGCCCTGAATGCTTCTGGAATGCCCTTTTTCATGATCATCATACCTATGCGATTTGATTTCTCCCACCTTTCCAAATCCTTCTTGTCATCAGAAGTACTATTATCCGTAAGAGGTGAGGGAGAATCAATCATTATCGTAAAGTCGAGATCCATGACTCCGAGAACTATTAAGAGGTTTTCTTTCCATGACTTGAGGTTAGAGCCATTTAGCATAGGGATAGAATTGATGTTGGCATTAATATTTGCAGAAGTGATAGCTGAACAGAGAACAATAAACAAACAAAACAAGCTCATATAAGTCTCAAAATAAAAATTAAATTCAAATAAAGGTAAACCCATCTCAAGATATCAGACACTCCATTAGTATTTTTCCTTTGGACAAAATATTAACTTGTAAGTGATATCTTGGTGTAGTAATCAAACACTGATAATAAGAACATATCGAACAATAAATCTTCCTTTGGGCCGATTTATTGG
Source organism: Paratinospora sagittata (assembly GCA_035771175.1). Taxonomy (NCBI): domain Eukaryota; kingdom Viridiplantae; phylum Streptophyta; class Magnoliopsida; order Ranunculales; family Menispermaceae; genus Paratinospora; species Paratinospora sagittata. The sequence goes on from CM069609.1 coordinate 27,300,921, forward strand.
TCACGTGTAAACCCGAATAATAATCACGTATTTATTACCACAAGTGCACATGTAATTATGTTAAATATTAATCTTCCTTTGGGCCGATTAATATTCACATAAGTTATATGCTCACAACCATTTATATTTCAAAACAAAATAATTTCCCCAAGAGAGGTCACTTTGGCGACATATTGCTTCAATTAATTCATTTTAAAAAATATATATATAAACTAACATACCAATATTTGAATTTAAATTTTGCCAAAATAAAATGAATTCTTTTAATTTTTTTTTTCAATTGTTGCGTTATTCTTAAAAAAAATAAAAATTATTTATTTGAATTGTCCACGCAACCTTTAAACCGTAAAAATAATTTTTTTTATACGACTCATTTTCTGAGGGATAAAGCCCGCAACCTCTATTTTTTATTTTTTATAATGTTGTTTGTTGCGGGCTAAAGCCTGCAACCCATTGTTGTCGCGGGCCCATTGAAAACCCTAAGACGGAAGCTTGGAAACCAGGCGGCTATGGCGGCCGCCCTGGTTGAAAGCTCCTCTAACTGGCGCAACCCTTTGGCTGCACTGGTGTCTCTGGCGCCGGCGGTGATGAATATTGCTTTTCACTTCAACCCCTTCTATCTCTTTCCCACTTCTCAAGGTGGTAGCTTTACACTGCTCCATGGGGTTAATTTGAGTGTTACTTGGGAAGGAGCCCTGCTGCTGTGAACTAATAACTGAAGCTAACTGACCCATCTGAATCTCCATGTTCTTCATTGTTGACTCTAAAGTGTCAATCCTTGAATCAGTCTTCACTTGGTTAGCTTTTGATTCCGCAAGAAATCCACTCAATAAGTCCTCCAACGATGGTTTCTTTTCTTGATGCATAAGCAGCGGTATCCCTAGTGGAGGGTTCAACACATTCCTATTATTGGAATAGGAAAAGTTCTCATGGTTCCTCACTCCTGAATAATACTAATTTGGCACTTGAGCATTGCTTCTGTAATTGTATCCTCTATTTTTCAAGTAATTGGCCTGTTTAGTAGTTGTGGAGGGTCTACCAGACATATAGCCCATACTTGTTGCCCCTTGCTCTACAGATGGATTCATACCTTGAAGAGACGCAATCTGATGTGATATACTTGACAACTGTGCTGAAATAACAGTCATGTGATCAACCTCAAATATACTAGCTGGGTCCACCTTTCTCACAATTGATCTCTCACTAGGAATCTTATAAGTGTTGGAGGTCATTTCTTTTATCAAGGTAAAGGCATCATTCATTGTTTTACCCATCAAAGTACCTCAAGCCGCTGCATCCACCAATGTCCTAGTGGGAACTGTCATACCCTTGTAAAAGATTTGCAATTGCATCCAATTTTGAAAGCCATGCTGTGGACATTTTCTCAACATTTCTTTAAATCTCTCCCAAGTTTCATGAAGAGATTTTGACTCAATCTGCTTAATTTTGCCTATTTCTGTCCTCATTTGCGCTGCCTTTGCTGGTGGGAAGAATTTTTGGAGGAATTTCTGAACTAGCTCTTCCCATGTGTTCACACTACCTGGTTGCAACCTTTGCAACCACGCCTTTGCTTTGTCCCGAAGAGAAAATGGGAAAAGCCTCAAACGAATTGCATCTTCTCTAACACCATTCCACTTTACTGTATCACACTTTTTCAAGAATGATCGGAGATGGATCATAGGGTCTTCAACTGAAGAACCACCATATTGATGTTGTTGAACCATGGTAATCAAAGCTGGCTTCAACTCGAAATTATTGGTTGCTATTGGTGTCCTCACGATCCCCGAATAGTATCTTGAATTACGGGTTTGAAGAAATCCCACAATAACATTTGATTGTTTTCATTGTTGGGCTTCATTGCCTCTTGCTCAACTCTTCTATCTCTTCTAATCAATCTCAAAGCTTTCTCTGTAACACCCCGTAGTTTTAATTAAATACATACGTTGAATTATGCGTATATCGAGATGTATAATACACATATTTTATATGTAAGAGCCAAATATACGCGTGTATGATTAGTAAATAAATAAAATTATAAAATGAAGATGATACATATGGGATCATCTAATATGGGTGCTTATAATTAAAAAAATGGAGTTGAATTAAATTGATTAATTTATGGGGTTGGTTAATTAAAAATGTGGATTGGAGTATGATTTAATGAATTAATGAATAGTATGATTGAATGAATTAAAGTGAAATATTAAGAAGGGGAGTTGGTTAACTATTGAGATGAGGAGCATTGGATCATAGTTTTATATAAAATATCAACTCTCTCCTTTGTCATCTCAATCTCTCGTACGGTAACATAAAAAAAAAGAAAAAAGAAAAAAGAAAACGTGTAACAAAATAAAAGGAAAAGAAGTGCAGAGAAGAAGCAGCGAGAGAGAAAGAGAAAACGACAGAGAAGAAAGAAAGAGGAACCGGGGATTCGCGCGAAATCGAGACTCGCGGTAAGTGATTTTCACTTTATTTCTTCGTGAACTTGATATCTAAGTTAGATGTAACCTTTCTTTCGGAGTAATTTTTGCTGTGGGAGCCGTTTTTACAACGTTTTTAAAAATTGGGGTTTTTACCCAACGTGAATGAAAATCCGCTAGGAAGGTTGGAAAACACTTCCTAGGCTGTAGGAACCTTAAATATATGGTTAGATTGAATTTATTTGTTCATTTGAAATTTTTATAGCCGTTAGAAGTTTGTTGGAATTTAGAGTTTCGATCGGAGACCTTTTAAATCAATTAAAACCCAATGAAACTCCAGTTGAAGGCTATAGAATGGTAGAATGCATTGTTGCGAGTCCATCGATGCTAAGTTCATGATTTTTGGAGACCGTTTGACAATTTTAGTAAAACTTTACATGTTTCCAATGAATAGTGACGACGTGAACAGTGACATAAATAGTACTATGATCATATCCAGTGAATAAAATGGAATTAAAATCCAATGAAACTCCGGTTTGAGATCATAGAATCGTAGAGAATTGAATTTTGGACGTTTCGATACTAAGATTGTGATTTTTGAATATGATTTGATATTTTTAGTAACTAAATATATGGTTTTGGTGAGTAAAATTCACTGTCGTGACCTTCGCGAACGTGTAAAACCTCAATAAAATACCTGTTGAAGGTAGTAGAATGATAGAATGAGTGATTGTACACGTGTCGATGTGGACAAAATAATTTTAGGAATGTTATAGATTTTTAATAAAATTGATATATGTTCCAGTAGAAAAATAAACTGAGAATTAGTGAAAATATGAAATGGGAAATCTATTTTCAATGTTCTTTCTTGTGGAAATATCTAGATTGATCACAGAAACGAGATATTAGTTTCTTCAATTGTTTATGAGTCCTAAAGTGAGTTGGAATCTAAATTCACAGAATGAGTATAAGATTATTCAGGCTGATCTTTATTCTTAATGATTTAAAGTGAGTTGAGAAATTGAAGATGTAAATAGATATGAATAAATGAAATTGAATTATGGAGTGGTTGTGACAGGTTGAATTAGTTGGATATAAATTGGAGCTGGACTCGAAAGCGACGGTGATTCTGTTTAAATTGGAAAAGTCCTGTACTGTGAGTATATTTTCTTGATTTACTATATATATATTATCACATAGATGGGTTGTACATGGATTTTCATTTGACATTTTTTGGTTATACTAGGCTTGTGATGAAATGAGATGATCAGATATATCTATCATGTGAGAATTTGATGTGGAATGAATGGTGGAATGATTATTTATATATATCTCTTTGTTTTGATTTGTGGTATATTAGGGAAAAATGTGAATTGCCCATTTTATGGGGAGGTGGTGTCGAAATTTCTAAAAAGTTTGGAAAGGATTGTGAGATTATGTGAAGGCTGACAGTGTATTGTATACTGTATATGGGTATCTACAGTGTATAGTATACTGTGCCGGTCATGACGTCAGGGGCGTTGTGACAATATTGATATCAGAGCCTAGGTTTAAAATCCTTAAAAAGATAAAAGATTTATGATATTATAATTGTTTGTATGGGTATACATATGGGTAGTTCTATTATGTTGAGCCTAATCCAATATGTTATCTTGACTGAAAATCACCTGTGTCGGTGAATTTCATATTTGGAAAAGAATAGTCAAGATTAACAATGAACATTGCTGATCAAGAAAGGATCAGGAGGCTGAAAGAAAAAGAACTGGATGTAATCCGGTGATAATAAATTATATAGCTGATATATGACTAGTAACTACCCAACAACAACGAAATGCACAACTTATGAGCTTGGGGCAAAATTGTAATATGAGAATAACGGAGGCTTGAACCATTGATAGCTCCAAATTTGGGTGCCAATGGTGTGGGTACTTCTATAAAAACATATGTAGTTCAGACTGAAGTCTAACAAAAATAAATCGAAGGTCTCAATGATAAGCCAGATGGAATGAAAAGATATGTGAAAGTTATGGAAACTTTCAGGAGAAAAGACTCTCTTATCTTAACTGACAGTCTGATATTAGACATAGCAAAGAATTTGCTACTCTGAATGGAGATCATCTTAGAGAATGATTAAGTCTCTGAAAATGATAAAGCAAGTTAGCTAAGTTTAAGCTAACTGATGATAAGATATAATAGAAAATTGGGTTAAGGACTCCTGAGATGATTAAGACATGAGATTAATGAAATAAGCAATTTAATGAGGGCTTCTATCATCATGCTGAAATTGATTTAAGGCATGAAAAAGTTTATCTTGTTAAAATGTAGTGACATGCCTAACCATAAATACAAACATGAATTCAATAGACTGATATAGTTTATTTGTGGAATGATCACTATAGATACTCTGCGAATGATAAGGATCTAGAATAAATTTTGGAATCCTATACGGCAGGTTTGATAATTGTTGGGTTATAAATATATGCGCAAGTTGTGAGGTAGCCTATAAATTTCGGGTTAGCCAAAGCTGTGGTGAAATTATTAACACTAGCAATACTAGTAATATAGCTTGCACTGCAATTAGAAGCCGAGTCATCAACACCAGTGTTAGGTAAAAGGAGAAATAAGTAATGTACGGAAATGTTGGGGCAATAATATGAAATTCAAGATGAGTTAAACATTGAGTAAGGTTGAGATTCTGGCAATATTAGTGACTCTCATTTTGTTAGTACCTAACCCAATAATAATGGGAAAAAGGGAAGTGATGTTAAAGAATTATAAAAACCAAAAGTGGTTTCTATTGCCCGAGCAAGAGTCACAGACTGAGTAAATTGTATCTCGACCTATAATTGTCTATTATCAATCTGAAAAAAAAAAAAGACACAGGATGTGTTAATCTCCAGTTAGTAGATATGGAATGCCCCAATATTTTTATCAATGTGATTCCACCAGATTTTAGAGATTAAATTACAGTAAATACAAGACCATATCCAAAGATTAGTAAGACATTGAGAACAGGTATGATCAACATTTTGTTATTGTATATATATTCTGATGTATTGTTGGATCTACCTGGTCCTTTATCTCTGGTGATATGGTAGGCAGATTGTATTATCTTCTGTTATAAGAATGCATCATTGATTGTGAGTGTGTCAACAGAAGAAAGAATCTACCTTGATATGGTCAACAACTATTATATGTAATAAATATGAGGGTCATCAAGTAATTATGGACTTTAGAATATGAATTTTTTGGAATTAGATGCTTTGTTGGGTATGATTGGCTAGTTACCTCTCATGCCAGGTGGAGCGTCTCTCCGAAAAGAAGTAATATGCTGAATGAGTGAAAAATCCTCATTTTGAATCTCGAGGAATTTATACCCTCAAAATCTTCTATCTAAGATAAGATAGTTATTGACGAGGAAATGGAGAATATGGTTAGTACAAAGCCATTTAGAGTAATGTCATAAGGCATGCAGTTGATTAAAATTCTTGTGGTGAGCTGGTATATTGGAGTATTCTCTGATGAAGTATTAAAATGGCTACCTGGACAGGAGATTGATAACATATAAAACTGATGCTAGTATAATATGTATCTCCATTCCTTCATATAAAGAGTACCTGAGGAATTGTAAGGATTTAAGGTGTAGGTAAATGTGTTAATGAGCAAAAGATTTATTATCCTTGATATGCCACCTTGGAGAGCATTTGATAAGATGGAAAGAAGGTATAGTGAAATATGTTTAAGTATGAATTATTGTTAACTGAGCAGGGAGCAGGGTAACAATAAATAATGAATATCCTTTACCATGGATAAATGGTCGAATTCGATTAACTAAATGGAGCCAAATTTTCTTTAAGATCATTTTGAGATCTAGGCACCATCAGTTAAGAATTCGAGAAAATGATGTAATGCAGACTGTTTTAAGACAAAATATGAATATTATGAAATTTTGGTAACCTTGATTAATATGTCAATCACGTTTATAGGATTGATGCAGTGGGTATATGAACCATATCTTGATTATTACATAATCTTCGATGATGATATATGTAATTGTCCCAAGAAATGAGAGGAGCATGAATAGCACCTCGGAATTATCTTGTAGTCACTGAGAGAGCACCGATTGAGTGCCAAACTCGGTGAATATGAGTTTTGAATATAATTAAGATGAGACTTTTTGAATCACATGACTAGTTCAAATAGTATCTTTAAGGATGCTGGGAAGGTCAAAGTGATCATAGTACTGTTAAAATTGATTTCAATGATGGAAATCAGAAGTTCTCTAGTATTAGTTGTATGTTATAGAAAGTGTGTGGAAATATCCTTGAAGCTATTTGTTCTACTCACGAAACTAAACCAGGCGAATGTTATATAATGTGTGGACCATTGTGCATGGGGAAGCTCTCACAGTATTAAATGTTATTACTAGTTTCAGAACCTGGAAGGAATTGTGATTGATGAATATCACGTCCAGATCTGGATTTTGCATTGATCCAAAAGAATAGGTTAATTACTTGTGTCTTCAGGTATTTGGTAGTGCACGAGAATAATTATCCTAAGAGTGAATAGAAATTTGTTGGTAGTTATTTTGAAATAATAAGAGCATTCCTTCTATAATAAAAAGGTCGCCTTATCTTCAGATTTTAAGAGTCTGAAGTAATTATTTGAACGGATAGAAACTGAATATGAGGTAATAAATGTGGCAAGAATTCCCAAAGTATTTGATTTTATATTGAATTATTATCCTGGGAAATGTCAATATATTGTTGAGGCATTGAGCAGGAAACAGGCTGAAACTGGAATAATAACTATCAGTTAGCCATAAATGGAGATTATTTGTGAGTGAGAGTTACAATTATGAGTGTACTCTCTATTACTCCATGTGTTGATATTTGTGCTCGGATGCATGTTCAGCTAATTGGTATTCACATTCAGAGAGTAAGATTTATGATGAGACGAGTATGATATCGTATGAAAGATTATGGAATTGGTAATATGGATTGTATTAATTAAAGATGGGATTCAAATGGTATCTTATGGGTTATGGGTAGAAATGATACCCTTTGGATAACAATTAGTGGACTGATAAGTCTCTGTATTCTTCCAATGAACACCAGAATTCTATTGATAGACTGAGCATATTGTATAGTGTGAGATAGGGAGATTTGATAGGAGTACTCAGATATTTGTCATGTTGGATTAAGATTCGAAGATTTTGTCGAGATCTGATATATGATGCAGACTTGATTTGGTACTCATCTCCTTCCCAGTGTGATATTTATTCTTCGACTGGCTGACAGACTGAGAGAGTGACTTTGATGCTTGTGAGCATGCTCGGGTCTGGATACTTGAATTTTGGTGGAAGTTGGAAGGAATATTATATGTGTGTGTAAACTTATGTGTATAAACAACTATTATAATAGCATAATGATGACATTCTAAAGGTTTGATAATAAGCATTATAGATCTCCAACTTGTTGATTTGAAAGTGTGGAGTTATTGTTATTGGTGCCACAGGATATTATTAAATATACAGGGTTGGTATATAGGCCTTGAAATGTAGTGTGGCTGACTCAGTATTGCTAAGGGTCTTACCACATAAAGGCCAAATGAGATTTGGGATGAAAGGAAAGCTTGCACCGCGATTTGTTGGACCATTAGAGATCCTTGATAGAATAGGTCCATTGGCTTACCGATTTGCTCTACTATCACAGTTGATAAGTGTCCGGAATAATTTCTATATATGGATGTTAAGGCAATGTCATTCGGATTCCATATATGTTATGGATATAACTCAACTCTAAGTTGGGGAGGATACCACGTATCAAGAAGAGCAAACATGGAGCGGAACTCTAAAATGCGGGAGCAGTTTTCTGGGATTGAGTATCACTTGAGGAATAGTTCTTGATTCTAAATTTCGAGGACGAAATTCCTTAAATTGGGGAGATTGCAACACCCCGTAGTTTTAATTAAATACATACGTTGAATTATGCGTATATCGAGATGTATAATACACGTATTTTATATGTAAGAGCCAAATATACGCGTGTATGATTAGTAAATAAATAAAATTATAAAATGAAGATGATACATATGGGATCATCTAATATGGGTGCTTACAATTTAAAAAATGGAGTTGAATTAAATTGATTAATTTATGGGGTTGGTTAATTAAAAATGTAGATTGAAGTATGATTTAATGAATTAATGAATAGTATGATTGAATGAATTAAAGTGAAATATTAAGAAGGGGAGTTGGTTAACTATTGAGATGAGGAGCATTGGATCATAGTTTTATATAAATATCAATTCTCTCCTTTGTCATCTCAATCTCTCATACGTTAACATAAAAAAATAGAAAAAAGAAAACGTGTAAAAAAATAAAAGGAAAAGAAGAGCAGAGAAGAAGCAGCGATAGAGAAAGAGAAAATGGCGGAGAAAAAAGAAAGAGGAACGAAGGGAGAACCAGGGATTCGCGGGAAATCGGGACTCGCGGTAAGTGATTTTTACTTTATTTCTTCGTGAACTTGATATCTAAGTTAGATGTAACCTTTCTTTCGGAGTAATTTTTGCTGTGGGAGCTGTTTTACGGCGTTTTTAAAAATTGGGGTTTTTAACCAACGTGAATGAAAATCCGCTAGGAAGGTTGGAAAACACTTCCTAGGCTGTAGGAACCTTAAATATATGGTTAGATTGAATTTATGTGTTCATTTGAAATTTTTATAGCCGTTGGAAGTTTGTTGGAATTTAGAGTTTCGATTGGAGACCTTTTGAATCAATTAAAACCCAATGAAACTCCAGTTAAAGGCTATAGAATGGTAGAATGCACTGTTACGAGTCCATCGATGCTAAGTTCATGATTTTTAGAGACGTTTGACAATTTTAGTAAAAATTTACATGTTTTCAATGAATAGTGACAGGAACAGTGATGTGAATAGTACTATGATCATATCCAGTGAATAAAATGGAATTAGAATCCAATGAAACTCCGGTTTGAGATCATAAAATCATAGAGAATTGAATTCCGGACGTTTCGATACTAAGATTGTGATTTTTGAATATGATTTGATATTTTTAGTAACTAAATATATGGTTTTGGTGAGTAAAATTCACTGTCGTGACCTTCGCGAACGTGTAAAACCTCAATAAAATATCTGTTGAAGGTAGTAGAATGATAGAATGAGTGATTGTACACGTGTCGATGTGGACAGAATAATTTTAGGAATGTTATAAATTTTTAATAAAATTGATATATGTTCCAGTAGAAAAATAAATTGAGAATTAGTGAAAATATGAAATGGGAAATCTATTTTCTATTTTCACTGTTCTTTTTTGTGGAAATATCTAGATTGACCACAGAAACGAGATATTAGTTTCTTCAATTGTTTATGAGTCCTAAAGTGAGTTGGAATCTAAATTCACAGAATGGGTATAAGATTATTTAGGTTGATCTTTATTCTTAATGATTTAAAGTGAGTTGAGAAATTGAAGATGTAAATAGATATGAATAAATGAAATTGAATTATGGAGTGGTTGTGACAGGTTGAATTAGTTGGATATAAATTGGAGTTGGACTCGAAAGCGACTGTGATTGTGTTTAAATTGGAAAAGTCTTGTACCGTGAGTATATTTTCTTGATTTTGGTTCTTGTATGACATTTTATTTATATTAAATGTTTAATTGTCAACATGCTATATACGTACATGCATTGTATTTTATTGATCATTCAAAATGATTTTGGCATTTGGAGTATGCGAGACGTGCGAAGGCAGATCGCATATGTTGTCATTTCGTTAGGAATTAGACCCGGATGAGCGTTATGCGTAACCTCATTGTCAGTAGGCCTGTCCTAACAAGGATTGGAGATCCTTGAAATGACTGTGAATTGGGTAATGAGAGGCTGTGGCTACCTTGTAACGGCCATATAAGGGTTAGACCCGCTCTCTTGCCTTAAAGGAGGGAGATTGTGGATTTTGTGGAAAAAAGAATGCATTGTTTTCTTGAAAACTCATGAAATTATGTTGTTGACATGTATAATAATATTTGTTGAATGATGCATGTGTTTAATACTTGTTTGAAATGAGTTTAAATGTCATATTTTCCTAAATGCATATAATTGTCATATCAAGAAATATATTCACTGAGTTGTTGATTGTTCACTTTATTTCCTCCAATATTTCAGGTATTGAGTCGAAGGAAAAATAAAAAATTCGTGAGTGATAATCACGTGAGCCTTCGTCTGGTATGTATATGGATGCATTGGAGGATATGGGTTATATTTTTGGTATTTTGATATGTAGAATTATCACATACTATATATATATTATCACATAGATGGGTTGTACATGGATTTTCATTTGACATTTTTGGGTTATACTAGGCTTGTGATGAAATGAGATGATCAGATATATTTATCATATGAGAATTTGATGTGTGAATAAATGGAATGAATGGTGGAATGATTATTTATATATATCTTTTTGTTTTGATTTGTGGTATATTAGGGAAAAATGTGAATTGTCCCTTTTACGGGGAGGTGCTGTTAAAATTTTTGAAAAGTTTGGAAAGGATTGTGAGATTATGTGAAGGCTGACAGGGTATTGTATACTGTATATGGGTATATACAGTGTATAGTATATTGTGCCGGTCATGACGTCAGGGGCGTCGTGACATTCTCTATCTCAGGATTTAATGGTACTAATTCGGCACTCCGAGAGCGTCTCATATACCACTTATCCTGCTAAGCACACACAAAGAAAAAAAATCAGAAATACTCAAAAATAAAAGTCTAAATTAAAATTCAAACCTATTACTATTGATATCGATAGAAAAGTAAACAACTCCCTGGCAACGGTGCCAAAAACTTGATGCAATAAATTTAAATTCGCAAGTGTACGAATATCAAGTTATAATACCCATGGTGAGTGGGTTATCGTATCCACAAGTAATTACTACTTTCTCTCAATTACCAATTCAATTATTTAGAACTTTATTAGACGATCAATAGATGATATCAAAATTAGAGTTAAAGTTAAGCAAGAAAATATAAAGAAAATTTAAAGTAAGGAAACTTCAATTATGGAATGGATCTAGAGGATCGATTTCACTTAGTTCCTAATCAAAATTAATAGGAATCATTCATTGTTAAATTCATTTTCCAGATTTATAGATCAAATTCAAAGGTCATCAATCCCCTCTCTCGAGTGCCGGATTAAAATCTATAATTGAAATTGAGTCTCGATTCTCGATAAAGATCCATTTCTGAATTATGCTCTAAACTCTAGGAATTTTTAAATGATCTCACAAAAACCTATAAATCTCTCGATCCTATAGAAATTTCATGTCACAATTATTATTTTTCAACCTAAAGAACCCTCTCTCGAGTGCCGCCCCTTAGATCTAGGTTCATTCAATTCATGATCAGTAAATTAAAAGCATTAAATACAGAAAATCATGAATAAACCATAGAAAATTGCATTAACAATGGAATAAATCCACAATCAATCCATCAAAAACAACAAAGATTCATCTATTCTCTAGAATTCAAATTTAGTTCATAGCTTGGAGAAGAAAATACAAAATGAGATAGAAAACATCAAAATCCTCTATAAAATGTGCAAGAAATATTGTAGATCTTCGATTCGCCTCACTTCCGAAGCCAATCTCCATTTCCACAGCAACTTGGCCGCCTTCCTTCCTTCTCCAATCGATCCCCCACAAAAAACCCTAAAAATTGATATATAATATGCCCTACTTCACATAAGATTTGAATTGCCAAAATTGTCCAAACCTGTGCCAAAAAAACAATATTTGCACGGGAGCGCTGCAGCACTCAGCGCCTCTCTTTTTCCACTAAATTATCACAATCTGGGCGCTGCAGCGCCATTCTAAGCGTTGCAGCACCCAGAACAATATTGGTCGTCTTCCCTTGTCTAATATTCATTCTTGCGCACTTCTTTGTATACTTCTCGCATATGTTCTTGGCTTCTTTCTACAGTCATTTGGGCTTCAATTCGTCACACTCTCAAACTTTTATTACCTACAAAATAAAACAACCATAAGTGAGCAAATCAACTAATTAAAAAAAAATGCTAACAATTAACATGAAACTATTATCTAAAATGAACATGCTAACACGCAAATGCTACTAAAGATCCTATTTATTTTCCTAGACAAACCTAAGGTATTCTATTCATGAAAATAACTACAATTAGCCTCTAGAATGCACAAAAACTCTAAAATGCACCTAAAACACTAAATATGCAAATTAATCCTAAACACCTAGAAATTAGTAAGATATATCTATAAACCTAATGAAATTCCTACAAAATTGTATGTATAAAACTAAACTCATCATCTTTGGCAACTTTTTTGCCCTTGTTTAGATTTTCCTCTTTTTGAACTTCTTGTGGATCATCTTCTTGAACTTCGGTGGATGATGAAGGAGTAGGTGATGAAGAAGGGATAGATGGTGACAAACCACTCCCAACATCTTTACCACTTCTCAATTTGATAGCTTTGCACTGTTCTTTTGGATTTGCCTCTGTGTTACTTGGGAATAAAATTCTTTGTTGCTGTTGTTGGGCATTAATACCTGAAGCAATTTGCCCCATTTGGACTTCTAAATTCTGGATAGAAGCATTCATGTTCCCCATGTGAGACTCCATATTGCCCATGTGAGTTAAAACTTGGCGGTGGTTGCAACATGTTTCTATTGTTGGAATAAGAGAAGTTTTCATGCTTGTGCACACCCGGATAATACTGATTAGGCACTTGACTTGAGCTTGCCCCTTGGTTCCCTTTATAATTATAGAGGCGATTGTTCACAAACTAACATTGCTCATCTTGACCAACCAAGCCTTGTGGAAACCATGTGTGCTGCCGCAATGGATTCAATGGATGATGAAGTCGAAGATGAAGGATTTCCCTAAAGAGATGAGACTCTATCAAACAAAGTTGTCGTGCATTGAAGACATTTGAGCCAATAAAGCCGTCAATTGATCTACTTCATGAAATTCGACCACTCTCTTTGTTGAAGCCTTCTCATTTGAGTGTTCATGGAAGTTGAAAGCCATTTCTTCTATCAACATGAGAGGCTCATTTCTTCTATTCACCTAAGGGTGTAGTTTGTCATCTCTGATAATACAAGTTTATTGTCTCCCGTGGACGTAGGCAATTTGCCGAACCACGTTATATTTGTTGTCTTGTTTTTCTTTCATACTTTATCACGATTCCGCACAACAAATTGGTATCAAAGCCGAGGTTAAGCTTTGGAAGAAAAAACGGACCCTCTGTCGAATTTTTCGAGACTGCGTCAAAATTTTGAGTTTTTGTAAAAGTGATCGGAACTATTTTCTAATCACCCGTGGAGGTAGCTCTTGTTTCCAGGAGTCTAACGCAATCAACGGCGAGAAAAACGGACAAGAAACGAATTCCCAAGAGCCGATCAAAGTTTGATCCCCGTACAGCGTTTGCCGGCACTGTTCATCCCCGACGCTGTTCATCCGATCCAAATCCGACCCATCTGCCCTACACTGTTCATTCCAGCCCATCTTCGGTCTAGCCCACTCAGTCCGCACTATTCATCCACGGTCCAGCCCACTCGGTCGGTACTGTTTATCCGCGGTCCAGCCCAAACAGTCTGCACTGTTCATCAGCTGTCCAGCCCAGACAGTCTGTACTATTCATCCGCGGTCCAGCCCAAACAGATCTCACTGTTCATCCTCGGTCCAGCCCAAACAGTCTGTGCTGTTCATCCGCGGTCCAGCATACTCATCCGTACTGTTCATCTACAGTACAGCCCACTCGGTCGGTACTGTTCATCCGCGGTCCAGCCCAAACAGTTCGCATTGTTCATCCGCGGTCCAGCCCAAACAGATCACTGTTCATCCGCGATCCAACCCAAACAGTCCGCACTGTTCGTCTAATTTCAGCAAAGTCAGACTCGTTTCCACCATTTTCGACTGTTCCGGACGCAACCGTGCAATCAGTTTCTTCAGATTCAGCTGCTAAGTTATTGATATAGCTTAGTTGGAGTTGTTTATCATTTTTCAAAAACTTTTTGGCGTCATACATATCTTCGGTCTAAATGGCGGAGGAAATCCCAAGCACAAGCAGGCCTTGGCAAAGAAGTTCGATGTCTAATGCAAAGTTCGAGGTGGAGAAATTCAACGGCACCAACAACTTTGGCATGTGGCAATGCGAAGTCCAAGATCTATTTTTCCGGGAAGGATCACATATCGCTTTGGAAACCAAGCCCAAAGATATGTCCGATGATGATTGGTATTTCGTCAATCGTCAAGCTTGTGGAACAATCAGACTCTGTTTGGCCAAAGATCATAAGTACTTTGTCATGAAAGAGACTATGGCAACAAGTCTCTGGAAGAAACTTGAGGACAAGTACATGACGAAAAGCGTAGAGAACCGCCTCTACCTGAAAAAGAAGTTCTTTCGTTTTCAGTACAAACAAGGTACTCCCATGATTGAGCATCTTGATAATTTCAACAAGATTCTCGCTGATCTACTAAATCTTGATGTTGAACCTCTTGATGAGGATAAGGCACTATTGTTGTTAAACTCTTTGTCTGAAAGTTATGAACATTTGACAACAACTTTGCTAAATGGTAAAGATGAGGTTAAATTCAGTGATGTTTCAAATGCTTTGGTGAACAACAAGTATCGAAGGAAGGACCAGCGCGATAACAAAGAAGCATCACCAGCAACCTTGACGGTATCCAGAGGCAGGGCTAACAACAGATCTGATAAATCTAGTAGGCGAGGCCGATCTCGCTCAAAGACAAAAATACCTTCTTCACGTCAATATCTTCCGAATGATGAATGTGCCTATTGTCAACAAAAGGGACACTGGAAGAAAGATTCTCCAAATAAGGGCAAGACAGATGCAAATGTAGCACAGAAAGCAAAAGAAGATTCTGCATTCTCGATTTCATGTATAGACAATCAGTCTGATAGATGGATATTAGATTCTGGCTGTTCCTATCATATGTGTCCAAATCGACATTGGTTCACAAAATTGGATGAGTTCGATGGAAGAGTCGTGGTCATGGGCAACAACAATACCTGCAACACAAAAGGTATTGGAACTATACGCCTAAAGATGCATGACGGTACAACAAGACGGCTCACGGACGTCAGATATGTCC
Source organism: Paratinospora sagittata (assembly GCA_035771175.1). Lineage (NCBI taxonomy): Eukaryota > Viridiplantae > Streptophyta > Magnoliopsida > Ranunculales > Menispermaceae > Paratinospora > Paratinospora sagittata. The sequence goes on from CM069609.1 coordinate 27,316,504, forward strand.
CGGATCTGAAGAAAAATATGATATCACTAGGAGTCCTTGATTCCAGCGGTTACAAGGTAACCATTGAAGGTGGAGTTCTGAAGGTTGTACGTGGAGCATTCTTGGCCATAAAGGGTACTCAAAAATGAAATCTCTATTTCCTTGACGGCAACACAGTAATCGAAAGTGTCTCAGCTTGCACCAATTCTAATGATGTTTCATCGGACACTTCCCGACTTTGGCACATGCAGCTCGGACATGTTGGAGAGAAGGCTCTTCAAACCTTGATAAAGCAAGGTTCTCTGAAAGGTACAAAAACCGGGAAACTTGACTTCTGCGAGCATTGTATCTTAGGCAAGCATACGAGAGTCAAGTTTGGAACTGCCATCCACCGCACAAAAGGAACATTGGATTATGTTCATATCGACGTTTGGGGACCCTCTCAAAATGCTTCATTGGGCGGTAAACGTTGGTTTGTTACTTTCATTGATGATTTCTCACGCTATGTTTGGGTTTATACCATGAAGCATAAAGATGAAGTGCTAGATATCTTTCTTATATGGAAGAAAATGGTAGAAACCCAAACGGGAAGGAAGATTAAGAGGCTCAGATCTGATAATAAAGGAGAATACAAGTCAGACCCATTTCAGAAATTTTGTGAGAATGAAGGGATTGTGAGACATTTCATAGTCCCAGGCACGCCACAACAAAACGGAGTTGCTGAACGCATGAATCGTACTTTGGTAGATAAAGTTCGCTGCATGTTATCTCATTCTGGACTTAGCAAGGCATTTTGGGCTGAAGCTTTGTCATATGCCTCTCATATCATCAATAGACTTCCTGCAACAGCACTAGATGGCAAAACTCCCAAGGAGGTATGGTCTGGACACCCCGTTTCAGATTATGATTCTCTGCGTATTTTTGGATGCACTGCATATTTCCATGTGAAGGAATCCAAACTGGATCCTAGGTCCAAGAAAGCGATTTTCATGGGCTTTAGTGAAGGAGTTAAGACTTTCCGACTATGGAACCGTGAGACAAAGACGATTGTAAAAAGTCGAGATGTAACTTTTGATGAATCTGTGATGTTAAAGCATACAGTTTCTGATAAAGAAAATCGAGATCCAGATTTGCATCAGTAGGTGGAGTTAGATATTCTAGTAACTCCTGACAAGTTAGCAGATATATCCAACCATCCTGAAGAAGACGAGGAGGAAATCTCAGTTGAGGTGGAGGCTTCAGGACCAGACGTCAGTCAACAACCAGAATCAATTGCCACCAGTTGATCAAGAAGAGAAATCCGCAAACTTGCTCGGTACACTGACATAGTTGCATATGCATTTCTAGTCACCGGAGATGATATTCCATACAATTACAAAGATGTTATTCAGAGTATGGAAAGTGATAAGTGGAAAATGGCAATGAATGAGGAGATGACATCACTCCATCAAAATTAGACTTGGAAGTTGGTTCCACTTCCGAAAGAAAAGAAACCAATTGGCTGCAAATGGGTTTTCGCTAAGAAGGAAGGCTCTCACAGCAAAGATGGTATCCGATACAAAGCCAGACTGGTAGCAAAAGGCTACGCTCAGAGGGAAGGAATTGACTACAATGAGGTATTCTCACTTGTTGTTAAGCATTCGTCAATTCGAATATTATTGGCTTTGGTTGCACAGTTTGATTTCGAGTTAGCCCAACTCGATGTCAAAACTGCTTTTCTGCATGGTAATTTGGACGAGGAGATATATATGTCTCAACCAGATGGATTCAAAGTACCAGGAAGAGAGAATTGGGCTTGCAAATTAAGCAAGTCATTGTATGGCCTGAAGCAATCACCTAGACAGTGGTACAAGCGATTTGACAGCTTCATCCAAGGGTAGAGATATACCCGGAGTTAGTTTGATCATTGTGTCTACTATCGCAAACTTCAAGATGGTACATTTATCTACTTGCTTTTATATGTAGATGATATGTTAATCGCATCTAAAAGCAAGGTGGAGATCAACAAGCTGAAGGCTCAATTGAGCTCAGAGTTTGAAATGAAGGATATTGGAGAGGCTAGAAAAATTCTCGGGATGGAGATAACTCGAGACAGGGCCAAAGGCATAATTTGTTTGACTCAGACTCAGTATTTGAAGAAAGTTCTTCAAACTTTTGGCATTGGCAATGACACAAAACCTGTGAGCACACCATTAGCACCACATTTCAAGCTAAGTACATCAATGTCACCAAATTCTAAGGATCAGAAGAAGCAAATTGAGAACATTCCATATGCAAATGCAGTTGGTGCCTTGATGTATGCTATGGTGTGTACCAGACCTGACATTTCACATGATGTAAGTATGGTAAGTCGTTACATGCACAACCCCGATAAAGGCCACTAGCAAGCAGTGAAGTGGATTCTACGGTATATTCATGGTACTGTGGATATTGGTTTAAAGTTCGAGAGAGATTCGAAGAGTTGTAAGCATCTAGTCGGATATGTGGATTCGGACTACGCTGGAGATCTTGACAAGCGCAGATCTACTACTGGTTATGTTTTCACTATGGCAGGAGGACCAGCGAGTTGGAGATCAACACTACAGTCAACAGTTACTTTGTCTACTACAAAGGCAGAGTACATGGCAGTAACAGAAGCTTTCAAGGAAGCAATCTGGCTTCATGGATTGACTAAAGACTTAGGAATTGTGCAGAAGAATGTTAAAGTTTTCTACGACAGCCAGAGTGCCATTTGTTTGGCAAAGAACCAAGTTCATCACAGTCGAACGAAACATATTGATGTTCGTTTTCATTTTGTTCGAGAAATAGTAGAAGAAGGGAGTATTCTTCTGCAAAAGATCAAGACTGCAGGTAACCCCGCAGATATGCTTACAAAGGTGGTTACAGGGATCAAGTTCCAACATTGTTTGGACTTGATCAATATCTCACGAGCTTAGAGTGCCTAAGGGCACTAATGGAGGCAGCAACAATTTTTTGAAGGAAGCTTGCTATCTGTAGAGAGATTGCAGGTGTGGAGGAGTCTTGTTCCACATGAGGTGGAGGTGGAGGTGGAGATTTGTGGGGACCAACCCCATGTGACAGATAGGCGCATGGCAGACAAGTCGACAGGCGTGGCAAACAAGCCGATAGGCGTGGCAGACAAGCCGAAAGGGCGCCGAAAAGGTTATTATTATAATATTAAATATATTTTATATTTTATATTTATAATTACGAAAATACCCATGATTACTCCTATAAATAGAGTTTAACTTCATTCTTCAAATTCATTCTTGAGAGTCAAGGAGTTCTATTCTGAGAGATCTATTTAAGAGATCTAATCTGTAAGATTTACCTAAGGGTGTAGTTTGTCATCTCTGATAATACAAGTTTGTTGTCTCCCGTGGACGTAGGCAATTTGCCGAACCACGTTATATTTGTTGTCTTCTTTTTCTTTCATACTTTACCACGATTCCGCACAACATGTCATGGGCTAATTGATTTGAGGTTGTTCTTGCCGAGAAATGAGGAGATTGTGGGTGAAAAGGAGGGTTCAAATTATGGTTTGAGGACAAGGAAGAGAATGCACGTTGCTTTTGCTCATAATTTGCCAGTCTTCTTGTGAATTTGTGATTGTGAGAGAAGGGGTGTTTGGTGTGGATTCTTAGCAATCGTTTGATCTGAAGCATAAATGTAAAGGAAATTTGGAATTGCATAGCTGGTGAGGAACATTTGAACTTATATCGAGCTTTGTATTGTTTAAGAGCATTAGATTTGTTTCTCTACTTGTTCTTGCGTTTTGGCTTTATGAATAACTTTATTATCATATTTTGGTCTTATACTGTAATTAACACTGGATTATCTTGTGCATTAGAGTTTTATTTTTTCTTGATCTAATTAAAAGCACGAGCAGTTGATTTTAGTTATGCTTTCTTTGTTTTACTTGGGCAAATGGCACAATAAGAATGCTCTGATTTGAGATATTGCAGTAATTGCTGGTTTAATTTAGTTGATTTATATCTATATCTTTATTTCAAGGGGTTGTTGAGTGTTTATTTTTATTTTTCTTAATAATTTTGCTCTTGATCTTTTTCCTGATTTTTAGATGCATTGACTCTGGTGACTTAATCTTTAAGTCAGCTTAAATCAGACTAAAGAATGTGCAACTTGTAAAAATCTGTCTACTAAAACTGTAAACTTCACCTTCCTTGATGCATTGTCTCTTTTTTGCTGTATTTTACAATGCCGACCATATATATGTAGAAAACCAAGAGGGCAAGTTCGCCACAACTGTGTTTTCAGCTTGCCCACCAAGAGAACCACTTTCCAATGTAGGACAAGTCTAGCTCTTAGCATCACCTCAAGACAATAACTATATAAGAGAACTTGAGTTGAACCAAGATATGTCCTTGAACAAGCAACACTTGGTTGTGGAAGAGGTTAGACAAGGGCCTCTCCACAAAGTAGATTTTACATGTTTTCTCCTTCTTCAAAATTAAAGTTTCCATTCAACCCTAATCTGCTGTGCTCAAAACATAAATGCCAAGTTCTAGAAATGAGATAGACATCTTCCTAGAACTGGCTTTTTCTCAAGAAAAACTCTTGTTGTTCTAGAAATGAGATAGAGTACCACTTAGCTGATAACTTGGGTTGCCTCTTCAACTCCTTGTCCTCAACGGCTACATGAACAAGTCCAAAGCAAAATTGATACCCACTTACACCTCAAACACATCAATGAATGACCATGCAAAGTTTCCTCTTGTGTTTGCTCCATTGCTGCAATGACCCAACACATTTCATATTGGTAGCCAGGAAAAAACTCCACATGTTATGGTACTAGTGAAGAGGATAGAAAGAGCACACCTGATTGCATTGAGTGTGCTTTCCATGTAACCCGTCAGGTAATCGATCCTGGCAGTGTCGTTGAGTGTCTCATTATATAGAGATTCATACCCTGATAAAATACATGCAGAGAGTGATTCTCGATGACCAACTTTTTGAATTTAACTAAATGATGGTGGCCAGTTATTAGTCTAGTTCAGTAGCAATAGATTCGTTATATATATAATTATGAGAAATAAAGCGTATAGATAGAAAGCATTCCATTTTCTTGGACATAGACAGGAGGGTTGCCAAAATTGTCTTTGAAATATTCAAGCAAACTCTGCAGGCCAAAAGGATTGTAGGGTAGAAAAGCAGGCAAAGAGGGATCTGAAGGTGTTCAATTTTTTTGATGCTGCAGTGTTTTTTAGATGTTTATCAGAATAAGAAGCCTTCGATCAGTCAAAATCTTAAAAGTTAGAAGACAGCAGTTTAAAAGTAAGAAAGAGGCCTGAATATGTAACACCAATGTCGCTATTAAAGTCTGCAGCAGCACCTGTTGTTTTGCGGGGGCTATCTATAACGTATATTGTGAGGTAGTGGTTTAGGCCAATGATGTCTAACGACCCTTTGATGAGTTTGGATTCATTTTCAGTGAAAGACGGTAATCTTGATCCAACAATCTTCTTCATGGTCTCAGATAGTCTCCGAACATCAGGGGATCAATTTTGCCTACATTTATGTTGCGAAAATTAAATGGTTGATCTTGGGCATAAAAGTCTTCCAAGTGTATGCATCATGCAAATGTTACTATTTACTTTCCACCCAATAAAGAAATCCATGGCTCTCTGTGTTGCTTCAACATCAGCTGTTGAGTTTGTCATTGGAGAGCACCAGAATGCATATGTATTAATACCTACCCAACCTCCCTGTTTCTCCTGCAACAACAACTTGCATATGAAGTACTTGTACACCTTGTTTCTTGATGATGAAGGACTCAGGTGTATACTAGGGAAATCTACTTGGGCACCTGAGTCCTTTGGATGAACATCAAGCAGCTCAATATGCATGGCTCCGTGTTGATCCAAGAGACTCGGGCACCTGAGTACACTCCTCGAGTACTCTTCAAGTGCCCAAAACATATCGTATCCTAATTTTTGTAGTATTTGTTATGAAGGATTAGAGAACTAACTTTGTATTTCTTTTTATAAAGCTTGGCAGCAGATGCATGTGCGAGTAAAAGATGATGCATTACTATATATGGTTCAACAGAAGAGTTCCCTGCTGTGCATTCGATAACACCTAAGGGCTTTGAACAGCGTTGAGGTGGAAAATACCCAATATCATAGGACAATATGGCGCGATTATATTGGCCTCATTGATAGTGGTCCAGTGTGAGACCCTATCACCAAACTCTCTGAAGCACAAATCTGCTGCATAGGCTGTGAAGTCAGCACTGTGTGCAAACAAATCGAAAAAACAGATGCAGCTGATGTTACATTTTGAATGAAGCAATTTTAAGACTGATTGAAATCAGTAAATATTATTTACATAATCTTGGTGATTATGCATCCTTTAAATTCTTCTTCCAGTGTCAGAGGAAGATCCAAATGGAACAATGTAGCGTGAGGCTGAATTCCTGCAATTCATCAGCTTGTATATCCAATGCTGCAAATCAAATTTGAAACCATGTTGTGTGAATTGTTGGGTCATACCATGGGCGACCAATTCATCAATGATATTATTGTAATATTGAAGGCCTTTTGGATTGACAGTTCCCCTTCCATCTGCATAGAAAAAAATATATATATTGTTCTGTTTCTGACATGAAATTTCTACTGATTTTGGTAGAATTAATAAAATTGTAAACAGGGAAGCTAACAATACTTGGAAGAACCCTAGACCAAGAGATGGAAAACTTGTATCCTTCAAGACCTACTTCACTCATCAGCTTCACATCCTCCTACAATTTTGGTCACACAATTAATGATGCATTATAATTTAGGAGGCAATAGAACATGTTTTTATATGCACGATGATCTATTATTTATAAATTTTATTTTGTTAAGTGTAGAGTTAACACGAATAAAGTTTTCATAAGAGGTGAGGAAGTGCCTTATATTTGTGATATCCATCTGCTGCAATATCTGCTAAGCTCTTATCCGGCATCTTTCCTGAATAAAACCAAACAAATCTAATTAGTTAACTTTGATAACAAACATTTGATCTAATCATATGAAAGACGATATATTCATACCGATGATATTTTATGAAAAACGTCTCTAAAACAAAAGAGATGCATTCCCTATTCAAGAGATGGTGAAAGTTTTTTGTAGCGTGGGTGTTATTAGTTGGACTTGATTTTTACAAAATTATTATTATTATTTTTAGAAAATGAGTTAAAGTAGCAAAGAAAAAGTTGATTACTTAAATTAATCAATGTTATCTTTTATATTATTAAAACAAACCTGTGCCGGTCTAAAGCATTTGGGTGTTTTAGTAAACTATCAGGACTTTTGCTTATGGCAAAAGTGGGAAGGATTGTGTGATGGCCGTGTTTGATCAGGTCTTCTTCATGTGTGGAGTAGGTATCATTTTCCCACTTCTTCTTTCGTGTATTGTGTGATAGTCAGATCTAATTGTTATGCAGCAAAGAGATATTAACCATATAGTCATCAGTAAATGAACATAAGAATCACGGGGCTTATGTCCAATATGTAGGAGAAGAGGATGTACAGGGGCAAGCGCTTTATCTTCATAGTGAGAAGATAGCAATTGCTTTTGGGCTTATTAGTACAACCCGCTCGACACCTTTTCTCAATATTGTAAAGAATCTTCAAGTCTGTAGGGATTGCCACTTGGTTGCAAAACTCATTTCTCAGCTTTAGGATAAAGAGATACTTTTGAGGGATCGCTATTGATTTCATCATTTCAAAGATGGTCATTGTTCTTCTATGAATTATTGGTGAATTCAAGGATGATAGCTTAATGCCTTGTACGGTTAAAGTTGGTAAAGTGAGTTGTTGGAAGCACATAACCAAAATATATATATTGTTCTGTTTCTGACATGAAATTTCTACTGATTTTGGTAGAATTAATAAAATTGTAAACAGGGAAGCTAACAAGTAGAGTTTTGTGAGTATACTTGGAAGAACCCTAGACCAAGAGATGAAGAACCTGTTCACTCGTCAGCTTCACATCCTCCTACAATTTTGGTAACACAATTAATGATGCGTTATAATTTAGGAGGCAATAGAACATGTTTTTATATGCACAATGATCTATTGTTTATAAATTTTATTTTGTTAAGTGTGGAGTTGAGAGTGTTAAATTATAGAGTTAACATGAATAAAGTTTTACAAGTGGTGAGGAAGTGCCTTATATTTGTGATATCCATCTGCTGCAATATCTGCTAAGCTCTTATCCGGCATCTTTCCTGAATAAAACCAAACAAATCTAATTAACAAACTTCGACAACAAACATTTGATATAATCATAAGAAAGATAATACATTCCTATGATCTGCTCAATGCTAAAATGAAGCATCATTCATAGGTAGTTCTGATTAAATCAAAAGCTTTCAGAATCTTCAGTGGCTATTTATGGCATTCTCATGAACCCATCCATGAAAAGTCTTTTCAGTTTCAAGTAGGAAGTAAGTAGACATCAAAATAAAGACCCAAGTGTTTGAAGAAAAGAAAAGAAGAGGAACAATGAGGGAGAGAACAGTAAGAAAACGTGACCTTCATGGGTGTAGATGAAGTTGGGTGGTTTTAGGAAGTTATCTATCCTGAAACTAGGAGCTTTATGGCCTTCCCCAATTACTGCTATTACTACTATTACTAGACTTAGCAGAAAAAAGCCATAACCAACCACCATCTTCATTACTCTCCTCACTCTTTAATCTTAATTTGTGGAAATTACATGGACAGATTATCAACAAGTGATACTCAATTAATGTGCTTTTCCTTAGTCTTTGTATCCCTTTATTTCTTCTAGTAGCATGGGTGTGTGTTGGACTTGATTTTTAAGTTTTATTGTTATTATCATTTGTAGAAAATGTTTACTTTGAATAACACAGAAAATAAGAGTATAGAGAATGTAAAATTATAGTGAATAAGAATAAATTTATAATTAAGATGTTAATTTTAAAAAAATAAAAACTTAAAAAAAAAAAACATTGGAGAGAATAGGAAGTGAAACAAAAGCAAATAAAGAATATGTACATATCATGATGCTCCTTCTCTGACAGATTTAGTCATTAGTTGAAGTATTTCCGAAAGAGAGAAAAGTATCCCTAACCAAATGCAAGTCTCTTGTAACATCTGCCATATCCATTCTTTCTCTTGGGGCTTCCATTGAGCATGCCACTCCAATCCTAGTTAATTGTATTATGCAATTCTGCATATTTTCTCTCCTTTGATTATGCCGTTCATGCCTGCTAGAGTCTTCTTCCTCAATAATTGCTTCTTCTACAATGAGAAGTCCTGGGTCCACAACCTGCATAACTCGTCCTGGTATATTAGTGAAAAATGTCTTCATAGGTGTGTTGGGAGCTACCATTTGCTTTCAAAATAAAAATTTAAGTATATATTATATTACCTGGAGCAATGTAGCCAATAGACCCCTTCATCCCAATTGTGCTGCTTTGAATGGAGAAGGAGTTTTGCGTTGACCGTGAGAAAAGCCTTGCCAAACCAAAATCGCTCACATGAGCAGTCATGTTGTTATCAAGAAGAACATTACTTGGCTTCAAATCACAGTGAACGATCTGTGTGTGGCTATGGTGATGAAGGTAATCTAATGCTGAAGCCACATCAACCACAATGTTGAGTCTTTGAAGGAGACTTAAGTTCCTTGATTGATTATGTTCATCTAGTCCTGGATGTAGCCAATGCTCCCGACTCTCATTCGGCATGAATTCAAAAACGAGAGCTTTAAAATCATTACCTTCAGAATCGATACTAGAGCAAGATGTTAAAATCTTGACAAGATTTCGATGCCTGATGTTTCTCAAAGCTTTGCATTCCACTTTGAAGGTCTTTGATGATCCTCTTTGTTGGAGGTTGAGCACTTTCACTGCAATAACATTTTCATTTTGATCGAGAATTCCCTTGTATACATGCCCAAAACTACCCGAACCAATCAAATTCGTAGATGAGAATCCACCAGTTGCTTTGAAGAGAGTTTCATAAGAAAGCCTAATCACAGTGAATTTCTTTTCCGTCGACGATGTGGAAGGCAATTTCTTTCTCGACCTTCTTATCCAACAAGAGATTAGAACAAATGATACCAAAAGAAGACACGCAACAACACTAACTATAGCAATCGGTACTTTGAGAGGAAGACGCCTTCCTTTTTCAATAGATTGTGTAGAATTGCATTTCGGAAAATGAAGTTCAATTACACCTCCACAAAGCTTCGCATTTCCACGCAGGAATACTGCACTTAAATTTTTGAAAACCCCTTCTTTTGGCACCTCACCTTCTAGATCATTGAAGGAAAGATTCAATGTTTGTAAGAGGTGAAAGCTCTCTAGAAATTCTGGGATTGGACCTAACAAGTTATTATGTGATAGATCCAAATACGAAATTCCTTTTAGAGCACTCAAAGTGGTAGGAATTTTTCCTACAAAGAAGTTATCTTCCAAGTAAAGATATTCCAAGCTCAAACAGCTACCAAGGGAGGTGGGAATTTCATCTGTCAATTGGTTGTGAGAAGCATCCAAAAAACCAAGATTTTTCAAATTACCAACTTCTGATGGTAGAGGACCAGTCAAAGAATTGCGAGATAAATCAATACCAATTGATAAGGAGGAAAGACCCATGACTTGCTTAGGTATGGTACCACTAAGATTATTATTAGCTAGGTATATCAATTGCAAATGACTGCACATACCTAGAATGGATGGGATGGTGCCTTCTAGGTGGTTATTTTCTAAAGACAATTCGAGGAGTTGGGAAATGTTACCTAAAGAATAAGGGATTTCTCCGGTCAATCTATTCCCATTTAAATACAATATTTGTAGCTTCTGAAGCTTTCCTAAAGAGGATGGAATTCTACCCGTGATTACATTTTTCTCCAACCCCAGTGCTTCTAAGTTGACTAAGTTCCCAATCCCAGTGGGAATGCTCCCAGATATTTGATTTCTACCAACTGCAAAGAAAGTGAGTAGGGTTGAGAGGTTGGAAATGGAGTTAGGCAAAACACCTCTAAAGTGATTGTCATTTAATCCCAGTACTTGTAGTTTTGTGCAATTCGTTAAAGAAGTAAGAAAATTTAGATCATCAGCTATACTGCTTCCTAGATGATTGTCACCTAAAACTAGTTTTTGGAGATTTTGTAGACTTCCTAAACTAGCTGGGACTTGCCCCACAAAATTGTTATTCGGCGTATCAAGTGCTATGAGACCTGAAGCATTGGAAAATGAATTAGGAATGGTTCCTGCAAATTGATTTTCACCTATTTGGAATGTTTTGAGATTAGGAAGAGTGAGACCGATGTCTGGAGGAAGATACCCATGCAGTTGGTTCGAAGCTGTTGAAAGAACATTAATAGATGATATGTTGTAAAGTGAGGAAGGTAGCACACCAGAAAATCTATTTCCAGCAATTGAGAAGAATTCTAACCTTGACAATTTGGCAATGGTATATGGAATGTTTCCCTCCAAGCTATTGTATGCTATAATAATTGCCTTGCGAGATGATAGGTTGCCGAGAGAAGTTGGGATACCTCCAGTTAGATTGTTAGAGAAAAGACTCAAACTTTCAAGTTTCGACAAAGAAGTTCAGTTGGAATTCTCCCGACCAGACTGTTTTTGGATAAAGCTAGGCTCTTAATGCGTAAACAATGGCTTCAGTTTGATGGAATTTCTCCGTCCAACGAGTTATACGACAAGTATAGATTTCGAAGTCGGAACAACTGCCCGATTTCTTGTGGAATTATGCCGTGAAAGTTGTTGTTTCCGAGATCGATGGACCTCAAGAAGTTGAGGTTACCAATGAAAGGCGAAATTGATCCAACCAAGTGACTCCCTCGTAACTCCAAGGCAATGACTCTGGAATGACGACGGCCACATATAATGCCTAGCCACTGGCAAAAATGAGAAGAATCATTCCAAGACTTGAAGACTCCAAATGGATCACTGCTTATCCCTTCTTTGAAGGCAAGCAATGACACCTTATCAGTCTCATTTCCATGGTTATAATGAACGGTTGCAGTAGTACTAATTGCAGCTTCCAACTCCATGAACTTTGTGCTACTCAAGATAATTATTATTAATGACACAAGTAGCTGCACTCTTAAGTACCTCCTCATATCTAATTCATATAAAACCATCAGTTTTACAGTTAGGAATACTTGCATATGTTGATGGAGAACTAGAAGGAGTGATGGAATTAATTAAGCAGCTATTAGTACTGTTATATACATAGAGAGAGAGAGATAATTCCAAGAAAGGATTTTTCAGTCTTTCTTTTCGTTATTAAGGGGTTAGACACTTGATTCAAGTTGTCGTGATCAAGGGTTGAAAATTAAAATTCGTCCTAAGCTTTTTGGCCTTACCCAACTACTATTACTATTACTAGACTTGGCAGAGAAAAGCCATATGGCACATCCTTAGTCTTTGATCCTTAAATATTTGTGGAAATGACAAGGAGAGAGTATCAATGAGTGGGACGAGTAGCTGATGTAGGCTCTCTATTCTGTAATCCCTTGTCTTCGTCAGGATTCGGGTTACCAACCCAGCTTTACTTTGAAAAAAAAAAAATTAGGACATCAATTAACGTTGCATTCTCATGCTGCCGAATTTTCTTCCAAATTCGCCATGCCCTTTATTTCTTCTAGTGGCATGGATGTGTGTCGGACTTGACTTTTAAAAAATATTGTTACTATTTTCAGAACATCTGTTATTTTTAAATTTATTAAGATGTTAATTTTAAAAATAAAAACTTTTATAAAAAATGTGTTAAAGTAGGAAAGAAAAAGTTGATTGCTTAAATTAATCAACTTTATCTTTTATATTATTAAAACAAACCTGTGCCGGCCTGAAGCATTTGGCTGGGTTATGGTACTATAATTTCTACTTTAGAATATATGAATAGGCTAGTGGATGATGCATCGCCGACTTTTAAAAAGGACGTTATCCAAAAATGGGTACGAATATGGTAGGTGACATAAGCGGGCCAGATATGAACAAAATTTTTATATTTATTTTAAAAACGGGGCGGGTTCCGACATAGGCAAACAGACAAACAAGTACCTGGTTATATATTGTAAATAAAAATAAAATAAATTTTATTAATTACTTTTATTACTTGTATGATAAGGAATTTAAAAGTTTACTTATAAATACATTTAAATACATTTAAATGATAAGGTTATATATTGTTATGGGAATACGTCAAATGATAAAAAAAAGTACATTTAAATACATTTACTTTTATTATCGTTCCATAATAATATTTGTTACAAATTTATATAGTTCACACTAATTAAATATTATTATCTGACATTAAACATATGTACAATAGATCTTTATATGTATGGTTGAATAAAGAATATGATTTTATTGGTTATATAATATTTATAAAATATTATTTAAGGAGTTTTATTAGTGGTTTTAGTTTTAAATTTATATACTTTATGTTTTTATCACCTATTTATCTAATATTAAAGTTTTTAAAAATATATTTAAAAAATAATGAAAAAATAAAATTGTGTAATTTGGACAAAAAGTGGGTTAACCCTTTTTTAAACCGAATGTTTACGAACAAGAAAATCTTATCTGCTTTAAAAGCGGACCGAGTTCGGACGCGTGATAAGTTTGTTAATATCAAATATTGTTAGGTTATATTTGGTTTCTAACTTGAAAACTATTTTTAGTTTTCAAATAGTAAAAAGATCAAAATAGCATATAAAACACAACAATATAACGTTCTCATCTTCAGATTTCCTTCAATTTCTTTTCAAAAAAGTGATTCTCATTTTTATCTAGAAATTCCAACATATCAAACGCCACCTAAGGATAGACCCATTGAATAAGAAACAAAACAAAGCTGATGTGATGCAATAGCAGTTCCCTTATCTTTATTTATATCTATATTATTGTTCTTCATGTCGAAGTGAAGGTGATTCCGCAAATCACTTGTTTATATTTTGTGATATGTTTGCGAGCTTATGGCAAAAGTGGGAAAGGGTTGTGTGATGGCCATGTTTGAAGATAGCAATTGCTTTTGGGCTTATTAGTTCAACCCCCTTAACACCTACTCATATTGTGGAGAATCTTTGAGTCTGTGGGGATTGCCACTCGGTTGTCATCTCTCAACTTTATGACAGAGAGATACTTTTGAGAGATCGATATCGATTTCATCATTTCAAAGATGGTCATTGTTCTTGCATGGATCATTGTTGAATTCAAGGATGACAGCTTAATGCCTTGTCCTGTTCAAGTTGGTAAAGTTAGGTTATGTAGCCCTTTCAGAATCACCCTCACTCCCCCTTTTTTCAGTAAGCCCCGCTCCCCAAGCTAAGGGCCCCTCTTTGAAGCCTCATTGTTTAATTATCCTCGACTTCGTATACCCATCACTAAATGAATAAAACATTCTCATTTATTAACGTAAAACCTAACTTTTACAATCCTAAACATTTTATGTTAGTTTAATCCAATAGAAGAATATATGATAAACTGATATCGCTTTAATTGCCCAAAAAGCCTGATAAAGAATTATTTGGTCAAAATATCAGTAGGCTTTTGGGAAGGGCTTAGGAGGACTAATAAATTGTGCTTGAAAAGATATCACTACTGAAAGTAATTAATAGTAGGGCACAAAAGAAAAGAGACTAGCATACATGGACAGTATATAATTTTAAGTACCAAAGACAAATATTGTAAGTTATACATTATCTTCATAATGTCAGTTTTAGATAAGAAAAACAAATGGAAAAATAGCACAAAGAAAAAGAGTATCCTAAATCTCAGTAACAATTTAAACTAATTAAGAATCTAGTTTAATTTGAATACTAAAGAGAAATATTTCTTACTCACAACCAATATAAGCACAACTTCTACCAACTCTTTGTTAACAAAAGGGAAAGAAAGTTAAAAACATTTGACAAAATAAGTAAAACAAAAGAAAATAAAGAATATATACAAATCATGATGCACCTACTCCGAAAGATTTAGTCAACCAAATATAACTCTCTTGTAACATCTGCCATATCCATTCTTTATCTTGGGGCTTCTATTGAGCATGCCACTCCAATCCTAGTTAATTATGTTATGCAATTTTGCATATTTTCTCTCCTTTGATTATGTTGTTCACGCATGCTGGAGACATCCCTTTCACGGCCACGCCTAAAACCTTAAATGCCAACGGTGATTAAATTGCATGCGACATCCCTTTTTTTAAATAAAAAAATAAAAAATCTTAAACTTAAGAAGACAACCACAACATGTTCTTAAATCCAAGATTTGTTCTCAAATTTAACAACGCCATTCTTAGAATCGTTAAATCCAAAAACACACAAATTATCATAAGAATGATTCTCTACGATTCAATATGAAGAGGCTCTGATACCATTTGTTAGAGAATTCAGTTGGTGAAAACCATCAACCAAAGAACAAGAGCATTCATATTAAATCACCAACAATCTATACATAGTAAAGCGGAAGCATACCTGAATCCATAATGATCTATTTCCTTTAGAGTCGTGCGGTTTGTCTTCCAGATCAACACGTTTCCCCAAGAGAATCTTTTAGCTTTTCTCTATACTCTATGTCTGATGGTGGGACGTCAGAAATAGAGTAATAATAATGATATGTGTGATATGGGGACCATAACCACCTTTTATAGATAAAGAAAGCAATAGGGCTATCGTAAGGAAAATCGGTGTGGTGCCGGTCAAAGACCCTTCGATGCCTAAGTTAGTGCTTATTTAAGAATAAAGCAATAACTCTTGTAGAAAGTTGCTTGTACCTTATGGTGATGATGATAGGTCTTATTTATAGAGGAAGTTCTCTAGTATGAGTGGCTAGCTGCCCAGTAGGCATGGTGCCACGTGTCGTTTCGTCTTTGGTCAAGATGAGCTGATGAGCTCATCTATTACGAGTTGGTCTTGGAGAAGGAATCTCATCTTATCCTAGATTATCCCTATCTTCCAAGTTCATCTCAGATGATCCCTATTTTCCTGATTTGTCTCGGAGGAGGAGTCATATCCCGTCTGTTTGAGAACGCAACTACTTCGGATTCCTCGGGATACGGCGTGCCAGGAAGCAGTTTCTAATCTTATTTGTTTCATCTGGGATGATCAGCTCGGACGTGGGTCGAGTTGTCGCTTTAACTGGAATAACCCCTGGCTCAGCTCGATCGGACCAAGCTATCGCTAACAGTGCGTTTTTGGGTTTAATGTATGTGTCGTCTTGCTAGGTCGGCTCGACCACGTTCCTGGTCGAGTACAACTCGATCTGGCCAGGCCGATCTAGCGATCGTTACTTTAAGTGATTTTTCCTCGTCACCTCGGCTCATCCATCGTAAAACGTGGCTAACACATCTAGAGAAGCCAACTCAGCTTCCCTTATGATACCAGGTCAACTCCAATCCGAGCTGACCATCCAACCCTGTGCATAACATTAAAATTATCTATTGATATCTCTATTTTAGCCCATCATAAAAATAGAAAGTATTATTTAAGTCTCTACGCATTAAAGGTCCACGTCCTATCAGATACATTAAAACCCAAATTATTTTAAACTTAGTAGATCAATTTTAATTAGGTTTAACCTTATTTGATAGTCCGCAATACATAATTGTTCACGTATAAGCCTAACGTTGGATTAATGATCCAACAATCTCCCACTTGGGCTATACGTGTAGCTTTATAATTATGCTTTGCAAAAATAAACGAAAGAGCTCAACTTTGTTGTCATTATCAAAATGCATCTATAACCAATCTGGTCCATCAATCATACCAACAAGGATCAAAGCGGTCTTCATTACAACTGTCCTAACTCAACCCAACAATGGTCATGTATGCCGATACAACTGAATGACATGGATCATGATGTAGATGTGTAGCATGAAAATTTCATGTAATGTGATTTTAACATGTCTATTTCTAACTAGTCCACCCTTAAACCTTAGTGAGATCAAACCATACTAAAATCAAAGTGTAAATAAACCAAAACTTTATTTCTGCAGAAAATAACCTCAAAAAATCCGTAAATTGAAATAACCGAAAAATGTCTATATCATAAACCTATATAAGATACAAACTCCCACTAAAACTTAATATCATCAATAGACATGACACCCATACGAGTAGTGTGTTCATGAAACACTCTGGTGGCAATCCCTTAGTAAGGCAATCTGCAACCATGGAGTTTGTTCCAATGTGTTTTATAAACAATTGTTCACTTTGAACTCTTTCTTTAACAACTAAGAACTTGATGTCTATATGTTTTGACTTCGTCGAGCTCCTGTTTTTGTTGGAATAAAGAACTGTTGACTTATTGTTACAAAATAACTTGAGTGGTCTTCCAACATCGTCCACTATGCGCTGCCCTGTGACAAAATTTCGCAGCCATGTTCTGTGATTTGATGCCTCATAACATGCTATGAACTCTGCTACCGTGGTAGAAGAGGTTATAAGTGACTGTTTAGCACTTTTTCTGGAAACAACACCTCCAACTAGCACATAGAAATAACCAGACGTAGATTTCATACTATCTTGGCATCCCGCAAAATCGGAGTCAGTATACCCAACTATCTCAAGTTGATCCAACCTCTAATATGTGAGCATGTAGACTTTTGTTCTCTGTAAGTACCGCAAGACCCGTTTGGCTACTTTCTAAGGGTCTATTCCTGGATTGCTTAAATATTTGCTTAACATCCCAATAATGTACGCAATATCCGAATGCGTATAAACCTGAGCATACATTCGACTCCCTACTGCTGAGGCATAGGGAACCTTTCGCAATTCCTTTTCCTCAAAATCATTCTTAGGGCACTGATTAAGACTAAACTTGTCTCCCTTAGCCACAGGGGTATTACCTAATTTGCAATCTTGCATGCCATATTGCTTGAGAACCTTTTCAATGTAACTCTTTTGTGATAATCCAAGAATACCCCGAGAGCGATCCCGGTGTATCTGAATGCCTAATACAAAAGAGGCGTCAGTAAGATCTTTCATTTTAAAATTCTTATCTAGAAATCTCTTGGTTTCGTGCAATAAGTCTTTATCGTTGCTGGCAAGTAAGATGTCATCGACATATAAAACCAGAAAAATATGTTTGCTCCCATAGAACTTATGGTATATACAATCAACGACCATATTCATCTCAAAACCGAACGAGATGATCACTTGATGAAACTTGAAATACCATTGTCGGGATGCTTGTTTGAGTCCATAGATGGTTTTCTTAAGTTTACAAACCAAATTCTTTGGGTCTCCCGACACAAAGTTTTCTGGCTACACCATATAGATCGTCTCATCAATGTTACCATTAAGAAACGTTGTCTTCACATCCATCTGATGTAACTCAAGATTGCAATGCGCCACAAATGCCATTATAATTCCGAAAGAGTCTTTCGAAGAAACCTGTGAGAAAGTCATTTTATAGTCGATGCCTTCTTTCTGTGGAAAGCCCTTTGCGACAAGACGAGCTTTGTACCTCTTCACATCACCTTTTGAATCCCTCTTGTTTTTAAATATCCATTTGCAACTAATGGGTTTCATTCCTTCTGGTAATGGAACGAGATTCCACACGTCATTGTCTTTCATAGACTTAATCTCTTCATTCATGGCACCAATCCACTTATGAGAGTTAGAACTTTGCATGGCTTGACGGAAGTTGATCAGATTATCTTCCATCACTCCAATATCTATCTCATGTTCTTGGAGATATACAATGTCGTCATCTGGCACTGCACTTCTCCTCTCTCTAGTGGATCTCCTTAATGGCATAGGTTCTTGAGGTGCTAAAGTTTGTTCTTCTGGAACAATTTCTTGAATGGGAGGTTCTATGACATTGTCCTGATTTGTTATGTCTTGAACAAGGTCAGGAATAGGATCCTGATCAATGCCAATAACACCTGTGGGAATATCAACATATTCCTTTCAAAGACAAAGTCCTTAATTGTATCTCCCTTCGCAAACTCGACACCCTCAAAGAAACAGGTAAAACTTGTACCCCCTGGATCTTTCAAAGTATCCAATTAAATAACAACTCACAGTCCTTGAGTCCAGTTTCTTTTCATTAAGCCTATAAGGCTTTGCCTCAGCTGGACATCCCCAAACATGCAATTGTTTTAGATTAGGCCTTTTGCCCGTTCAAAGTTCGTAAGGGGTTTTGGTAGTTGTCTTAGTCGGAACTCTGTTAAGGATATATGTTGCAGTCTTAAGTGTTTCTCCCCAAAGTGATTCTGGTATAGTAGAATGATTAAACATACTTCTTACCATGTCCTTGAATGTCCCGTTTTGTCTTTTAGTAAGGCCATTCATAGTGGGTGAACCCGACATAGTGTACTATGGAATGATACTGCATTCCTTTAAGAACTTAGCAAACAATCCTAGACGTTGTTCACCTGAACCGTCATATCTGCCATAGTACTCACCCCTACGGTTAGATCTGAAGCTTTTTATCCTTTTTGAACACATCTAGTGACTGTGATTTTTTAAGAGTGAGATATATATAGCCATATCTGGAAAAAGCGTCTATGAATGTTATAAAGTATTGTTGACCATTCCAAGCAAGTATAAGGAATGGACCACAAATATCCGTATGTATACGTTTTAAGACGTCCAAAGTCGTTTTGGCTTCAAATCTCATTTTGTTGGTTTGTTTTCCCTTTACATAGTTAACACAAACATCAAGATCTGTGAAATCTAAGAGATTTAGAATTTCTTCTGACACAAGTCTCTCTATTCTCCTTCTGGAGATATGACCTAATCTTTTGTGTCGTAACGCAGTCGAATTCTCATTGGTTAATTTTCTTTTGATACCTCGTGTACTTAATTGCAGTGATTCATTAAATGAAGCAATTGTATCAATCAAATAAAGATTATCATATCCTGATAAAGAACCAGAACCAACCAATTTTGAATCACGAAACAAACTAAATTCTTCATTCCCAAATGAACAAGAATAACTAGATTTGTCCAAAATAGAAATAGAAATCAAATTGCATCTAAAAGAAGGTACAATAAATGTCTCAACAAGATCTAAATAAATTCTAGTATTTAACAATAACCTAAAATTTTCTATTGCTTCTACTTGATTTGTCTTGCCATTGCCCACATAGATGTATCTTTCAACATCACTTAGCTTTCGGCAACCCTGCATAGACACATACCTTTCTTAGCACGCCATGCGTGAGAGTTGGTGCATTGCTTCTTCTTATGCCCTTCAATTCCACAAAAGAAACAACTAGTACCTCCTGATTCATTCGATTTCTTTTGTTGTTTCTTTTGAGGTGTCGTATGTGCAACATCCTTATCCTTTTTTCTTTTCTTTCCCTTGTCCTTAGCGGTTGAGGCCAGGTGAGCACTCTCTGTCTTGCCTTGCTTTAGCCTTTCCTTTTCCTAAACGCAGTGTGAGATGAGCTCATTCAGAGACCAAGTCTCTTTCTGACAATTGTAGCTCACCTTAAATTGGCTAAACTGTGTCGGAAAGGGATAACCAAACTAGATGCACCAATAAGTCCTTCGAGAGTTTGAGCTTAAGTGCTTTCAACTTTGAAGCTAGATGAGACAATTTCATGATGCACTCTCGTATATTGCCTTTGCCCTTATACCTCATTGAAATCAAACTCGTCAAGAGCGTACCTATTTCAACCTTTTCTTTCTTAACAAACCTTTTTTCAATATCTGCAAAGAACTCCTTAGCCTGCAACCCATTGTTGTCACAGGCCCAATTCATTGGGCCCGTTGAAAACCCTAAGACGGAAGCTTGGAAACCAGGCGGCCATGGCTGCCACCCTCGTTGAAAGCTACTCTAACTGGCACAACCCTTGGCTGCACTGGTGTCTTTGGCGGCGGCAGTGATGAATATTGCTTTTCACTTCAGCCCCTTCTATCTCTCTCCCACTTCTCAAGGTGAAAGTTTTACATTGCTCCTTGGGGTTAATTTGAGTGTTACTTGGGAAGGAGCCCTGCTACTGTAAACTAATAGCTGAAGCTAACTGACCCATCTGAATCTCCATGTTCTTCATTGTTGACTCTAAAGTGTCAATCCTTGAATCAGTCTTCGCTTGGTTAGCTTTTGATTACGCAAGAAATCCACTCAATAAGTCCTCCAACGATGGTTTCTTTTCTTGATGCATAAGCACTGGTATCCCTGGTGGAGGGTTCAACATATTCCTATTGTTGGAATATGAAAAGTTCTCATGGTTCCTCACTCCTGAATAATACTGATTTGGCACTTGAGCAGTGCTTCTGTAATTGTATCCTCTATTGTCCAAGTAATTGGCCTGTTTCGTAGTTGTGGATGGTTCACTAGACATATAGCCCATACTTGTTGCCCCTTGCTCTACAGATGGGTTCATACCTTGAAGAGATGCAATCTGAATGATATACTTGACAATTGTGCTGAAATAGCAGTCATGTGATCAACCTCAAATATATCAGCTTGGTCCACCTTACTCACAATTGATCTCTCACTAGGAATCTCATAAGTGTTGGAGGTCATTTCTTTTATCAAGGTAACGACATCATTCACTGTTTAACCCATCAAAGTACTTCCAGCCGCTGCAACCACCAATGTCCTAGTGGGAACTGTCATACCATTGTAAAAGATTTGCAATTGCATCCAATTTTGAAATCCATGCTGTGGATATTTTCTCAACATTTCTTTAAATCTCTCCCAAGTTTCATGAAGAGATTCTGACTCAATTTGCTTAAATTTGCCTATTTCTTCCCTCATTTGAGCTGTCTTTGCTGGTAGGAAGAATTTTTGAAGGAATTTCTGAACTAGCTCTTCCCATGTGTTCACACTACCTGGTTGCAACCCTTGCAACCACGCCTTTGCTTTGTCCCGAAGAGAAA
Source organism: Paratinospora sagittata (assembly GCA_035771175.1). Classification (NCBI taxonomy): domain Eukaryota; kingdom Viridiplantae; phylum Streptophyta; class Magnoliopsida; order Ranunculales; family Menispermaceae; genus Paratinospora; species Paratinospora sagittata. The sequence continues at coordinate 27,338,320 of CM069609.1, forward strand.
ATGGGAAAAGCCTCAAACGAATTACATCTTCTCCAACACCATTACACTTTACTGTATCACACTTTTTCAAGAATGATTGGAGATGGATCTTAGAGTCTTCAACTGAAGAACCACCATATTGATGTTGTTGAACCATGGTAATCAAAGCTGGCTTCAACTCGAAATTATTGGTTGTTATTGGTGTCCTCACGATCCCCGAATAGTATCTTGAATTACGGGTTTGAAGTATTCCCACAATAACATTTGATTGTTTTCATTGTTGGGCTTCATTGCCTCTTGCTCAACTCTTCTATCTCTTCTAATCAATCTCAAAGCTTTCTCTATCTCAGGATTTAATGGTACTAATTCGGCACTCCGAGAGCGTCTCATATACCACTTATCCTGCCAAGCACACACAAAGAGAAAAAATCAGAAATATTAAAAAATAAAAGTCTAAATTAAAATTCAAACCTATTACTATCGATATCGATAGAAAAGTAAACAACTCCCCGGCAACGGCGCCAAAAACTTGACGCAATAAATTTAAATTTGCAAGTGTACGAATATCGAGTTATAATACCCATGGTGAGTGGGTTATCGTATCCACAAGTAATTACTACTTTCTCTCAATTACCAATTCAATTATTAAGAACTTTATTTAAACGATCAATAGACGATATCAAAATTAGAGTTATAGTTAAGCAAGAAAATATAAAGAAAATTTAAATTAAGGAAACTTCAACTATGGAATGGATCTAGAGAATCGACTTCACTTAGTTGCTAATCAAAATTAATTGGAATCATTCATTGTTAAATTCATTTTTCAGATTTATAGATCAAATCCAATGGTCATCAATCCTCTCTCTCAAGTGCCGGATTGAAATCTATAATTGAAATTGGATCTCGATAAAGATCCCTTTCTCAATTATGCTCTAAACTCTAGGAATTTTTAAATGATCTCATAAAATCCTATAAATCTCTCGATCCTATAGAAATTTCATGTGACAATTATCATTTTCCAACCTAAAGAACTCTCTCTCGAGTGCCGCCCTTTAGATCCAGGTTCATTCAATTCATGATCAGTAAATTAAAAACATTAAATACAGAGAATCATGAATAAACCATAGAAAACTGCATTAACAATGGAATAAATTCACAATCAATCCATCAAAAAAAATACTAAGATCCATCTATTCTCTAGAATTCAAATTTAGTTCATAGCTTGGAGAAGAAAATACAAAATGAGATAGAAAACATCAAAATCCTCTATAAAATGTGCTAGAAATACTGTAGATCTTTGATTTGCCTTACTTTCGAAGCCAATCTTCGTTTCCACAGCAACTTGGCGGCCTTCATTCCTTCTCCAATCGATCCCCCACAAAAAATCCCTAAAAATTGATATATAATATGCCCTACTTCGCATAAGATTTGAATTGCCAAAATTGCCCTACAAAATTGTATGTATAAAACTAAACTCATCATCTTTGGCAACTTTTTTGCCCTTGTTTAGATTTTCCTCTTTTTGAACTTCTTGTGGATCACCTTCTTAAACTTCGGTGGATGATAAAGGAGTAGGTGATGAAGAAGGGATAGATGGTGACAAACCACTCCCAACCTCTTTCCCACTTCTCAATTTGATAGCTTTGCACTGTTCTTTTGGATTTGTCTCTGTGTTACTTGGGAATGAAATTCTTTGTTGTTGTTGTTGGGCATTAATCGCTGAAGCAGTTTGCCCCATTTGGACTTCCAAATTCTGGATAGAAGCATTCATGTTTCCCATGTGAGACTCCATATTGCTAACTTTGGACTTGGTCTTCTCAAATTTGTTTGATGTCTTACCCATGAACTTAACCAAGGCCTCTTCGACTGATACTTTCCTCTCTTGACTTTGCCCATGTGAGTTAAAACTTGGCGGTGGTTGCAACATGTTTCTATTGTTGGAATAAGAGAAGTTTTCATGGTTGTGCACACTCGGATAATACTGATTAGGCACTTGACTTGAGCTTGCCCCTTGGTTCCCTTTATAATTATAGAGGCGATTTGTTCACAAACTAACATTGCTCATTTTGACCAACCAAGCCTCGTGGAAACCATGTGTGCTGCCGTAATGAATTCAATGGATGATGAAGTCGAAGATGAAGGATTTCCTTGAAGAGATGAGACTCTATCAGACAAAGTTGTCGTGCATTGAAGACATTTGAGCCAATAAAGCCGTCAATTGATCTACTTCATGAAATTCGACCACTCTCTTTGTTGAAGCCTTCTCATTTGAGTGTTCATAGAAGTTGAAAGCCATTTCTTCTATCAACATGAGAGGCTCATTTGTTGTCTTTCCCATGATAGCACCACCAGTCGTTGTATCAACCAATGTTCTTGTAGACATGGTCATGGCATTGTAGAAAATTTGGATTTGAAGCCAATCTTGATAACTGTGTTGTGGGCATCTTCGCAATAAATCCTTAAACCATTCCCATGCTTCATACAAAGATTCGGTCTCAAGTTGCTTAAATTGGCTAATCTCCGCTATAAGTTGGGCTATCGTCGCTGGCACGAAGAATTTTTTAAGAAATTTCTGCACCATTATACTACCCTGTAGCAATGATTGTAGCCAAGACCTCGCCTTATCCCTCAGTGAGAATGAGAAGAAAAAAGAATTCTGCACCATTAAATTTTTTATCTAAAGGTCAAGACATCTTCAGGAAAAAAATAAATAAAAAAAATAAAAAAATAAAATTCAAGTCATCTCAACCAAAATGACTTGGGTTGGGTCAAGGAATTAGTTTGTTTCGGGTTGGGTTTCATTTATTTCTAACCCGAACTGTTTGGATTAGGTTGAGTTTTGGCTCCAACCCAACCCAGTTACACTCCTATATCCCTGTATTCGGTCGGTCTCTGGTTGGCCCACTCTCTTAGGGTCAAGGTGTACAATGTTTCAAGCTTTTTTTTTTTTTTTGAGAAGATACGATGTTAATAATTAATTATATAACTAGCTTCAACAACAAACCACACTCTTAGAAAGGTATGAGATGTGTTCAGACCTGACCCATTAATCTCTCTTATATGTAGGATGAGATAATGACAAGAATTGAAACCTACATTTTTTGAGTTCATAAACCACTTCTTTCCCAACTGCACCACCATCATTATTTAAAAGTCTTAGGGTGTGTTTGATAACTGAGAAAATTTTATTTTCTAGTATTTGATTCGCAAAAAAGGTGAGAAAAAAAATTTAAAAAAATTTCTCGGGCCCACCCATTTTCTGACCATAATTTTGGTGAGAAAATAAAATTTTCAACCGTAGTTTGAAGAAGTTAGAATCATATAACTGAATAATTAATTAAAAACTAACGATGTCAAAATTTTCTTATGTTCAAATCAAACAACCCTCAAAATTTTTTCTTAAAGTATATTTTTTCAAAAAAAATTTCTCAAAAAAATACTATTTTCTAAAGAAAAAATTTCCCAACTATCAATTACACCCTTAAATCTTCTTCAAATTTTATATACTTGGTTATAGTCAAACTTTCCCGCGATTAAACCTGAGAAAACCAGAGAACCTTCTCCTCCTCCAACATTCCACCCAGAAATGCACCCTGGGCTGCCCAGTCCTCGACCGGCTTCCTGTCGGCCGAGTCCCCAGCAACTCCGTCACCGAGCACGTCTCCGAAAGCGGCTGCGGCAAGACCCAGCTCTGTCTCCGGCTCCTCCTCTCTCGCCGCCGCCTCTCTCTACATCCACTCCGAGTTCCCCTTCCCCTTCCGCCGCATCCACCAGCTCTCCCGCCCTCGCCCCTCCCCTTCCCACAACCCCCGCGATCACATCTTCGTTCGCAGTGTCCAATCTGCCGAAGAATTGCTCGCTGTTCTCGACCGGCTCGATGCCCTTCTCGCCAACCCGCCTTCGAAATTGCGTGTAAAACTGATAGTTATCGATTCGATTGCGGTGCTTTTCCGGTCGGAGTTCGATAACACTCCGGCGGAGCTCAAAAGGAGGTCTTGCCTCTTTAGGATTGCTGGGAGGTTGAAGTTTTTGGCAAAGAAGTTTAGCGTGGCAGTGGTGGTTACGAATCAGGTTGTGGATTTGGTGGAGTGAATGGATCGAGGATTGGGAATTTGGAGGTTTTGTGCAGTTCGGGGAGAAGGGTTTGTGCGGCATTAGGGTTGTCATGGGCGAATTGCGTTAATTCGAGGTTGTTCTTGCCGAGAAATGAGGAGATTGTGGGTGAAAAGGAGGGTTCAAATTATGGTTTGAGGACAAGGAGGAGAATGCACGTTGTTTTTGCTCATCATTTGCCAGAGTCTTCTTGTGAATTTGTGATTGTGAGAGAAGGGGTGTTTGGTGTGGATTCTTAGCAATGGTTTGATCTGAAGCATAAATGTAAAGGAAATTTGGAATTGCATAGCTGGTGAGGAACATTTGAACTTATATCGAGCTTTGTATTGTTTAAGAGCATTAGATTTGTTTCTCTACTTGTTCTTGCGTTTTGGCTTTATGAATAACTTTATTATCATATTTTGGTCTTATACTGTAATTAACACTGGATTATCTTGTGCATTCGAGTTTTATTTTTTCTTGATCTAATTAAAAGCATGAGCAGTTGATTTTAGTTATGCTTTCTTTGTTTTACTTGGGCAAATGGCACAATAAGAATGCTCTGATCTGAGATATTGCAGTAATTGCTGGTTTAATTTAGTTGATTTATATCTATATCTTTATTTCAAGGGGTTGTTGGGTGTGTGTTTTTTTTCTATTTTTAATAATTTTGCTCTTGATCTTTTTACTGACTTTTAGATGCACTGACTCTGGTGACTTAAACTTTAAGTCAGTTTAAATCAGACTAAAGAATGTGCAACTTGTAAAAATCTGTCTACTAAAACTGTAAACTTCACCTTCCTTGATTCATTGTCTCTTTTTTGCTGTATTTTACAATTCTGACCATATATATGTAGAAAACCATGAAGAAAAGTTCGCCACAACTGTGTTTTCAGCTTGCCCACCAAGAGAACCACTTTCCAATGTAGGAAAAGTCTAGCTCTTAGCATCACCTCAAGACAATAACTATATAAGAGAACTTGATTTGAACCAAGATATGTCCTTGAACAACCAACACTTGGTTGTGTAAGAGGTTAGACAAGGGCCTCTCCACAAAGTAGATTTTACATGTTTTCTCCTTCTTCAAAATTAAAGTTTCCATTCATCCCAAATCTACTGTGCTCGAAACATAAATGCCAAGTTCTAGAAATGAGACAAACATCTGTTGGATTTTGGCTCGAACATGAATTCCTTGTTGTTTTAGAACATGAAACACATATTTAGAAAGTAATTAGGACCTTTAAAATATGGATAAGTGTTTTATGATATAGTTGTATTTGAATAAGGAAACCATGTTAGTGTAGAATGAGGAATCCTTGTTGGTTACGGTTTCTAACTATTGTGGCTAGAAAGCCTATATATAGGAGGTCCCTCATTGTTTATTGATCATCCCAACTAGTGAGAAAAATCTAGAAGAAGGTGAAGCTTGGTCCTTGGAAGCTTTGTGAAAGAGTGTAGAGTTTAAAACTTTTGCGGGTGACGCGGTTGGAGTTCTAGTTTTCTCTTGGGTATTCTCTTTCTGTTATTCTTCTTTACCAAAGTCTCAGATCTGTGTACAATATGATGTAGAAGTACTTGATGTGTTTAATTCCTCTGAGGTACTTATTAATTGATAGTGGATTATTTTTGCTCGTGGTTTTTTCCTTGATTTTGGGGTTTTTCCACGTATATCTTTGAGTTGTGGGTGTTGATCTCTATTGTTCTTTTCTTTATTAAATCTGTGATATTGGAGGGTTTGAGTGTTTTTCCCAACAAATTGGTATCAGAGCTACGGTTCTAATTGTACTTCAATTGATTCATTAAAGTGTGAAGAGATTTAGAGATGTCGAATTATTCATCTAATTTGAAGTTTGATGGAAAAATAAATTTTGGCTTGTGGCAATTGCAAGTCAAATATTTATTAATTCAGTTTGGGCTGCGGAAGACTTTGATAGGTAAAGGTAAAGAAAGTGATGAGGATTGGCAAGAGTTGGATATGAGAGCTGCTAGTACGATATGGCTTTGTCTTGCAAAGAATGCCATTGGTAATATCAGGGGTAATTTTACAGCAAAAGATCTTTGGAAGAAGTTAGAAAGCGTGTATATGATAAAGAGTCTCTCAAATCGGTTGTATCTTAAAGAAAAGTTCCACACGTTGCGGATGGAAGAAGGTACAACAATAGCTGATCACCTTAGTGTCCTCAATGGTATTTTTCCTGAGTTAGAAGCAATTGGAGTAAAAATTGAGGATGAAGATCAGACACTTTGACTGATTTGGTCCCTTCCAGCTTCTTATAAGCATCTTTAGACTATGTTAATGTATGGAAAGGATACTGTGAATCTTGAAGAAGTTACTAGTACGCTACTTTCTAAAGAGAGAAGATTAAAAGGTGCTGGTAATAATTCTTCTGAGGGCTCGGCATTGGCAGTAGGTGGAAAGAAGGGGAATCATAAAAAGTTCGCAAAGGGGACATGTTGGGGGTGTGGGCAATTGGGACACCTAAGGAAAGATTGCAAGAATTGGAAAGGAAAAGGAGCAAGTCAAGCAAATGGCTCCAAGTCAGAAAATAAGAATGTCGATGACGACGGTACCAATCTGAATGTTGTCGTGTTCAATGGTGATTTTGTTCTTATGTCATCTGTTAATGATGAAAATTTACAGCATAAAGGCAATTGGGTGATTGATACCGGGGCCACACATCATATATGTGTACACAAGGCATGGTTTGGCAAGTATGCAAGATGTATTGGTGGCGAGTTTGTGTCGATGGTTGATGGCTCCCAAAGGCCAATAATGGGTGTGGGTGAAGTTGTTTGACGGACGTCTTTTTACACTTTATAATGTTCGACATGTGCCGAGTTTTTCTTAGAATCTAATTTCTCTTTCCAAGTTAGATTCTGAACGTTATTGGTACTTTGGTAAAGATGGAGTATTGAAAGTTTTCTGGAAGTCTACTATGATCATGAAAGGTGTTCAAGATAGAAACTTGTACGTGTTGATCGCCCACATGAGCAGTCATGTCGCTGTCATGAAGAACATTACTTGGTTTCAAATGACAGTGAATGATCCGTGTGTGGCTATGGTGATGCAGGTAATCTAGTGCTGAAGCCACATCAACCACAATGTTCAGTCTTTGAAGGAGACTTAAGTTCCTTGATTGATTATGTTCATCTAGTCCTGGATGTAGCCAATGCTCCAGAATCCCATTCGGCATGAACTAAAAAACGAGAGCTTTAAAATCATTACCTTCAGAATCAATACTAGAGCAAAATGTTAAAATCTTGACAAGATTTCGATGCCTGATGTTTCTCAAAGCTTTGCATTCTGCCTTGAAGGTCTTTGATGATCCTCTTTGTTGGTGGTTGAGCACTTTCAGTACTGCAATAGCATTCTCATTTTGATCGAGAAGTCCCTTGTATACGCGCCCAAAACTACACAAACCAATCAAATTCGTAGATGAGAATCCACCACTTGCTTTGAAGAGAGTTTCATAAGAAAGCCTAATCATAATGAATTTCTTTTCCGTCGACGATATGGAAGGCAATTTCTTTCTCGACCTTCTTATCCAACAAGAGATTAGAACAAATGATACCAAAAGAAGACACGCAACAACACTAACTATAGCAATCGATACTTTGAGAGGAAGACGCCTTCCTTTTTCAATAGATTGTGTAGAATTGCATTTCGGAAAATGAAGTTCAATCACACCTCCACAAAGCTTCGCATTTCCATGCATGAATACTGCACTTAAATTTCTGAAAACTCCTTCTTTTGGCACCTCACCTTCTAGATCATTGAAGGAAAGATTCAATGTTTCTAAGAGGTGAAAGCTCTCTAGAAATTTTGGGATTGGACCAGACAAGTTATTATGTGATAGATCCAAATCCGAAATCGCTTTTAGAGCACTAAAAGTCGTCGGAATTTTTCCTACAAAGAAGTTATCTTCCAAGTGAAGATATTCCATGCTTAAACAGCTTGCAAGGGAGGCAGGAATTGCACCTGTCAATTGGTTGTGAGAAGCATAAAAAAGGCCAAGATTCTTCAAACTACCAATTCTGATGGTGGAGGACTAGTCAAAGAATTGTGAGATAAACTAATACCAATTGATAAGGAGGAAAGACCCAAAACCTGCTTCGGTATGGTACCACTGAGATTATTTTCCTCTAGGCCTAGCACTTGCAAATGACTGCACATACCCAGAGTGAATGGGATGGTGCCTTCAAGGTGGTTATTTCCTAAAGACAATTCGAGGAGTTGGGAAATGTTTCCTAGAGAATAAGGGATTTCTCCAGTCAATCTATTTGCACTTAAATCCAATTCTTGTAGTTTTTGAAGCTTTCCTAAAGAGGATGGAATTCTTCCCGTAATTACATTTTGCTCCAACCCCAGCGCCTCTATGTTGACTAAGTTCCCAATCCCTGTGGGAATGCTCCCAGATATTTGATTTTTACCAACCGCAAAGATTGTGAGCAGGGTTGAGAGGTTTGAAATAGAGTTAGGCAACATGTCTCTAAAGTGATTGTCATATATTCCCAATACTTCTAGTTTTGTGCAATTTGTTAAAGAAGTAAGAAAATTTAGATCATCAACTTTACTGCTTCCTAGATGATTGACACCCAAATGTAGCCTTTGGAGATTTTGTAGACTTCCTAAACTAGCTGGGACTTGCCCTACAAAAGTGTCATGTGACATATCAAGTGTTATGAGACTGAAGCATTGGAAAATGAATTAGGAATGGTTCCTGAAAATTGATTTATTTCTATTTCGAATATTTTGAGATTAGGAAGAGTGAGACCGATGTCTAGTGGAAGATACCCATGCAGTTGGTTCGAAGCTATTGAAAGAATGTTAATAGATGAAATGTTGTAAAGTGAGGAAGGTAACAAACCAGAAAATCAATTTACACTAATTGAGAAGAATTCTAAGTTTGAAACTTTGGCAATGGTGCATGGAATTTTTCCCTCCAAACTATTGTATCCTATAGAAATTGCCTTGACAGATGATAGGTTGCCGAGAGAAGGTGGGATACCTCCTTTTAGATTGCTAGAGTAAAGAAACAAGCCCTCAAGTTGTGTTGTAAAGTGAGGAAGGTAACAAACCAGAAAATCTATTTACACTAATTGAGAAGAATTCTAAGTTTGAAAATTTGGCAATGGTGCATGGATTGTTTCCCTCCAAACTCTTGCATCCTATAGAAATTACCTGTAGAGATGATAGGTTGCTGAGAGAAGGTGGGATACCTCTTGTTAGATTGCTAGAGTAAAGAAACAAGCCCTCAAGTTTCGACAAAGAAGCAAGTTCAGTTGGAATTCTCCCAACCAGCTTGTTTTTGGATAAAGCTAGCCTCCTAATGTGTAAACAATGGCTTAAGTTTGATGTAATTTCTCCTCCCAATAAGTTATTCAACAAGTTTAGATTTCGGAGTCGAAACAACTGACCAATTTCTTGAGGAATTCTGCCGTGAAAGTTGTTGTTTCCGAGATTAATTGACCTCAAGAAGCTGAGGTTACCAATGAAATTAAAGGCGATATCGATCCAACCAAGCGACTGCCTTGTAGCTCCAAGGCAATGACTCAGGAATTATGACGATGACGACATATAAATTTTCAGAAAATTATTATTTGCAGAAAATCTGTTATTTCTTAGATTTATTAAGATGTTAATTTTAAAAATAAAAACTTTTAAAAAATGTGTTAAAGTAGCAAAGCAAAAGTTGATTACTTAAATTAATCAACTTTATCTTTTATATAATTAAAACAAACCTGTGCCGGCCTGAAGCATTTGGGTGTGTTTTGGTACTATAATTTGTAGTTTAGAATATATGAATAGGCGAGTGGATGGTGCATGGCAATATGGAGTGACGACTTTTGAAAAAGACATTATTAGAAAAATAAAGAGTTAGTCTCTGTTTGGCTTTCTTTTTCAGCTCTTCGTCTTCTTATTTGCATCTTTCCCACTAAAAGAATTCTCTATGTATATAATCAAAGTCCTTCCGATAGCTCAGAATTATTGTTTTTGGGCGCCTCTAATGAGCCCTCTTGTTTCTCAACATGTCTACCTATATAGAATTTGAAACATTTAATGTTCAATCTGTCCAGGATTTTGTCTAGTTTTATCATATCGACCATAAGTCTCACCACCTTTGTCTCATCTTACTGCTTTTATCTTCTTATCTTTTTCAAGCTCTGCAGCGGATTTGAAAACTTTGAACGCATCCAAAGATTCAGACTTTTCACGGATAAGTTCAATGTGGACGTATCGTGAGTAATCATCATTGAAGGTGATGAAGTATTTGTATCCACCCAATGCAATGGGTGTAAACGGTCCACAAATGTCAATATGAATTAGTTCAAAAACTTCTTCACTTCTGGCAACTCTGCCTTTTCTAGTCTTATCGGTGAGTTTTCCTTTGATGCAATTAACACAAGTGCCAAATTCAGAGAATTTAAGGTTATGTAGTATGTCATCCCTAATAAGTCTTTCTATTCTTTGATTAGATATGTGCCCCACACGCCCATGCCAAAAAATAGATGAATTTTGCTTTGTTCTACTATGTTTAGAACCAACCACATTATTAGCATCATGCATAAGAGATGAAGATTAGCCAACATTAGGATTAGGATGCAAATCAATCATATATAAGCCATCGTGTAGAGTACCAAAAAATATATTGTAAGTTATACATTATCTTCATGATGACAGTTTTAGACAAGAAAAAGAAAAGGAAGAATAGCACCAAGAAAAAGAGTATCCGAAGTCTCAATAACAATTTAAACTAATTAAGAATCTAGTTTAATTTGAATACTAAAGAGAGAGATTTCTTACTCACAACCCATATAAGCACAACTTCTGTCAGCTCTCTGTTAACAAAAGGGAAAGAAAGAAAAAATCAGTGGACAAAATAAGTGAAGCAAAAACACATAAAGAAATATACAAATCATGATGCACGTTCTCTGAAAGATTTAGTCATTAGTTGAAATATTTCTGGAAGCGAGAAAAATATCCCTAACCAAATGCAACTCTCTTGTAACAGCTGCCATATCCATTTTTTCTCTTGGGGCTTCCGTTGAGCATGCCATTCCAATCGTAGTTAATTGTATTATGCAATTTTGTATTTTCTCTCTAATTATGTTGTTCATGCTTGCTGGAGTCTTCTTCTTTAGTAATTGATTCTTCTACCATGGGAAGTCCTGGGTCTACAATCTGCATAACTCGTTCCGGTATCACCATCTTTGCAAAGATATGAAGGTTTAGACCATCTTCAAACAAATCATCTGTTGGCCTCTTTCCTGTCAGCATTTCCAACAATAGAATTGCAAAGCTGAACAATCTCCTTATGCTGATGCCTCGCTACCAATGCCATATTCGCATTTGACCACCTCTTATTAGGATATATAGATTAGTGAAAAATCTCTTCATAGATGTGTTGGGAGCTACCATTTGCTTTCAAAATAAAAATTTAGATAGATATTATAAGATCATTACATGGTGCAGTGTAGCCTATAGATCCCTTCATCCCAATTGTGCTACTTTGCTCGGAGAAGGAATTTTGGGAAGGAGTTTTGGGTTGATTGAGAAAATCCTAGCCAAACCAAAATCGCCCATGTGAGCAATTATGTTGTTATCAAGATCGTTACTTGGCTTCAAATCACAGTGAATGATCCGTGCGTGGCTACGGTGATAAAGGTAATCTAATGCTGAAGCCACATCAACCACAATGTTCAGTCTTTGAAGGAGACTTAAGTTCCTTGATTGATTATGTTCATCTAGTCTTGGATGTAGCCATTGCTCCAGATTCCCATTCGCCATAAACTCAAGAACAAGAGCTTTAAAATCATTATTACCTTCAAAATCAATACTCGAGCAAGATGTTAAAATCTTGGCAAGATTTCGATGTCTGATGTTTGTCGAAGCTTTGCATTCTGCTTTGAAGGTCTTTGATTCTCCTCTTTGTTGGAGGTTGAGCACTTTCACTGCGATAACCATCTCATTTTGATTGAGAATATTCTTCACTAGAATCATAGTTTCCGAGCTTAGCTAAAAGCTAATAATTCATCTTGTAAACGAAAATACACTTCTTTTCGATGTTGTTCAATATCAAGCTAAAAAAAAGATACAAAAGAATAATTTTATATGATTAGTCAGTTAATGTATACAAAAATGTTAATTTAATTAAGTACAAAGAAAAAAAAAAAGCAATTACAAATTTAATTTGGACATCGCATTATATGTAGGAAATGGTCCAATGAATATGAGCTATATAGTTACACTTTTAGTTGTATTTTTTTTTTTTTTTTTGTAGATTATCATTTCTCAAAAACATATGTAACATGATTCTGATATAGTGTGACCGGCCGAAATTATAGGTATAGACGAAGTTGCCACGACACTCTTCTAGGCGTTAATTTGTTGCAGCTTGCAGTGATAGTGAGCAATGGTGCTCAACCTTTTGAGCTTTACTGGCTAAACTTGCTGCCAAACACTCCCATTCCCAAAGCTGTCCAAGATCTTATACTCCCTCGTTTGAGGCAAGTAAATTAGATTTCAGCTTTTTAATTAATTTCATTTCACTAATACTTAATTGGGCTTGTTTGGTGCGTGGGATAGGATAGACTTCTTTGGTGGGCGAGATAGGATAAGATTATTTTTATGGAATTAGATTGGATTGGATAGGATATGATGAAATAAAATTAAAAATAAAGTGGTAGTGGTATGTTTGGGATAGTGTTTTCAAGGCTTCGCCTAGGCAACGCGTAGGCGTTTTAGGGAAAAAATGCCTAGGCTCTGTGCTCGGCAGGTAGTGGGGGTTTATACAAATATTTAAAAAGTTTAGGGGGGTTTCTCTAATTTGAAAAAAATAGCTTTAAAAACATAAATGCCTATTTTCTACAGTAAACCCTCGAACCTTTTTCTCCTTAAGTCCATTCTTCCTATTTGCTCCGACCAAGAAACGTCGTCGAAATCTCCGGCGACCTTTCGGCAATAGATATTTGAGTTTTGTACTTTTGAATCTTTTGGATAATGTGTATTGTGACATGCATTAATGTTGTGGACATGAATTTAATGAACATAAATTGTTTTTGAACGTTTTATGAAAATTTGACATTTATTATAAAATACAGTTAGATATATATAATTTTGTATATGGACAGTCTTGGGACCTGTAAATAATTAATTAATTATTTAGGAACTTATAAATAAATATTTTTTTTATTGCCTAGGCCATGTCTAGGCTTCGCCTCGCCTAAATATCGCTTTGGTGCCTTGAAAACATTGGTTTGGGATTGAAATAAAAGATAATTAAATAGTTTTTTTAAAATTTAATTTTTCTTTAAAATTACATTAGACCTAAAAAAAAAAAATCTTGGTTTTGCAATCTGCAAAACTAGTTGCAAATCGCATGCTGGTTTTGCAAGTCGATGTTGGTTTTGTGATTTGCAAAACCAGGCGACTCGCAAAACCAGCACCAGCAATGTTTTGATTTTTTTTTTTAAGAAGAAAGAAGGAGAGAAGATGTTGGAACAAAAGCTAGCTTAGAGCAAATTTAAAAAAAAAAAAAAAAAAGCAAGAAGAAGAGAATTGAAGATGTTGGAATTGAAAATACATTATTACTAGTATGGAAGTAACATTATGACCAGACGCAAATAAACTTCCAAAGGAACATCTTTTAGTACATCAGCATTGCTTTATTTGAATGCAACATCTATCCTCAAACAAAAAAAAAAAGGAAATGGATTGTTCTGCTCATGTGAATATTATTATCAGTATTATTATCATCTACCGTTATCAGTTCCCAATTCATTGTGAACGTTTCGTTTAATTCATTTATGTTCTCTTGTTACTGTGTCCTTCAAGTTTGAGGCAAGTAAATTAGATTTCAGCTTTTTAATTAATTTCATTTCACTAATACTTAATTGGGCTTGTTTGGTGCGTGGGATAGGATAGACTTCTTTGGTGGGCGAGATAGGATAAGATTATTTTTATGGAATTAGATTGGATTGGATAGGATATGATGAAATAAAATTAAAAATAAAGTGGTAGTGGTATGTTTGGGATAGTGTTTTCAAGGCTTCGCCTAGGCAACGCGTAGGCGTTTTAGGGAAAAAATGCCTAGGCTCTGTGCTCGGCAGGTAGTGGGGGTTTATACAAATATTTAAAAAGTTTAGGGGGGTTTCTCTAATTTGAAAAAAATAGCTTTAAAAACATAAATGCCTATTTTCTACAGTAAACCCTCGAACCTTTTTCTCCTTAAGTCCATTCTTCCTATTTGCTCCGACCAAGAAACGTCGTCGAAATCTCCGGCGACCTTTCGGCAATAGATATTTGAGTTTTGTACTTTTGAATCTTTTGGATAATGTGTATTGTGACATGCATTAATGTTGTGGACATGAATTTAATGAACATAAATTGTTTTTGAACATTTTATGAAAATTTGACATTTATTATAAAATACAGTTAGATATATATAATTTTGTATATGGACAGTCTTGGGACCTGTAAATAATTAATTAATTATTTAGGAACTTATAAATAAATATTTTTTTTATTGCCTAGGCCATGTCTAGGCTTCGCCTCGCCTAAATATCGCTTTGGTGCCTTGAAAACATTGGTTTGGGATTGAAATAAAAGATAATTAAATAGTTTTTTTAAAATTTAATTTTTCTTTAAAATTACATTAGACCTAAAAAAAAAAAATCTTGGTTTTGCAATCTGCAAAACTAGTTGCAAATCGCATGCTGGTTTTGCAAGTCGATGTTGGTTTTGTGATTTGCAAAACCAGGCGACTCGCAAAACCAGCACCAGCAATGTTTTGATTTTTTTTTTTAAGAAGAAAGAAGGAGAGAAGATGTTGGAACAAAAGCTAGCTTAGAGCAAATTTAAAAAAAAAAAAAAAAAAAAGCAAGAAGAAGAGAATTGAAGATGTTGGAATTGAAAATACATTATTACTAGTATGGAAGTAACATTATAACCAGACGCAAATAAACTTCCAAAGGAACATCTTTTAGTACATCAGCATTGCTTTATTTGAATGCAACATCTATCCTCAAACAAAAAAAAAAAGGAAATGGATTGTTCTGCTCATGTGAATATTATTATCAGTATTATTATCATCTACCGTTATCAGTTCCCAATTCATTGTGAACGTTTCGTTTAATTCATTTATGTTCTCTTGTTACTGTGTCCTTCAAGTTTGAGGCAAGTATAACATAGTTTACGGCTTCGTTTTGTTTACATAAACTCATAAAAGACGCAGAGGAGCTACCAAGCATAATTTCCGGTTACACTTCTATTGCAGTAAAAGCTATTATGGGGGGCAGCATGGCATGGTGCAAGCATGTCAAAACATCGCTCAGATAGTAAAGGATGTTCTGATTCTACTCTAATCTACTTGTCCCCATGAGGTAAGTAATAGTTCTTTTTTAGCTTTTACCAAGTAAGCGACCACCTTCCGACCAACAGACTTCACATTTGAAAGTAATATTTCAGGCAAACTTCCATCACCGTCTCTTTTCTTCATTTTTACATTCATGTCCTTCCCTTTTTCCCTTGAGGAAATTAGAGTACCACTTAGCTGATAACTTGGGTTGCCTCTTCAACTCCTTGTCCTCAAAGTCCACATGAACAATTCCAAAGCAAAATTGATACCCACTTACAAGCAACACACCAATGAATAACCATGCAAAGTTTCCTCTTGTGTTTGCTCCATTGCTGCAATGACCCAACACATTTCATATTGGTAGCCAGGAAAAAACTCCACATGTTATGGTACTAGTGAAGAGGATAGAAAGAGCACACCTGATTGCATTGAGTGTGCTTTCCATGTAACCCGTCAGGTAATTGGTCCTGGCAGTGTCGTTGAGTGTCTCATTATATAGAGATTCATACCCTGATAAAATACATGCAGAGAGTGATTCTTGATGACCAACTTTTTGAATTTAACTAAATGAATGCGGCCAGTTATTAGTCTAGTTCAGTAGCAATAGATTCATTATATATATAATTATGAGAATTAAAGCGTATAGATAGCAAGCATACCATTTTCTTGCATATAGACAGGAGGGTTGCCATAATTGTCTTTGAAATATTCAAGCAAACTCTGCAGGCCAGAAGGATTGTAGGGTAGAAAAGCAGGCAAAGAGGGATCTGAAGGTGTTTCATTTTTTGATGCTGCAGTGTTTTATTAGATGTGTAAAAGTTAGAAGACAGCAGAGACCTGAATATTTAACACCAATGTCGCTATTAAAGTCAGCAGCAGCACCTATTAATTTGCTGGGACTATCTATAATGTATATTGTGAGGTAGTGGTTTAGGCCAATGAAGTCTAACGAACCTTTGATGAGTTTGGATTCATCTTCAGTGAAAGATGGTAATCTTGATCCAACAATCTTCTTCATGGTCTCAGAGTAGTCTCCGAACATCAGGGGATCAATTTGCCTACATTTATGTTGTGAAAATTGAATGGTTGATCTCGGATATAAAAGGCTTCCTATTGTATGCATCATGCAAATGTTGCTATTTACTTACCACCCAATAAAGAAATCCATGGCTCTCTGTGTTGCTTCAACATCAGCTGTTGAGTTCGTAAAAGGAGAGCACCAGAACGCATATGTATTAGTACCTACCCAACCTCCCTGCTTCTCCTGCAACAACTTGCATATGAAGTACTTGTACACCTTGTTTCTTGATGATGGAATGACTCTGGTGTATACTTGGGAAATCTACTTGGGCACCTGAGTCCTTTGGATGAACATCAAGCAGCTCAATATGCACGGCTCCGTGTTGATCCAAGAGACTCAGGCACCTGAGTACACTCCTCGTGTACACTTTTCAAGTGCCTAAAACATACCGTTTCCTAATTTTTGTTCAAAAGTGTAGTATTTGTTATGAAGGATTAGAGAACTAACTTTGTATTTCTCTTTATAAAGCTTGGCAGCAGATGCATGTGCGAGTAAAAGATGATGCATTACTATATAGGTTCAACAGAAGAGTTCCCTGCTGTGCATTCGATCACACCAAAGGGCTTTGAACAACATTGAGCTGGAAAATACCCAATATCATAGGATGTTATGGCGATTATATTGGCCTCATTGATAGTGGTCCAGTGTGAGACCCTATCACCAAACTCTCTGAAGCACAAATCTGCATAGGCTGTGAAGTCGTCACCGTGTGCAAACAAATAAAAAAAACAGATGCAGCTGATGTTACATTTTTGAATGAAGCAATTTTAAGACTGATTGAAATCAGTAAATATTATTTACATAATCTTTGGGCTTAGCCATCCTTTATATTCTTCTTCCAGTGTCAGAGGAAGATCCAAATGGAACAATATAGCGTGAGGCTGAATTCCTGCAATTCATCAGCTTGTAAATCCAATGCTGCAAATCAAATTTGTAACCATGTTGTGTGAATTGTTTGGTCACACCATGGGCGACCAATTCATCAATGAGATTATTGTAATATTCAAGGCCTTTTGGATTGACAGTTCCACTTCCATCTGCATTGAAAAAATATATATATTGTTCTGTTTCTAACATGAAATTTCTATTGATTTTGGTAGAATTAATAAAATTGTAAACAGGGAAGCTAACAAGTAGAGTTTTGTGAGTAAACTTGGAAGAACCCTAGACCAAGAGATGGAGAATCTGTATCCTTCAAGACCTACTTCACTCGTCAGCTTCACATCCTCCTACAATTTTGGTAACACAATTAATGATGCGTTATAATTTAGGAGGCAATAGAACATGTTTTTATATGCACAATGATCTATTGTTTATAAATTTTATTTTGTTAAGTGTGGAGTTGAGTGTTAAATTATAGAGTTAACATGAATAAAGTTTTTACAAGTGGTGAGGAAGTGCCTTATATTTGTGATATCCATCTGCTGCAATATCTGCTAAGCTCTTATCCGGCATCTTTCCTGAATAAAACCAAACAAATCTAATTAATAAACTTCGACAACAAACATTTGATATAATCATATGAAAGACAATACAGTCCTATGATCTGCTCAATGCTAAAATGAAGCTTCATTCATAGGTAGTTCTGATTAAATCAAAAGCTTTCAGAATCTTCAGTGGCTATTTATGGCATTCTCATGAACCCATCCATGAAAAGTCTTTTCAGTTTCAAGTAGGAAGTAGACATCAAAATAAAGACCCAAGTGTTTGAAGAAAAGAAAGGAAGAGGAACAATGAGGGAGAGAACAGTAAGAAAACGTGACCTTCATGGGTGTAGATGAAGTTGGGTGGTTTTAGGAAGTCATCTCTGCTGAAACTAGGAGCTTTATGGCCTTTCCCAATTACTGCTATTACTACTATTACTAGACTTAGCAGAAAAAAGCCATAACCAACCACCATCTTCATTACTCTCCTTACTCTTTAATCTTAATTTGTGGAAATTACAGGGACAGAGTATCAACAAGTGATACTGAATTAATGTGCTTTTCCTTGGTCTTTGTATCCCTTTATTTCTTCTAGTAGCATGGGTGTGTGTTGGACTTGACTTTTAAGTTTTATTGTTATTATCATTTGTGGAAAATGTTTACTTTGAATAACACACAAAATAAGAGTATAGAGAATGTAAAATTATAGTGAATAAGAATAAATTTATAATAAAGATGTTAATTGAAAAAAAAAAAAAACTTAAAACAAAAAAAAACATTGGAGAGAATAGGAAGTGAAACAAAAGCAAATAAAGAATATATACATATCATGATGCTCCTTCTCTGACAGATTTAGTCATTAGTTGAAATATTTCCAAAAGAGAGAAAAGTATCCCTAACCAAATGCAACTCTCTTGTAACATCTGCCATATCCATTCTTTCTCTTGGGGCTTCCATTGAGCATGCCACTCCAATCCTAGTTAATTGTATTATGCAATTCTGCATATTTTCCCTCCTTTGATTATGTCGTTCATGCCTGCTAGAGTCTTCTTCCTCAATAATTGCTTCTTCTACAATGAGAAGTCCTGGTTCCACAACCTGCATAACTCGTTCTGGTACCGCCATCTTTGCAAAGATATGAAGGTTTAGACCATCTCTAAACATTTCATCTGTTGGCCTCTTTCCGGTTAGCATTTCCAATAATAGAATTCCAAAGCTGAACACATCTCCTTGTGTTGATGCCTCACTACCAATGCCATATTCTGCATTTGACCATCCCTTATTAGGATAGATTAGTGAAAAATGTCTTCACAGGTGGGTTGGGAGCTACCATTTGCTTTCAAAATAAAAATTTAAGTATATATTATATTACCTGGAGCAGTGTAGCCAATAGATCCCTTCATCCCAATTGTGCTGCTTTGATCAGAGAAGGAGTTTTGCGTTGACCGTGAGAAAAGCCTTGCCAAACCAAAATCGCCCACATGAGCAGTCATTTCGTTATCAAGAAGAACATTACTTGGCTTCAAATCACAGTGAATGATCTGTGTGTGGCTATGGTGATGAAGGTAATCTAATGCTGAAGCCACATCAACTGCAATGTTGAGTCTTTGAAGGAGACTTAAGTTCCTTGATCGATTATGCTCATCTAGTCTTGGATGTAGCCAATGCTCCAGACTCCCATTCGGCATGAACTCAAAAACGAGAGCTTTAAATTCATTACCTTCTGAATCGATACTAGAGCAAGATGTTAAAATCTTGACAAGATTTCGATGCCTGATGTTTCTCAAAGCTTTGCATTCCGCTTTGAAGGTCTTTGATGATCCTCTTTGTTGGAGGTTGAGCACTTTCACTGCAATAACATTTTCATTTTGATCGAGAATTCCCTTGTATACATGCCCAAAACTACCCGAACCAATCAAATTCGTAGATGAGAATCCACCAGTTGCTTTGAAGAGAGTTTCATAAGAAAGCCTAATCACAGTGACTTTCTTTTCCGTCGACGATGTGGAAGGCAATTTCTTTCTCGACCTTCTTATCCAACAATAGATTAGAACAAATGATACCAAAAGAAGACACGCAACAACACTAACTATGGCAATCGGTACTTTGAGAGGAAGACGCCTTCCTTTTTCAATAGATTGTGTAGAATTGCATTTCGGAAAATGAAGTTCAATTACACCTCCACAAAGCTTCGCATTTCCACGCAGGAATACTGCACTTAAATTTTTAAAAACCCCTTCTTTTGGCACCTCACCTTCTAGATCATTGAAGGAAAGATTCAATGTTTGTAAGAGGTGAAAGCTCTCTAGAAATTCTGGGATTGGACCTAACAAGTTATTATGTGATAGATCCAAATACGAAATTCCTTTTAGAGCACTCAAAGTGGTAGGAATTTTTCCTACAAAGAAGTTATCTTCCAAGTAAAGATATTCCAAGCTCAAACAGCTACCAAGGGAGGTGGGAATTTCATCTGTCAATTGGTTGTGAGAAGCATCCAAAAAACCAAGATTTTTCAAATTACCAACTTCTGATGGTAGAGGACCAGTCAAAGAATTGTGAGAAAAACTAAGACTAATTGATAAGGAGGAAAGACCCATAACTTGCTTAGGTATGGTACCACTGAGATTATTTTCATCAAGGGCCATCAATAGCAAATGACTGCACATACCTAGAGTGAATGGGATGATGCCTTCTAGGTTGTTACTTCCTAAATCCAATCTGATGAGTTGGGAAATGTTTCCTAGAGAATAAGGGATTTCTCCAGTCAATCTATTCTGATTTAAATACAATATTTGTAGCTTCTGAAGCTTTCCTAAAGAGGATGGAACTCTACCCGTAAATAAGTTTTGCTCCAACCCCAGTAGTTCTAAGTTGACTAAGTTCCCAATCCCTGTGGGAATGCTCCCAGATATTTGATTTCCACCAATTGCGAAGGCAGTGAGCAAGGTTGAGAGATTTGAAATGGAGTTAGGCAAGTTGTCTCTAAAGTGATTGTCATATAGTCCCAATACTTCTAGTTTTGTGCAATTTGTTAAAGAAATAAGAAAATTTAGATCATCAACTTTACTGCTTCCTAGATGATTGGCACCCAAATTTAGCCTTTGGAGATTTTGTAGACTTCCTAAACTAGCTGGGACTTGCCCCACAAAATTGTTATTCGGCATATCAAGTGTTATGAGACCTGAAGCATTGGAAAATGAATTAGGAATGGTTCCTGCAAATTGATTTTCACCTATTTCGAATGCTTTGAGATTAGGAAGAGTGAGACCGATGTCTAGTGGAAGATACCCATGCAGTTGGTTAGAAGGTATTGAAAGAATGCTAATAGATGAAATGTTGTAAAGTATGGAAGGTAACAAACCAGAAAATCTATTTGCGCTAATTGAGAAGAATTCTAAGCTTGACAATTTGGCAATGGTGTATGGAATGTTTCCCCCCAAGCCATTGTATCCTATAGAAATTGCCTTGAGAGATGATAGGTTGCCGAGAGAAGATGGGATACCTCCTGTAAGATTGTTAGTGAAAAGAACCAAACGCTCAAGTTTTGACAAAGAAGCAAGTTCGGTTGGAATTCTCCCCACCAGCTTGTTTTTGGATAAATCTAGGCTCTTAATGGGCAAACAACCGCTTAAGTTTGATGGAATTTCTCCTTCCAGCAAGTTATACGACAAGTTTAGATTTTGGAGTCGGAACAACTGACCAATTTCTTGTGGAATTCTGCCGTGAAAGTTGTTGTTTCCGAGATCGATGGACCTCAAGAAGCTGAGGTTACCAATGAAAGGCGATATCAATCCAACCAAGCGACTGCCTCGTAGCTCCAAGGCAATGACTCTGGAATTATGACGGCGACCACATATAATGCCTTGCCACTTGCAAAAATGAGCAGAATCATTCCAAGACTTGAAGACTCCAGATGGATCTTCGCTTATCCCTTCTTTGAAGGCAAGCAATGACAGTTTATCAGTCTCATTTCCATGGTTATAATGAACGGTTG
The DNA here is from genome assembly GCA_035771175.1 of Paratinospora sagittata. NCBI lineage: Eukaryota > Viridiplantae > Streptophyta > Magnoliopsida > Ranunculales > Menispermaceae > Paratinospora > Paratinospora sagittata. The sequence continues at coordinate 27,360,247 of CM069609.1, forward strand.
CAGTAGTACTAATTGCAGCTTCCAACTCCATGAACTTTGTGCTACTAATGATAATTATGATTAATGGCACAAGTAGCTGCACTCTTAAGTACCTCCTCATATCTAATTCATATAAAACCATCAGTTTTACAGTGAAGAAACAATAAGCTGGCGAGGAATACTTGCATATGTTGATGGAGAGCTATGCTTTATAGATAGAGAGAGAGAAAATTCCAAGAAAGGATTTTTCAGTCTTTCTTTTGGTTATTAATGGGTTAAACAATTGACTCAAGCTGTCGTGGTCAAGGGTTGAAAAATTCAAATTCGTCGTAAGCTTTTTGGCCTTGCCCAACTACTTCTACTACTACTATTACTAGACTTAGCAGGGAAATGCCATATGGCACATCCTTAGTCTTTGATCCTTAAATATTTTTGGAAATTACAAGGAGAGAGTATGAATGAGTGGGACGAGTAGCTGATGTAGGCTCTCTATTCTGTAATCCCTTGTCTTCGTCAGGATTCTAGTTTAGAATATATGAATAGGCGAGTGGATGATGCATCGCGACTTTTGAAAAGGACATTGTCCGAAAAATAGAGTCACTCTTTGCCTTCCTTTTTCAGCTCTTTGTCTTCTTATCTGCATCTCTACCACTAACAATTCTCTATGTATATAGTCAAAGTCCTTTCGATAGCTCAGAATTGTTTTTTTTTTTTTTTTGGCCTCTAATCATGAGCCTCTTTTTTCTCAACATGTCTACCTATATAGAAATGTGGGTAAGCATAATGGATATACTCACCGACTAATTTTAAAAGAAGAGTAATGTTAGACCAACTCTATTTTCTAACACAATTCTTAATTTATGCTGATGAGGTGTTATTTGCATAAAATATGATAAGCCACTTTTTTAAAACTGTTAGAGATTGTTACACCATGACTGCCACGAAATATTTTCTTAAAGAAACTGTTGATTATAATTATATAACGATCGATAATTGACAAGGGGGTCCGATGGGCCATAGAGACAACGTAGGGCTAAGGCCCCACAAAAAAAGGCTCCAAGCCCACAAGGAACGTTGGGGAGTATCTAATTTTACTGTGGATTAAACTAGGAGTGGCAAAAGTAGCCCTGAGGACCTGTTTGTCCACATTTGTCAGATTCCCTTTAAAACGGGTACGAATATGATAGGCGACAAAAACGGGCTAGGTATGAACAAAATTTTTATATTTGTTTTAAAAATAGGGCAGGTTCCGACATAGGTAAGCGGACGAACGGGTACCTGGTTATATATTGTAAATAAAAATAAATTTTTTTTTATTAATTACTTTTATTACTTGTATGATAAGGAATTTAAAAGTTTACTTATATTCATACAAGATTTTTAAAAATATATAGCGTGCATGTGCGAGCAACATGTAATATGCAATACACATGATTTATTATTTATCTTTTTTAAAATTTTATTAATATTGTTATGGGAATACGTCAATTGATAAAAAAAAAAGAACATTTAAATACATTTACTTTTATTATCGTACCTTAATAATATTTGTTACAAATTTATATAGTTCACACTAATTAAATATTATTATCTGACATTAAACATATGTACAATAGATCTTTATATGTATGGTTGAATAAAGAATATGATTTTATTGGTTATATAATATTTATAAAATATTATTTAAGGAGTTTTAGTGGTTTTAGTTTTAAATTTATATACTTTATGTTTTTATCACCTATTTATCTAATATTAAAGTTTTTTAAAATATATTTAAAAAATAATGAAAAAATAAAATTGTGCAATTCGGACAAAAATTGGATTACCCCTTTTTTAAACCAAATGTTTACGAACAAAAAAATCTTATCTGTTTTAAAAGCGGGCCGAGTACGGACGTGTGATAAGTTTGTTAATATCAAACATTGCTAGGTTAAATTTGGTTTTTAACTTGGAAACTATTTTCAGTTTTCAAATAGTAAAAAGATGGAAATAGCATATAAAACACAACAATATAACATTGTCATCTTCAGATTTCCTTCAATTACTTTTTAGAAAAGTGTTTCTTATTTTTATCTAGATATTCTAGCATATCAAACGCCACTTAAGGATGGAACCATTGAATAAGAAACAAAACAAAGCTGATGTGATACAATAGCAGTTTCCTTATCTTTATTTATCTCTATATCATTGTTCTTCATGTCGAAGTCAAGGTGATTCCGCGAATCACTTGTTTATATTTTGTGATATGTCTGCGAGCTTATGGCAAAAGTGGGAAAGGGTTGTGTGATGGCCATGTTTGAAGATAGCAATTGCTTTTGGGCTTATTAGTACAACCCCCTCCACGCCTTTTCTCAATATTGTAAAGAATCTTCAAGTCTGTAGGGGTTGCCACTTGGTTGCAAAACTCATTTCTCAACTTTAGGATAAAGATGGTCATTGTTCTTGTGTGAATTATTGGTGAATTCAAGGATGATAGCTTAATGCCTTGTACGGTTCAAGTTGGTACAGTGAGTTGTTGGAAGCACATAACCAAAGTTTGGAAATATTGCTCAAGTAAGAAAATTATATAAGGTTGTAACGTCTCTTTGTTTAATTATCCATGACTTCCTATACGGTTCTAATCTTTGTGCTATGAGAGATATGAACCATATACCCATCATTAAATGAACAAAACAATCTTATTTATGAACATAAAACCTGACTTTTATAATCCTGAACACTTCATGTTAGCTTTATCGAATGGAATATAAGATAAACTGATATCACTTCAATAAGATAAAAAATCATGATATCACTTCAATAAGATAAACACCTGATAAAGAATTATTTGGTCAGAACATCAGTAGGTTTTTTGGAAGGGCTTAAAAGGACTAATAAATTGTGCTTGAAAAGATATAGCTGCTGAAAGTACCAAAAAAAAAATTTCAGTACCAAAAAAAAATTGGGCACAAAAGAAAAGAGACTAGCATGAAAGGAAAAATATTGTAAGTTACACATTATCTTCATAATGACAGTTTTGGACAAGAAAGAAGAAGAAGAAGGAAAAATAGCATTAAGAAAAAGAGTATCCTAAGTCCCAATAACAATTTGAATACTAAAGAGAGAGATTTCTTACTCACAACCCATAACAACTTCCGCCGGCTCTTTGTTAACAAAAGGGGAAGAAAGAAAAATCATTGGACAAAATAAGTGACACAAAAGCAAATTTATAAAGAATATATACAAATCAAAACGCACCTTCTCCCATAGATTTAGTCAATAGTAGAAATATTTCCAGAAGAGAGAAAAGTGTCCCTAATCATATGCAACTCGCTAGTAACATCTGCCATAAACATTCTTTCCCTTGGGGCTTCCATTGAGCATGCCACTCCAATCCTAGTTAATTCTATTATGCAATTTTGCATATTTTCTCTCCTTTTATTATGTAGTTCACGTCTGTTGGAGTCTTCCTCAGTAATTGTTTCTTCTACAATGACAAGTTTTGGGTCCACAATTTGCATAACTTGTTCTGGTATTGCCATCTTTGCAAAGATATGAAGACTTAGACCATCTCTAAACATTTCATCTGTTGGCCTCTTTCCTGTCAACATTTCCAATAATAGAATTCCAAAGCTGAACACATCTCCTTGTGTTGATGCCTCACTACCAATGCCATATTCTGCATTTGACCATCTCTTATTAGGATAGATTAGTGAAAAATGTCTTCATAGATATGTTAAGCTACCATTTGCTTTCAAAATAAATTTTTTTATTATGAGATCATTACCTGGAGCAGTGTAGCCTATAGATCCCTTCATCCCAATTGTGCTACTTTGATTAGAGAAGGAGTTTTGGGTTGATAGTGAGAACAGCCTTGCCAAACCGAAATCGCCCACATGAGCAGTCATGTCGTTATCAAGAAGAACATTACTTGGCTTCAAATCACAGTGAATGATACGTGTGTGGCTATGGTGATGAAGGTAATCTAATGCTGAAGCCACATCAACCACAATGTTTAGTCTTTGAAGGAGACTTAAGTTCCTTGATTGATTGTGTTCATCTAGTCTTGGATGTAGCCATTGCTCCAGACTCCCATTCGGCATGAACTCAAAAACGAGAGCTTTAAAATCATTACCTTCTGAATCAATACTAGAGCAAGATGTTAAAATCTTGATTAGATTTCGATGCCTGATGTTTCTCAAAGCTTTGCATTCCGCTTTGAAGGTCTTTGATGATCCTCTTTGTTGGAGGTTGAGCACTTTCACTGCAATAACATTTTCATTTTGATCGAGAATCCCCTTGTATACGCGCCCAAAACTACCCGAACCAATCAAATTCGTAGATGAGAATCCACCAGTTGCTTTGAAGAGAGTTTCATAAGAAAGCCTAATCATAGTGAATTTCTTTTCCGTCGACGATGTGGAAGGCAATTTCTTTCTCGACCTTCTTATCCAACAAGAGATTAGAACAAATGATACCAAAAGAAGACACGCAACAACACTAACTATAGCAATCAGTAGTTTGAGAGGAAGACGCCTTCCTTTTTCAATAGATTGTGTAGAATTGCATTTCGGAAAATGAAGTTCAATTACACCTCCACAAAGCTTCGCATTTCCACGCAGGAATACTGCACTTAAATTTTTAAAAACCCCTTCTTTTGGCACCTCACCTTCTAGATCATTGAAGGAAAGATTCAATGTTTCGAAGAGGTGAAAGCTCTCTGGAAATTTTGGGATTGGACCTAACAAGTTATTATGTGATAGATCCAAATAAGAAATTCCTTTTAGAGCACTCAAAGTGGTAGGAATTTTTCCTACAAAGAAGTTATCTTCCAAGTAAAGATATTCCAAGCTCAAACAGCTACCAAGGGAGGTGGGAATTTCATCTGTCAATTGGTTGTGAGAAGCATCCAAAAAACCAAGATTTTTCAAATTACCAACTTCTGATGGTAGAGGACCAGTCAAAGAATTGCGAGATAAATCAATACCAATTGATAAGGAGGAAAGACCCATGATTTGCTTAGGTATGGTACCACTAAGATTATTATTATCTAGGTATATCACTAGCAAATTACTGCACATACCTAGAGTGAATGGGATGATGCCTTCTAGGTTGTTACTTCCTAAATCCAATCTGATGAGTTGGGAAATGTTTCCTAGAGAATAAGGGATTTCTCCAGTCAATCTATTCCGATTTAAATACAATATTTGTAGCTTCTGAAGCTTTCCTAAAGAGGATGGAATTCTACCCGTGATTACATTTTTCTCCAACCCCAGTGCTTCTAAGTTGACTAAGTTCCCAATCCCAGTGGGACTGCTCCCAGATATTTGATTTCTACCAACTGCAAAGAAAGTGAGCATGGTTGAGAGGTTGGAAATGGAGTTGGGCAAAACACCTCTAAAGTGATTGTCATTTAATGCCAGTACTTGTAGTTTTGTGCAATTCGTTAAAGAAGTAAGAAAATTTAGATCATCAACTATACTGCTTCCTAGATGATTGTCACCTAAAACTAGTTTTTGGAGATTTTCTAGACTTCCTAAACTAGCTGGGACTTGCCCCACAAAATTGTTATTTGGCATATCAAGTGCTATGAGACCGGAAGCATTGGAAAATGAATTAGGAATGGTTCCTGCAAATTGATTTTCACCTATTTGGAATGTTTCGAGATTAGGAAGAGTGAGACCGATGTCTGGAGGAAGATACCCATGTAGTTGGTTCGAAGCTGTTGAAAGAACATTAATAGATGATATGTTGTAAAGTGAGGAAGGTAGCACGCCAGAAAATCTATTTCCAGCAATTGAGAATAATTCTAACCTTGACAATTTGGCAATGGTATATGGAATGTTTCCCTCCAAGCCATTGTATGCTATAGAAATTACCTTGAGAGATGATTGGTTGCCGAGAGAAGATGAGATACCTCCTGTAAGATTGTTAGAGTAAAGATACAAGATCTCAAGTTTTGACAAAGAAGCAAGTTCGGTTGGAATTCTCCCAACCAGCTTGTTTTTGGATAAATCTAGGCTCTTAATGCGCAAACAACCGCTTAAGTTTGATGGAATTTCTCCTTCCAACAAGTTATATGAGAAATTTAGATTTCGGAGTCGGAACAACTGAGCAATTTCTTGAGGAATTCTGCCGTGAAAGTTGTTGTTTCCGAGATCAATTGACCTCAAGAAGCTGAGGTTACCAATGAAAGGAGATATCGATCCAACCAAGCGACTGCCTCGTAGCTCCAAGGCAATGACACTGGAATTATGACGGCGACCACATATAATGCCTTGCCACTTGCAAAAATGAGCAGAATCATTCCAAGACTTGAAGACTCCAGATGGATCTTCGCTTATCCCTTCTTTGAAGGCAAGCAATGACAGTTTATCAGTCTCATTTCCATGGTTATAATGAACGGTTGCAGTAGTACTAATTGCAGCTTCCAACTCCATGAACTTTGTGCTACTAATGATAATTATGATTAATGGCACAAGTAGCTGCACTCTTAAGTACCTCCTCATATCTAATTCATATAAAACCATCAGTTTTACAGTGAAGAAAAAAGAAGCTGGTGAGGAATACTTGCATATGTTGATGGAGAGCTAGAAGGAGGAGTGATGGAATTAATTAAGCAGCTATTAGTACTGCTATATACATAGAGAGAGAGAGAGATAATTCCAAGAAAGGATTTTTCAGTCTTTCTTTTGGTTATTAATGGGTTAGACAATTGACTCAAGTTGTCGTGGTCAAGGGTTGAAAAATTCAAATTCGTCCTAAGCTTTTTGGCCTTGCCCAACAACTTCTACTACTACTATTAAGATGTTAATTTTAAAAATAAAAACTTTTAAAAAAAAGTTGTAGTTTAGAATATATGTATAGGCGAGTGGATGATGCATGGCAATATGGCGTGACGACTTTTAAAAAGGACATTATCAGAAAAATAAAGAGTTAGTCTCTCTCTGACTTTCTTTTTCAGCTGGCTTCTTATTTTCGTCTCTCCCACTAAAAGAATTCTCTATGTATATAATCAAAGTCCTTCCGATAGCTCAATTTTTTTTTTGTTTTGGCGCCTCTAATGAGCCTCTTGTTTCTCGACATGTCTACCTATATAGAATTTGAAACATTTAATGTTCAATTGCCAAGTTTCATCGATAATACTCACCACCTATGGTTGATCTTATTGCTTTTATTTTTTTTATCTTTTTAAAGCTCTGCAGCGCATTTAAAAACTTTGAAGGCATCCAAAGATTAGACTTTTTACGAATAAAGGTCAATGTGGTTGTATAGTGAGTAATCATCAATGAAGGTGATGAAATATTTATATCCACCCAATATAATGGGTGTAAACGGTCCACAAATATCAGTATGAATTAGTTCCAAAACTTCTTCACTTCAGCCAACTCTGTCTTTTCTAGTCTTAAGAGTGAGTTTTCCTTTAATGCAATCAACACAAGTGCCAAAGTTAGAAAAATTAAGGTTATGTAGTATGTTATCCCTAATAAGTTTTTCTATTCTTTGTTTAGATATGTGCCCGAACACGCTTATGGCAAAAGATAGATGAATTTGTTTTATTCTATTATGTTTAGCACCAACCATATTATTAGCATAATGCATAAGAGATGAAGATTGACCAACATTAGGATTAAGATGCAAATCAATCATATATAAGCCATCGTATAGAGTACCAAAAAAAATATTGTAAGTTATACATTATTTTCATAATGACAGTTTTAGACAAGAAAAAACAGAAGAAAAAATAGCACTAAGAAAAAGAGTATACGAAGTCTCAATAACAATTTAAACTAATTAAGAATCTAGTTTAATTTGAATACAAAAATGAGAGATTTCTTACTCACAACCCATATAACCCCAGCTTCTGTCAGCTCTTGTTAACAAAAAGGAATGAAAGAAAAAATCAGTAGACAAAATAAGTGAAGCAAAAGCAAATAAGAAATATACAAATCATGATGCACCTTCTCTAAAGATTTAGTCATTAGTTGAAATATTTCCAGAAGCGAGAAAAATATCCCTAACCAAATGCAACTCTCTTGTAACAACTGCCATATTCATGTTTTCTCTTGGGGCTTCCATTGAGCGTGCCACTCCAATCCTAGTTAATTATAACAACTGCCATATCCATGTTTTCTCTTGGGGCTTCCGTTGAGCGTGCCACTTCAATCCTAGTTAATTATATTATGCAATTTTGTATTTTCTCTCCTTTGATTATGTTGTTCATGCCTACCGGAGTCTTCTTCTTTAATAATTGATTCTTCTACAATGAGAAGTCCGGGGACTACAATCTGCATAACTCGTTCCGGTATCACCATCTTTGCTAAGATATGAAGGTTTAAACTGTGGGGACCACCCATGTGGCACACAAGACAAAGCGCGTGGGGCCCACCCGCGTGGCAGACAATCTAAAAAGTTTATTATTATAATATTAAATATATATTATATTTAATATTTATAATTACGAAATTACCCCTGATTACACCTATAAATAGAGCTCAACTTCAGTTTTTCAAAATCATTCTTGAGAGTCAGAGAGTTCTATTCTGAGATCTATTCTTAAGAGATCTAATCTGTAATATTCACCTAAGGGTGTAGTTTGTATTCTCTGATAATACAAGTTTGCTATCTCCCGTGGATATAGGCAATTTGCCGAACCACGTTAAATCTGTTGTCTTGTTTTCTTTCATACTTTACTACGATTCCGCACAACAAATTGGTATTAGAGCCAAGGTGAGGCTTTGGAAGAAAAAACGTGCACTGTCAAATTTTTCGAGACTGCGTCGAAATTTTGAGTTTCTGTAAAAGTGATCGGAATTGTTTTCTGATCACCCGTGGAGGTAGCTCTTGTTTCCAGGAGTCCAACGCAACAAACGGTGAGAAAAACAGATAAGAAACGAGTCCCCAGGAGCCGATTAAAGTTTGATCCCTGTACCGCATTCGCCGACACTGTTCATCCGACCCGAATCAGACGCTGTTCATAACCGGTCCAGCCGGTCGGCGGACACTGTTCATCCGATCCATCTCAGCCCAGCCACTGTTTCGGCCTGCACTATTCACGGCCCAGTTCCAATTTCGGCCGTCGCTATTCACTGCCCAGCACAATTCAACCGTCACTGTTCACCGACCCAGCCTCTGTTTTCGGTCTGTCACTATTCACGACCCAGTTCCAGTTTCGGCCGTCGCTATTCACTGCCCAGCACAATTCAACCGTCACTGTTCACCGACCCAGCCTCTGTTTTCGGTCCGTCACTATTCACGGCCCAGTTCCAGTTTCGGTCGTCACTATTCACGGCCTAGCACAATTCAGCCCGTCACTGTTCACCGACCCAGCCACTGTTTCGGATCGTCCCTGTTCACCGGCCCAGCCTCTGTTTTCAGCCCGTCACTATTCACGGCCCAGTTTCAGTTCGGTCGTTACTATTCACGACCCAGCACAGTTCAACCCGTCATTGTTCACCAGTCCAGCCTCTGTTTTTCGGCCCGTCACTGTTCACGGCCCAGTTCCTGTTTCAACGGCACCAACAACTTTGGCATGTGGCAATGCGAAGTTCAAGATCTTTTATTCCGAGAAGGCTCACATATCGCCTTGGAAACCAAGCCCAAGGATATGTCCGATGAGGATTGGTATTTCGTTAATCATCAAGCTTGTGGAACAATCAGACTCTGTTTGGCCAAAGATCAGAAGTACTTTGTCATGAAAGAGACTATGGCAATAAGTCTCTGGAAGAAACTGGAGGACAAGTACATGACGAAAAGCGTAGAGAACCGCCTCTACCTGAAGAAGAAGCTTTTTCGGTTTCAGTACAAGCAAGGTACTCCGATGATTGAGCATCTTGATAATTTCAACAGATTCTTGCTGATCTACTAAATCTTGATGTTGAAATTACTGATGAGGATAAGGCACTATTATTGTTAAACTCTTTGCCTGAAAATTATGAACATTTAACAACAACTTTGCTATATGGTAAAGATGAGGTTAAATTCAGTGATGTTTCAAATGTTTTGGTGAACAACGAGTATCGAAGGAAGGACCAACGCGATCACAAGGACACATCACCAGCAGCCTTGACAGTATCCAGAGGCAGGGTTAACAACAGATCTGATAGATCCAGTGGGCGAGGCCGATCTCGCTCAAAGTCAAAAGGACCTTCATCACGTCAACGTCTTGGGAAGGATGAATGTGCCTATTGTCACCAAAAGGGGCACTGGAAGAAAGATTGTCCAAATAAGGGCAAGACAGATGCAAATGTAGCACAGAAAGCAGAAGAAGATTTCGTTTTCTCGGTCTCATCTATAGACATTCAGTCTGATAGATGGATTTTAGATTCCGGATGTTCCTATCATATGTGTCCGAATCGCCATTGGTTCTCAAAATTGGATGAGTTCGATGGAGGAGTCGTGGTCATGGGCAACAACAATACCTGCCGCACAAAAGGTATTGGAACTATACGCCTTAAGATGCATGACGGTACAACAAGACGGCTCACGGACGTCAGATATGTTCCAGATCTGAAGAAAAATCTGATCTCCCTAGGAGTCCTTGATTCCAGCGGTTACAAGGTAACCATTGAAGGTGGAGTCCTGAAAGTTGTACGTGGAGCACTCTTGGCCATGACGGGTACTCAGAAAGGAAATCTTTATTTCCTTGACGGACACATAGTAACCGGAAGTGTCTCAGCTTGCACCAGTTCTAATGATGTTTCATCGGACACTTCCCGACTTTGGCATATGCGGCTAGGACATGTTGGAGAGAAGGCTCTTCAAACCTTAATAAAGCAAGGTTCTCTAAAAGGTGCAAAAATCGGGAAACTTGACTTCTGCGAGCACTGTATCCTAGGCAAGCAGACGATAGTCAAGTTTGGAACTGCCATCCACCGCACAAAAGGAACATTGGATTATGTTCATACCGACGTTTGGGGACCCTCTTAAAATGCTTCATTGGGAGGTAAACGTTGGTTTGTTACTTTTATTGATGATTTCTCTCGCTATGTTTGGGTTTATACCATGAAGCATAAAGATGAAGTGCTCGATACCTTTCTTATATGGAAGAAAATGGTAGAAACCCAAACGGGAAGGAAGATTAAGAGGCTCAGATCTGATAATGGAGGAGAATACAAGTCAGACCCATTTCAGAAATTTTGTGAGAATGAAGGGATTGTCAGACATTTCACAGTCCCAGGCACGCCACAACAAAACGGTGTTGCTGAACGCATGAATCGTACTTTGGTATATAAAATTCGCTGCATGTTATCTTATTCTGGACTGAGCAAGGCATTTTGGGCTGAAGTTTTGTCATATGCCTCTCATATCATCAATAGACTTCCGGCAACAGCATTAGATGGCAAAACTCCCAAGGAGGTACGGTCTGGACACCCCGTTTCAGATTATGATTCACTGCGCATTTTTGGATGCACGTCATATTTCCATGTGAAGGAATCCAAATTGGATCCTAGGTCCAAGAAAGCGATTTTCATGGGCTTTAGTGAAGGAGTTAAGGCTTTCCGACTATGGAACCCTGAGACAAAGACGATTGTAAAAAGTCGAGATGTAACTTTTGATGAATCTGTAATGTTAAAGCATACAGTTTCTGATAAAGAAAATCGCGATCCAGGTTTGCCTCAGCAGGTGGAGTTAAATATTCCAGTAACTTCTGGCAAGTCAGCAGAGATATCCATCCATCCTGAAAGAAGACGAGGAAGAAATCTCAATTGAGGTGGAGGCTCCAGGACCAGACATCAGTCAAGAACCAGAATCAATTGCCACCAATCGACCACGAAGAGAAATCCGCAAACCTGCTCGGTACACTGACATGGTTGCATATGCATTTCCAGTCACCGGAGATGATATTCCATACAATTACAAATATGCTATTCAGAGTATGGAAAATGATAAGTGAAAAATGGCAATGAATGAGGAGATGACATCACTCCATCAGAATCAGACTTGGAAGTTGGTTCCACTTCCAAAATGAAAGAAATCAATTGGCTGCAAATGAATTTTCGCTAAGAAGGAAGGCTCTCCCAGCACAGATGATATCCGATACAAAACCAGACTGGTAGCAAAAGGCTACGCTCAGAGGGAAGGAATTGATTACAATGAGGTATTCTCACCTGTTGTTAAGCATTCGTCAATTCGAATATTATTGGCTTTGGTTGCACAGTTTGATCTCGAGTTAGCCCAACTCGATGTCAAAACTGCTTTTCTGCATGGTAGTTTGGACGATGAGATATATATGTCTTAACCAGATGGATTCAAAGTACCAGGAAGAGAGAATTGGGCTTGCAAGTTGAGCAAGTCACTGTATGGCCTGAAGCAGTCACCGAGACAGTGGTACAAGCGATTTGACAGCTTCATCCAAGGGCAAAAATATACTCGGAGTCAGTTTGATCATTGTGTCTACTATCGCAAACTTCAAGATGGTACATTTATCTACTTGCTTTTATATGTAGATGATATGTTAATCGCATCTAAAAGCAAGGTGGAGATCAACAAGCTCAAGGCTCAATTGAGCTCAGAGTTTGAAATGAAGGATCTTGGAGAGGCCAGAAAAATTCTCGGGATGGAGATAACTCGAGCCAGAGCCAAAGGCAAAATCTGTTTGACTCAGACTCAGTACTTGAAGAAAGTTCTTCATACTTTTAACATCGGCAATGACACAAAACCTGTAAGCACACCATTGGCACCACATTTCAAGCTAAGTTCATCAATGTCACCAAATTCTGAGGATCAGAAGAAGCAAATGGAGAAGATTCCATATGCAAATGTTGCTGGTGCCTTGATGTATGCTATGGTGTGTACTAGACCTGACATTTCAGATGCTGTAAGTATGGTAAGTCGTTACATGCACAACCCCGGTAAAGGCCACTGGCAAGCAGTGAAGTGGATTCTACGGTATATTCATGGTACTGTGGATATTGGTTTAAAGTTCGAGAGAGATATGGAAAGTTGTAAGCATCTAGTCGGATTTGTAGATTCGGACTATGCTGGAGATCTTGACAAGCGCAGATCTACTACTGGTTATGTTTTCACTATGGCAGGAGGACCAGTAAGTTGGAGATCAACACTACAGTCAACAATTGTTTTGTCTACTACAGAGGCAGAGTACATGGCAGTAACAGAAGCTTTCAAGGAAGCAATTTGGCTTCATGAATTGATTAAAGACTTGAGAATTGTGCAGAAGAATGTTGAAGTTTTCTGCGACAGCCAGAGTGCCATTTGTTTGGCAAAGAACCAAGTTCATCACAGTCGAACGAAGCATATTGATGTTCATTTTCATTTTGTTCGAGAAATAGTAGAAGAAGGGAGTATTCTTCTGAAAAAGATCAAGACTGCAGATAACCCCGCAGATATGCTTACAAAGGTGGTTACAGGGATGAAGTTCCAACATTGTTTGGACTTGATCAATATCTCACGAGCTCGTAGTGCCTAAGGGCACTAATGGAGCCAGCAACATGTGGAGGAGATTGCAGGTGTGGAGGAGTCATGTTCCACATGTAGTGGAGGTGGAGATTTGTGGGGACCACCCATGTGGCACACAAGACAAAGCGTGTGGGGACCACCCACCGAAAGCGCATGGGGACCACCCACGTGGCAGACAAACCGAAAGCGAGTGGGGCCCACCCGCGTGGCAGACAATCCGAAAAGTTTATTATTATAATATTAAATGTATATTATATTTAATATTTATAATTACAAAATTACCCCTGATTACACCTATAAATAGAGCTCAACTTCAGTTTTTCAAAATCATTCCTGTGAGTCAGAGAGTTCTATTCTGAGATCTATTCTTAAGAGATCTAATCTGTAATATTCACCTAAGGGTGTAGTTTGTATTCTTTGATAATACAAGTTTGCTGTCTCCCGTGGATGTAGGCAATTTGTCGAACTACGTTAAATCTGTTGTCTTGTTTTCTTTCATACTTTACTACGATTCCGCACAACATAAACCATCTTCAAACAAATCATCTTTTGGCCTCTTTTTCGTCAGCATTTCCAACAATAGAATTCTAAAGCTGAACAATCTCCTTGTGTTGATGCCTTGCTACCAATGCCATATTCACATTTGACCATCTCTTATTATGATAGATTAGTGAAAAATCTCTTCATAGATGTGTTGGGAGCTACTATTTGCTTTCAAAAAAAAAATTTAGGTAGATATTATAAGATCATTACATGGAGCAGTGTAGCCTATAGATCCTTTCATCCCAATTGTGCTACAAGGAGTTTTAGTTATAAGTTGTAATCTAATTGTATTCTTTTATTAGTGATTTTGATTCTCATCTTTCGTGAATGTAGGTGTATATTCACTGAATTACGTAAATTTATGTGTTCTTGCTTGTGCGTATCTTTGCATTTGTTTAGATCTTTTAAATTACTTGGGTTTGTGCATTTAATTATTTGACTTCCGTTTTTGTTGTGAACAACAAAGACTCCCAAAAAAAAAAATACAATAATTTTGTTTTTTTTATTAGAAATTGCTTAATACAAAAAAAAATATGGCTAATATGGTTAGTTTTCGCTCCTACCCATCTTAATAAACAGAGATCAAGTCAACATTATCCCTTTATTTGGTTGGTCTCTTGTTGCCATACTCCTTGAGGTTCTTGGTGTACAATGCTTCAAGCATGGGCCTTAGAAAAAAAACAAGTGTGTTTACTACACGAACATACTCTGGAATATGATGCCACACCCATTTCATTTAAAAGTTGAAATTGATAGGTAAAGGTCAAATTATAGACATCTGGCAAACATGTATATAAACATTTCCGATCCACCTGTACTGGAGTTGGTTCCTGCTCTCTTCTGGGTAAGAGTTAAATAAAGTGTGGTTTGGCCTAACTGCCCTATTATATATATATATATATATATATATATATATATATATATATATTTTTTTTTTCTAAGTATAACCTCGTGCTCGTGCTCGCTTCTGATAAATTTGAGCTGTGCAAGACCTAATGACCTCTTAAAATTGGCCGACCGCGAGTCTAGACAACTACTTTGTATTAATAAAAGAATTCGAAAAAATCTAATACCTAAGTCTTGCTTCGAAGTTTCAACCCTATGTAATAACCTAACTAGTTTGAACCGTTGAACCAATGTCTTATTGGCTAAGTGCCTTAGTCTGGTCCTTGCTCTACACTGTTGTGTTTGTCTACCGATTTATTAGTTAGAGATCTTGATTCAAAAAAAGAAACACGCACACACAAGAAAAACAGAAAAAAAAATAATTCTAAGAGCTTATACTTCCATTATTACGAAGAAAAAAGTTAAAATAAAGGAAAATTTGTAATTTTCAAAAATTTTCCGCCATTAAACATGCGCAAATCATCATTCAAACCCTCCAGAAATGAGAAACCACAAACTTCCTTACTAGTAATGAAACCAGAGAACCTTCCCCTCCTCCAACATCCGACCCAGAAATGCACCCTGGGCTGCCCCGTCCTCGACCGGCTTTTCGCCGGCGGAGTCCCCTGCAACTCCGTCACCGAGCTCGTCTCCGAGAGCGGCTGCGGCAAGACCCAGCTCTGTCTCCAGCTCCTCCTCTCCGCCCAACTCCCCCTCTCCCACGGTGGCCTCTCAGCCGCCTCTCTCTACGTCCACTCCGAGTTCCCCTTCCCTTTCCGCCGCCTCCACCAGCTCTCTCGCGCTCATCTCTCCCCTTCCCACGACCCCCGCGATCACATCTTCGTTCGTGCAGTCCAATCCGCCGATGAATTGCTCACTGTTCTCGACCGACTCGACGCCCTTCTCGCCGACCCGCCTTCAAAATTGCCCATAAAACTGATAGTTATCGATTCGATTGCGGCGCTTTTCCGGTCGGAGTTCGATAACACTCCGGCCGAGCTCAAGAGGAGGTCTTGCCTCTTCTTTAGGATTGCTGGGAGGTTGAAGTTTTTGGCGAAGAAGTTTGGTGTGGCGGTGGTGGTTACGAATCAGGTTGTGGATTTGGTGGAGGATGGTGGAGTGAATGGATTGAGGATTGGGAATTTGGGGGTTTTGTGCAGTTCGGGGAGAAGGGTTTGTGCGGCATTAGGGTTGTCGTGGGCAAATTGCGTTAATTCGAGGTTGTTCTTGTCGAGAAATGAGGAGATTGTGGGTGAAAAGGAGGGTTCAAATTATGGTTTGAGGACAAGGAGGAGAATGCAAATTGTTTTTGCTCCTCATTTGCCAGAGTCTTCTTGTGAATTTGTGATTGTGAGAGAAGGGGTGTTTGGTGTGGATTCTTAGCAATGGTTTGATCTGAAGCATAAATGGAAAGGAAATTTGGAATTGCATAGCTGGTGAGGAACATTTGAACTTATATCGTTGTTTAAGAGCATTAGATTTGTTCCTCTACTTGTTTTTGCATTTTGGCTTTATGAATAACTTTATTCTCATATTTTGGTCTTATACTGTAATTAACACTGGATTATCTTGTTCATTAGAGCTTTATTTTTCCTTGATCTAATTAACAGCATGGGCAATTGATTTTAGTTATGCTTTCTTTGTTTTACTTGGGCAAAGGGCACAATAAGAATGCTCTGATTTGAGATATTGCAGTAATTGCTGGTTTAATTTAGTTGATTTATATCTATATCTTTATTTCAAGGGGTCCTTGGTTTTTTTTTTTTTTTTAAATAATATTGCCCTTGATCTTTTTACTGACTTTTAGATGCACTGACTCTGGAGACTTAAACTTTAAGTCAGTTGAAATCAGACTAAAGAATGTGCAACTTGTAAAAATCTGTCTACTAAAACTGCAAACTTCACCTTCCTTGATTCATTGTCTCTTTTTTGCTGTATTTTACAATTCTGACCATATATATGAAGAAAACCAAGAGGAAAAGTTTGCCACAACTGTGTTTTCAGCTTGCCCACCAAGAGAACCACTTTCCAATGTAGGACAAGTCTAGCTCTTAGCATCACCTCAAGACAATAACTACATAAGAGAACTTGAGTTGAACCAAGATATGTCCTTGAACAAGCAACACTTGGTTGTGGAAGAGGTTAGACAAGGGCTTCTCCGCAAAGTAGATTTTACATGTTTTCTCCTTCAAAAGTAAAGTTTCCATTCATCCCTAATCTGCTGTGCTTGAAACATAAATGCCAAGTTCTAGAAATGAGATAGACATCTCCCTAGAAATGGCTTTTTGTCAAGAAAAACTCTGGTTGGCTCTCATGTAAAATTTTCCTAGTTTCTAATTATGGCTCTTGTCCTTTATGCCACTCATCACTTGAATGTGCATGGACCTCGAATGCAAACATCAATCACATACACTTTTTGGCTTATGGGTGTGATTTTGTCATTTCATGAGGTCGAATCCGAAAACAATCTTTCTGTAAAGGTAAGACTACATACATAGTCCCTTCCTTAGATCTTGCAATGGCAAGAGATCCCGTAATAGCAAGATGCACTACGTAGACAGTTTTTTTAGCATCCTTTTAGATGTTACAAGTTTTTCAACCTCAACTTCAAACCAAGACACCCTTGCAAGGAACCATATGTTTAGTTGTCAACATTTTTAACTAGGTAGGTTCCAACTTCATTACATGGTGTCATCTCATACCCGTGCATCCTATCAGCATCTACCTACGGAAGATTCCTTTCCAAATTTGAATGCTAATGTGAGAATGCCTCTCTGTTTCTGACAACAATAATGTAAGCCTTTTCAGCCATTTAGGACTCCTATTTGTTTTTGAGTATTAGGAATCATGGGAGCATGATCAGAGAGATGGAGATCCTCCTACCAGAACATTTTAGTAAATGAAGAGTTTCATGGTTTCATTCACTAGTATTATTAAACACATTAATGTTGTCGTTGGTCACATTGAGAGATCAATCTATGACCAATTTTATCTTCAAGGTAAGTTAATATTTGAGTTATTTGAAAAAGAAATTAGCAATTTAAGGCCAATATGGTGTGACATCAATTGTTACAATGGAAGCTGAACTTCCGTACCAAATAACAGTCACAGCTCCTAGGTAAAGGTCTCCTAGCCTGACAATTATTACTACTATGGAAGTAACATTATAACTAGACACAAATAAACTTCCAAAGAAACATGTTTTAGTACATCGGCTTTGCTATATTTCAATGCAACATCTATACACAAAAAAAGAAAGAAAAGGAAATGGATTGTTCTGTTGATGTGGATATTATTATTGGTTTTATTGTCAACTACCATTATCAGTCCCCAGTTCATTGTGATTTTTTCCTTTTTTTCATTTTTGTTCTTGGGTTTTGTGGTCTTAACAATCACAAGGCGAGGTATTTCTCTTGTTAGTGTTTCCTTCAAGTTTGAGGCAAGTATAACATAGTTAATTGCTTTGTTTTGTTTACATGAACTCATAAAAGACGCAGAGGAGCCACCGGGCATAATTTCCAATTACACTTCTATTGCAGTAAAAGCTATTATGAGGGGCAGTATGACATTGTGCAAGCATGTCGAAACATCGCTCAGATAGTAAAGGATGTTCTGATTCTACCCTAATCTACGTGTCCCCATGAGATAAGTAATAGTTCCTTTTTAGCCTTTGCCGACTAAGTGACAATCTTCCGACCAACAGACTTCACATTTGGAAGTAATATTTCAGGCAAACTTCCATCACCATCTCTTTTCTTCATTTTTACATTCATGTCCTTCCCTTTTCCCTTGAGGAAATTAGAGTACCACCTATGTTACCTAGACTCGGGTATGGGTGTCGGATACAAGTACATATCTAGAGGTCCAACTTGTTCATTTTCAAATTTTGGGATACGGGGACTATGCTACATTATATCTTATTCTTTTTTTTTTTTTTTACTCATTTATTGTTTGTTTTTTTATCCCACTCAAGTGAATTTCGCCTATTAGTCATTGTCTTCTTACATGCTTTCTCTTCTTTTTATTGGAGAATCTACATAGTAATATTCTAAAATCTAAAGTATCAGACACATATCCCATACCCGTGTCGTATCATGAAATGTCGTACACGGGTACGTCGGGCTAAAGTAAAGAGTCCGAGTAACATAGAGTACCCCTTAGCTGATAACTTGGGTTCCTCTTCAACTCCTTTTCCTCAAAGTCTACATGAACAAGTCCAAAGCGAAATTGATACCCACATACAAGCTGAAACACGTCAATGAATGACCATGCAAAGTATCCTCTTGTGTTTGCTCCATTCCTGCAATGACCCAACACATTTCATATTGGTAGCCAGGAAAAAACTCCACATGTTATGGTACTAGTGGAGAGGATAGAAAGAGCACACCTGATTGCATTGAGTGTGCTTTCCATGTAACCCGTCAGGTAATCGATCCTGGCGGTGTCGTTGAGTGTAACACCCCGATTTTCAAGACTAATTTTTTTTTTTGTAAAACAATGAATATTTAAATTTTATATAAAATATCACCGAAAATCGAGATGCTACACGTATCCGTCTATCTTAACCCATAATCATTGTATGCGTAATAAAATTTGAAACACTATGAATTTAAATATATATATATATATATATTTTTAACCAACTTACTTGTCAAGATAAACGAATACCAATTTGTATTATCTTCATGCCAAGGACCACATAATTCCACTATACCAATTTCCATAGTGAATTATGAGGGTACATACCCTTGTCCATCCATCATGGACACAATATCTTAAATACATTCGTCAAATAGAATTCAAGTCCAAGGCACATATATTTAAAGTAAATCAAGATCCCTTCAATAATTATAAAAAGATTTTATCAAAATCTCTAATGTCAATACAACCCTTACTAAATAAAAGTTCATGAAATTAAACAAATAATTAATTCATTCTCTAATTAAAATATTGTCCAGATTTCCATTCTACCCCTATCACTGAACCACGTCACAACTTGCTACTTTATTTTCTAAGTACCTGCATGTGAAAAATAGGGGTAAGCTTGAAAGCCCAGTGGGTCATCTAAACAATTCACAACATTTTACTATGATACATACATAAGAACGTTACAAACAAGTTTCACACATTAATCGTTGCAACATTAGATTGTTTGAGTCGAGAATTTTACCACGTTCTAAATCACGTACCTTTAGGAAATCAAACACAGGGTGGCACTACCCAAAAATTAGAACTCCATTGGCGATATTCATCATGAATAACTGCCCCATAATAACTATTGGCGATATTCCTAAGAATAACTGCCCCACAATAATCAATGGCGATATTCCTTAGAATAACTGCCCCATATGTGTGATTTTTATCTTAATAGTGTTCTTTAGTGATGTCACACCATAAATACAACATAATCATGCTATTAATTGTATTCACAAACCATATTCAAATTTCACTACACATAGGATCATGTTACAATGTCAAATATACTAGTATTAACACATGAACCTTACTATGTCAATATTCCAAGTCATACGTTTCATTATCCAACATTATAATTTATAAATGAGTCTCAAATATCATATAAATTTCATGCATCTAATTATCATCTAATTAAAACCATAAGTCATGTTGGCACATATCATCATAGCTATTAATCACAGCATGGTATAAATAACATCACGTACAATAGGCATGCATAAGCAATATAATGATATTATAGACCTAATTAATTTAACATTCCTATTTATATATCAAAATAAAATATTATGAAGGTCTAGAATCATCCCCACCTGAATCGCTAAATTCCAAAAGTGTGGAGATTCCTCGACGTTGGGCGTTATCAACCTATTCACGCATAAATCACACGTTAATCACTTGTTTTGTATTATATTATATTAATATAATGTGCATACATGTCTATGTTGTATGGTGGTGGTCACATTATACATATAATATAACTTAGTTAATAAACTTCCACCTTATATACATATAATATGATGATAACTTAACTAATAAGCTAATATTATACATATAATATAATATGATGATAACTTAGCTAATATTAGCTAATATTATGGTAACTTAGCTAATATTATACCATATCATCATATAATATGATGATAGCTAGTTAATTTTATACCATAATATAACCTAGCTAATATTATACATATAATATATGATCTAGATAGGGTTGCTTAAAAGAAAAGAAGAAGAAATAAAAAAAATAAAAAAAATAAAAAAAAACATTTACATTGCATATTGAATGGCGGAAGGAAGAAACAGGGAAGAGAGAGAGAAAAAAAAAAGAAAAGGGGGAGAAGAAGAAGAAGAAGAAGAAGAAGAAGAAGAAGAAGAAGAAGAAGAAGAAGAAGAAAAAGAAGAAGAAAGACAGAGGTGTTAAATCCGAGAGGCCATGGCTAGGGTTTGAGGTTTCCGACGAGCCGAAACAGAGAGAGAGAGATCAGGGTTTTGGGTTTTCTACTTCTTGTTCGTGCACTCGATCCTTTCATCGCGGACGATGAGATCGACTGAGTTTTTCCAAGATCAGTTATTATAGAAGGTAAATATATTGCTTGTTGGTTAAAAGAAGAACGAAAACACAAAGAAGCAACACGAAGAACGCGAGCAGAAATGGGTATTTCTTCTCCTTCAAGAGAATCTGTATTGAAGGCGCCATTAAAGATCAGATGGCGTTCTAAGATGAATGAGAAGATCTTGAAGATCTTAAAGATGAAGATCGAGATTTTGAGGTCGGTGGCTCAAGCATCTCTGTGCTGAGAATTTGGCGGCAGAGAGAGAGGAGAAGGAGGAAGAGAAATGGTTGCTTGTCGTTACTTTAATGGCAGTGAAAACAGGGAATAGCTATGGTGCGAAGAGGAAGAGAGAAGGGAAAAAGAAAAAAAAAGAAGAAGAAGAAGAGAGATTGCTCACCGTGGGTACTGCTGCGGAATCTTGCCGTTCTTCGCGCTTCAGTCACTGGTTTGTGAGAGAAGAACGAAAATCAGAGGTTAGCTTATGTATGATTGAGATTGATCGAGATAAACTCTAGAATTAGTTTACTTGGAGATAAAATCAACTTTGAAGGAGATCTCTTGTGGCGTTGGTACTCAGGATTCTTGCAAATCCAATTGGAGAGTAATTAGGATTACTAGGAATCCTTACAAATCCAATTGGAGAGTAATTAGGATTCTTTTCTCTGATTTCACCCAGTCCGTTATTTCAGGGGATTACAAGTTTACTCAAGATGGAACTATTGATCTCAAAGGAAATCCTGTTCTTAGATCCAAGACTGGTGGCTGGACTGCTTGCTCCTTTATTGTTGGTATCTCTCTCCATCTCTAGGACCAGCTTTTTGGTGTCTTTGGTGCATGCAGGTTCATCTTGTTGTAGTGAGTTTAATTAATTATGCTTTGTTTAAAGAATTGGTGCATTTGAATGTTGCATTTAAGGGCAGTAGGCACCCTTATATCTGCCCTACATTCTTGTCTAAAGGGTAATCCTTATCTCTCTTTCTTTCATTTTATTCTATCACTGTTAAATTTAAGGGTGCACGTTAATAGTCTATATTTAAGGGCAGTTTATTCTTCTTCCTTTTTTGTCCACCTTGTCTGACTTCTTAAAGGGTTGTACAATTTGGTGCTGATCTGATCCTAACATTCTTGCTTGTATTTTAGTTACTTTCACCTCTTCACAAATACATGGTCTCTCTCTAATTCCTAAAATTGGTTTAAAATCAAGTGAAAAGAATTTCAGCTTTCTTAGATTTTGTGGTTGGATTCATATCTCAAAGGGTTATTTCAGGGGATTACATTGAGTGTCTCATTTTATAGAGATTCATACCCTGATAAAATACATGCAGAGAGTGATTCGTGATGGCCAACTCTTTGAATTTAACTAAATGAAGGTGGCCAGTTCTAGTTCAGTAGCAATAGATTCATTATATATATAATTATGAGAATTAAAGCGTATAGATAGCAAGCAATCCATTTTCTTGGACATAGACAGGAGGGTTGCCATAATTGTCTTTGAAATATTCAAGCAAACTCTGCAGGCCAAAAGGATTGCAGGGTAGAAAAGCAGGCAAAGAGGGATCTGAAGGTGTTTCATTTTTTGATGCTGCGGTGTTTTTTAGATGTTTATCAGAATAAGAAGCCTTCTGCCAGTCACAATCTTAAAAGTTAGAAGACAGCAGTTTAAAAGTAAGAACGAGACCTGAATATGTAACACCAATGTCGCTATTAAAGTCTGCAGCAGCACCTGTTGTTTTGCTGGGGCTATCTATAAGACATATTGTGAGGTAGTGGTTTAGGCCAATGAAGTCTAACGACCCTTTGATGAGTTTGGATTCATCTTCAGTGATAGACGGTAATCTTCATCCAACAATCTTCTTCATGGTCTCAGGTAGTCTCCGAACATCAGGGGATCAATTTGCCTACATTTATGTTGTGAAAATTGAATGGTTGATCTTGGACATAAAAGTCTTCCAAGTGTATGCATCATGCAAATGTTACTATTTACTTACCACCCAATAAAGAAATCCATGGTTCTCTGTGTTGCTTCAACATCAGCTGTTGAGTGTGTCATTGAAGAGCACCAAAATGCATATGTATTAATACCTACCCAACCTCCCTGCTTCTCCTGCAACAACAACTTGCATATGAAGTACTTGTACACCTTGTTTCTTGATGATAGAAGGACTCAGGTGTATACTTGGGAAATCTACTTGGGCACCTGAGTCCTTTGGATGAACATCACGCAGCTCAATATGCACGGCTTTGTGTTGGTCCAAGAGACTTGAGCACCTAAGTACACTCCTCGAGTACACTTTTCAAGTGCCCAAAACATACCGTTTTCTAATTTTTGTTCAAAAGTGTAGTATTTGTTATGAAGGATTAGAGAACTGACTTTGTATTTCTTTTTATAAAGCTTGGCAGCAGATGCATGTGCGAGTAAAAGATGATACATTACTATATATGGTTCAACAGAAGAGTTCCCTGCTGTGCATTCGATTACACCAAAGGGCTTTGAACAACATTGAGGTGGAAAATACCCAATATCATAAGACGATATGGCGATTATATTGGCCTCATTGATAGTGGTCCAGTGTGAGACCTTGTCACCAAACTCTCTGAAGCACAAATCTGCATAGGCCGTGAAGTCGTCACTGTGTGCAAACAAATCGAAAAAACAGATGCAGCTGATGTTACATTTTGAATGAAGCAATTTTAAGACTGATTGAAATCAGTAAATATTATTTACATAATCTTTGGGCTTAGCCATCCTTTATATTCTTCCAGTGTCAGAGGAAGATCCAAATGGAACAATGTTGCGTGAGGCTGAATTCCTGCAATTCATCAGCTTGTAAATCCAATGCTGCAAATCAAATTTGTAACCATGTTGTGTGAATTGTTAGGTCATACCATGGGCGACCAATTCATCAATGAGATTATTGTAATATTCAAGGCCTTTTGGATTGACAGTTCCCCTTCCATCTGCATAGAAATATATATATATATATATATTGTTCTGTTTCTAACATGAAATTTCTATTGATTTTGGTAGAATTAATAAAATTGTAAAGAGGGAAGCTAACAAGTAGAGTTTTCTGAGTATAGTTGGAAGAACCCTAGACCAAGAGATGAAGAATCTGTATCCTTCAAGACCTACTTCACTCGTCAGCTTCACATCCTCCTACAATTTTGGTCACACAATTAATGATGCATTATAATTTAGCAGGCAATAGAATATGTTTTTATATGCACAATGATCGATTGTTTATAAATTTTATTTCGTTGAGTGTGGAGTTGGGAGTGTTAAATTATAGTATCAACAGGAATAAAGTTCTTACAAGTGGTGAGGAAGTGCCTTATATTTGTGATATCCATCTGCTGCAATATCTGCTAACAAATCTAATTAGTTAACTTTGATAACAAACATTTGATCTAATCATATGAAAGACGATATATTCATACCGATGATATTTTATGAAAAACGTCTCTAAAACAAAAAAAAAGATGCATTCTAAAATGAAGCTTCATTCATATGTAATTCTGATTAAATCAAAAGCTTTCAGAATCTTCAGTGGCTATTTATGGCATTCTCATGAACCCATCCATGAAAAGTCTTGTCAGTTTCAAGTAGGAAGTAGACATCAAAATATAGACCCAAGTGTTTGAAGAAAAGAAGAGGAACAATGAGGGAGAGACCAGTAAGAAAAGGTGACCTTCATGGGTGTAGATGTCCCAGAGACAGGGTAATCTTCCATCTTCAGCTGTTGCTCCTTCCACCTGCAACCAACCAACCAAATCAGTACCCAAACAGTCCCACCCAATTCAAAATCACCAACATTATCATTATTATTATATTTGCAAAAAAAAAAAAAAAAAAAAACAATAGAAGCCATATAAGGCAGACCTGATAAGCAGAGGTTACAGCATCAAAGATGAAGTTGGGTGGTTTTGGGAAGTCATCTCTGCTGAAACTAGGAGCTTTCTGGCCTTCCCCAATTACTGCTATTACTACTATTACTAGACTTAGCAGAACAAAGCCATAACCAACCACCATCTTCATTACTCTCCTTACTCTTTAATCTTAATTTGTGGAAATTACATGGACAGAGTATCAGCAAGTGAGACTCAATTAATGTGCTTTTCCTTGGTCTTTGTATCCCTTTATTTCTTCTAGTAGCATGGGTGTGTGTTGGACTTGATTTTTAAGTTTTATATCATTTGTAGAAAATGTTTACTTTGAATAACACACAAAATAAGAGTATAGAGAATGTAAAATTATAGTGAATAAGAATAAATTTATAATTAAGATGTTAATTTAAAAAAAAAAAAAAACATTGGAGAGAATAGGAAGTGAAACAAAAGCAAATAAAGAATATATACATATCATGATGCTCCTTCTCTGACAGATTTAGTCATTAGTTAAAATATTTCCTAAAGAGAGAAAAGTATCCCTAACCAAATGCAACTCTCTTGTAACATCTGCCATATCCATTCTTTCTCTTGGGGCTTCCATTGAGCATGCCACTCCAATCCTAGTTAATTGTATTATGCAACTCTGCATATTTTCTCTCCTTTGATTATGTCGTCCATGCCTGCTTGAGTCTTCTTCCTCAATAATTGCTTCTTCTACAATGAGAAGTCCTGGGTCCACAACCTGCATAACTCGTCCTGGTACCGCCATCTTTGCAAAGATATGAAGGTTTAGACCATCTCTAAACATTTCATCTGTTGGCCTCTTTCCTGTTAGCATTTCCAATAATAGAATTCCAAAGCTGAACACATCTCCTTGTGTTGATGCCTCACTACCAATGCCATATTCTGCAGTTGACCATCCCTTATTAGGATAGATAAGTGAAAAATGTCTTCATAGGTGTGCTGGGAGCTACCATTTGCTTTCAAAATAAAAATTTAAGTATATATTATATTACCTGGAGCAGTGTAACCAATAGATCCCTTCATCCCAATTGTGCTGCTTTGATTGGAGAAGGAGTTTTTCGTTGACCGTGAGAAAAGCCTTGCCAAACCAAAATCGCCCACATGAGCAGTCATGTTGTTATCAAGAAGAACATTACTTGGCTTCAAATCACAATGAATGATCTGTGTGTGCCTATGGTGATGAAGGTAATCTAATGCTGAAGCCACATCAACCACAATGTTGAGTCTTTGAAGGAGACTTAAGTTCCTTGATTGATTATGTTCATCTAGTCCTGGATGTAGCCAATGCTCCAGACTCCCATTCGGCATGAACTCAAAAACGAGAGCTTTAAAATCATTACCTTCTGAATCAATACTAGAGCAAGATGTTAAAATCTTGACAAGATTTCGATGCCTGATGTTTCTCAAAGCTTTGCATTCTGCTTTGAAGGTCTTTGATGCTCCTCTTTGTTGGAGGTTGAGCACTTTCACTGCAATAGCCATCTCATTTTGATTGAGAATTCCCTTGTATATGTGCCCAAAACTACCTGAGCCAATCAAATTCGAAGATGAGAATCCACCAGTAGCTTTGAAAAGAGTTTCATAAGAAAGCCTAATCATAGTGAATGTCTTTTCCATCGACGATGTGGAAGGCAATTTCTTTCTCGACCTTTGTATCCAACAAGAGATTGGAACAAACGATAGCAAGAGAAGACATGCAACAACACCAACTATAGCAATCAGTAGTTTGAGAGGAAGACGCCTTCCTTTTTC
Source organism: Paratinospora sagittata (assembly GCA_035771175.1). Taxonomy (NCBI): domain Eukaryota; kingdom Viridiplantae; phylum Streptophyta; class Magnoliopsida; order Ranunculales; family Menispermaceae; genus Paratinospora; species Paratinospora sagittata. Next base: position 27,387,246 of record CM069609.1, read on the forward strand.
AATAAATTGTGTAGAATTGCATTTCGGAAAATGAAGTTCAATTACACCTCCACAAAGCTTCACATTTCCATGTAGGAATACTGCACTTAAATTTTTAAAAACCCCTTCTTTTGGAACCTCACCTTCTAGATCATTGAGGGAAAGATTCAATGTTTGTAAGAGGTGAAAGCTCTCTAGAAATTTTGGGATTGGACCAGACAAGTTATTATGTGATAGATCCAAGTCCGAAATTCCTTTTAGAGCACTCAAAGTGGTAGGAATTTTTCCTACAAAGAAGTTATGTTCCAACTGAAGATATTCCAAGCTCAAACAGCTACCAAGGGAGGCAGGAATTTCACCTGTCAATTGGTTGTGAGAAGCATCAAAAACATCAAGATTCTTCAAATTACCAACTTCTGATGGTAGAGGACCAGTCAAAGAATTGTTAGATAAATTAATACCAATTGATAAGGAGGAAAGACCCATGACTTGCTTAGGTATGGTACCACTAAGATTATTATTATCTAGGTATATCAATTGCAAATGACTGCACATACCCAGAGTGGATGGGATAGTGCCTTCTAGGTGGTTATTTTCTAAAGACAATTGGAGGAGTTGGGAAATGTTTCCTAGAGAATAAGGGATTTCTCCAGTCAATCTATTTGCACTTAAATCCAATTCTTGTAGTTTTTGAAGCTTTCCTAAGGAGGATGGAATTCTACCCATAATTAAGTTTTGCTCTAACCCCAGTGCTTCTAAGTTGACTAAGTTCCCAATCCCTGTGGGAATGCTCCCAGATATTTGATTTCTACCAATTGCAAAGGTAGTGAGCAAGGTTGAGAGGTTTGAAATGGAGTTAGGCAACATGTCTCTAAAGTGATTGTCATATATTCCCAGTACTTCTAGTTTTGTGCAATTTGTTAAAGAAGTAAGAAAATTTAGATCATCAACTTTACTGCTTCCTAGATGATTGACACCCAAATGTAGCCTTCGGAGATTTTGTAGACTTCCTAAACTAGCTGGGACTTGCCCCACAAAAGTGTTATGTGACATATCAAGTGTTATGAGACCCGAAGCATTGGAAAGTGAATTAGGAATGGTTCTTGAAAATTGATTTATTTCTATTTCGAATATTTTGAGATTAGGAAGAGTGAGACCGATGTCTAGTGGAAGATACCCATGCAGTTGGTTCGAAGCTATTGAAAGAATGCTAATAGATGAAATTTTGTAAAGTGAGGAAGGTAACATGCCAGAAAATCTATTTGCAACAATTGAGAAGAATTCTAAGCTTGACAATTTGGCAATGGTGTATGGAATATTTCCCTCCAAGCCATTGTATCCTATAGAAATTGCCTTGAGAGATGATAGGTTGCCGAGAGAAGATGGGATACCTCCCGTAAGATTGTTAGAGTAAAGATACAAGATCTCAAGTTCCGACAAAGAAGCAAGTTCAGTTGGAATTCTCCCGACCAGCTTGTTTTTGGATAAAGCTAGGCTCTTAATGCGTAAACAATTGCTTAAGTTTGATGGAATTTCTCCTTCCAGCAAGTTATACGACAAGTTTAGATTTTGGAGTCGGAACAACTGACCAATTTCTTGTGGAATTCTGCCGTGAAAGTTGTTGTTTCCGAGATCGATGGACCTCAAGAAGCTGAGGTTACCAATGAAAGGAGATATCGATCCAACCAAGCGACTCCCTCGTAGCTCCAAGGCAATGACTCTGGAATTATGACGGCGACCACATATAATGCCTTGCCACTTGCAAAAATGAGCAGAATCATTCCAAGACTTGAAGACTCCAGATGGATCTTCGCTTATCCCTTCTTTGAAGGCAAGCAATGACACTTTATCAGTCTCATATCCATGGTTATAATGAACGGTTGCAGTAGTACTAATTGCAGCTTCCAACTCCATGAACTTTGTGCTACTAATGATAATTATGATTAATGGCACAAGTAGCTGCAGTCTTAAGTACCTCCTCATATCTAATTCATATAAAACCATCAGTTTTACAGTGAAGAAAAAAGAAGCTGGTGAGGAATACTTGCATATGTTGATGGAGAGCTAGAAGGAGGAGTGATGGAATTAATTAAGGAGCTATTAGTACTGCTATATACATAGAGAGAGAGAGAGAGATAATTCCAAGAAAGGATTTTTCAGTTTTTCTTTTGGTTATTAATGGGTTAGACAATTGACTCAAGTTGTCGTGGTCAAGGGTTGAAAAATTCAACCATTACTAGACTTAGCAGAGAAATGCCATATGGCACCATTACTATGCTTAGACTTTGATCCTTAATTTGTGAATCTCGTCAGGATTCAGGCCGGCTTTATTTTGTGTTGGACTTGATTTTTAAAAATTATTGTTATTATTTTCGGAAAATCTGTTATTTTTTAAATTTATTAAGAAAAAAAGTATACGAAGTCTCAATAACAATTTAAACTACTCTCAACCCATATAAGCACAGCTTCTGTCAGCTCTCTGTTAACAAAAAGGAATGAAAGAAAAATCTCTGTTAACAAAAAGGAATGAAAGAAAAAATCATTGGACAAAATAAGTGAAGCAAAAGCAAATAAAGAAATATGAAAATCATGATGCACCTTCCTCTAAAGATTTAGTCATTAGTTAAAATATTTCCAAAAGCGAAAAAAATATCCCTAACCAAATGCAACTCTCTTATAACAGCTGTCATAGTCAACACAGATCCCCCCCAAAAAAAAAGTATGGCTAATATGGTTAGTTTCGCTCCTACCCATCTTAATAAACAGAGATCAAGTCAACATTATCCCTTTATTTGGTTGGTCTCTTATTGCTATACTTCTTTAGGGTCTTGGTGTACAATGCTTCAAGAATGGGCCTTGGAACAAAAAAAAAATTTACTAAACGAACATACTCTGGAATATGATGCCAAACCCATTTCATTTAAAAGTTGAAATTGATAGATAAAGGTCAAATTATAGACATCTAGGAAACATATACATATACATTTCTTGTCATTTATTTAAACCTTAATAATGATCAAAAGGCCGATCCAGCTGTACTGGAGTTGGTTCCTGTTCTCTTCGGGGGTAAGAGTTAAATAAAGTGTGATTTGACCTAACTATCCTATTCTTTTCTCTCCTTTTTTTATTTTTACTTTTTACTTTTTAAAAAAAATATGTATAACCTCTTTGCGAAAAATTTGAACTTTGCAGGACGCGACTGTTACCAACACTAACAAGTCTTGACCTACTGATATCTCAAAATTGGCCTAAGTGAGTCTATACAATTACTTTATGCCAATAAGAGAATTAAAAAAAAATTGATATCCGTTCTTTTTAAGAGTCTCGCCTTGAATTTCTGACCTTGTGTAATAAAATGAAATGAAAAAAAAAGAGAAAAAAGAAAATTCTAAGATTAAAAAATGAGCTTATACTTCCATTATTACGAAGGAAAAAGTTAAAATAAACGAAAATTTGTAATTTTCAAAAATTTTCCGCCATTAAACATGCGCAAATCATCATGCAAACCCTCCAGAAATGAGAAACCACAAACTTCCTTACTAGTGATGAAACCAGAGAACCTTCTCCTCCTCCAACATCCGACCCAGAAATGTACCCTGGGCTGCCCCGTCCTCGACCGGCTTTTCGCCGGCGGACTCCCCTGCAAGTCCGTCACTGAGCTCGTCTCCGAGAGCGGCTGCGGCAAGACCCAGCTCTGTCTCCAGCTCCTCCTCTCCGCCCAACTCCCCCTCTCCCACGGTGGCCTCTCAGCCGCCTCTCTCTACATCCACTCCGAGTTCCCCTTCCCTTTCCGCCGCCTCCACCAGCTCTCCCGCGCTCATCTCTCCCCTTCCCACGACCCCCGCGATCACATCTTCGTTCGTGCAGTCCAATCCGCCGATGAATTGCTCACTGTTCTCGACCGACTCGACGCCCTTCTCGCCGACCCGCCTTCAAAATTGCCCGTAAAACTGATAGTTATCGATTCGATTGCGGTGCTTTTCCGGTCGGAGTTCGATAACACTCCGGCCGAGCTCAAGAGGAGGTCTTGCCTCTTCTTTAGGATTGCTGGGAGGTTGAAGTTTTTGGCGAAGAAGTTTGGTGTGGCGGTGGTGGTTACGAATCAGGTTGTGGATTTGGTGGAGGATGGTGGAGTGAATGGATTGAGGATTGGGAATTTGGGGGTTTTGTGCAGTTCGGGGAGAAGGGTTTGTGCGGCATTAGGGTTGTCGTGGGCAAATTGCGTTAATTCGAGGTTGTTCTTGTCGAGAAATGAGGAGATTGTGGGTGAAAAGGAGGGTTCAAATTATGGTTTGAGGACAAGGAGGAGAATGCATGTTGTTTTTGCTCCTCATTTGCCAGAGTCTTCTTGTGAATTTGTGATTGTGAGAGAAGGGGTGTTTGGTGTGGATTCTTAGCAATGGTTTGATCTGAAGCATAAATGGAAAGGAAATTTGGAATTGCATAGCTGGTGAGGAACATTTGAACTTATATCGTTGTTTAAGAGCATTAGATTTGTTCCTCTACTTGTTTTTGCATTTTGGCTTTATGAATAACTTTATTCTCATATTTTGGTCTTATACTGTAATTAACACTGGATTATCTTGTGCATTAGAGCTTTATTTTTCCTTGATCTAATTAACAGCATGGGCAATTGATTTTAGTTATGCTTTCTTTGTTTTACTTGGGCAAAGGGCACAATAAGAATGCTCTGATTTGAGATATTGCAGTAATTGCTGGTTTAATTTAGTTGATTTATATCTATATCTTTATTTCAAGGGGTCCTTGGTTTTTTTTTTTTTTTTTAAATAATATTGCCCTTGATCTTTTTACTGACTTTTAGATGCACTGACTCTGGAGACTTAAACTTTAAGTCAGTTGAAATCAGACTAAAGAATGTGCAACTTGTAAAAATCTGTCTACTAAAACTGCAAACTTCACCTTCCTTGATTCATTGTCTCTTTTTTGCTGTATTTTACAATTCTGACCATATATATGTAGAAAACCAAGAGGAAAAGTTTGCCACAACTGTGTTTTCCGCTTGCCCACCAAGAGAACCACTTTCCAATGTAGGACAAGTCTAGCTCTTAGCATCACCTCAAGACAATAACTATATAAGAGAACTTGAGTTGAACCAAGATATGTCCTTGAACAAGCAACACTTGGTTGTGGAAGAGGTTAGACAAGGGCCTCTCCACAAAGTAGATTTTACATGTTTTCTCCTTCAAAAGTAAAGTTTCCATTCATCCCTAATCTGTTGTGCTTGAAACATAAATGCCAAGTTCTAGAAATGAGATAGACATCTCCCTAGAAATGGCTTTTTGTCAAGAAAAACTCTTGTTGGCTCTCATGTAAAATTTTCCTAGTTTCTAATTATGGTTCTTGTCCTTTATGCCATTCATCACTTGAATGTGCATGGACCTCGAATGCAAACATCAATCACATACACTTTTTGGCTTATGGGTGTGATTTCGTCATTTCATGAGGTCGAATCCGAAAACAATCTTTCTGTAAAGGTAAGACTACATACATAGTCCCTTCCCTAGATCTTGCAATGGAAAGAGATCCCGTAATAGCAAGATGCACTAGGTAGACAGTTTTCTTAGCATCCTTTTAGATGTTACAAGTTTTTCAACCTCAACTTCAAACCAAGACACCCTTGCAAGGAACCATATGTTTAGTTTTCAACATTTTTAACTAGGTAGGTTCCAACTTCATTACATGGTGTCATCTCATACCCGTGCATCCTGTCATCATCTACCTACGGAAGATTCCTTTCCAAATTTGAATGCTAATGTGAGAATGCCTCTCTGTTTCTGACAACAATAATGTAAGCCTTTTCAGCCATTTAGGACTCCTATTTGTTTTTGAGTATTAGGAATTATGGGAGCATGATCAGAGAGATGGAGATCCTCCTACCAGAACATTTTAGTAAATGAAGAGTTTCATAGTTTCATTCACTAGTATTATTAAACACATTAATGTTGTCGTTGGTCACATTGAGAGATCAATCTATGACCAATTTTATCTTCAAGGTAAGTTAATATTTGAGTTATTTGAAAAAGAAATTAGCAATTTAAGGCCAATATGGTGTGACATCAATTGTTACAATGGAAGCTGAACTTCCGTACCAAATAACAGTCACAGCTCCTAGGTAAAGGTCTCCTAGCCTGACAATTATTACTACTATGGAAGTAACATTATAACTAGACACAAATAAACTTCCAAAGAAACATGTTTTAGTACATCGGCTTTGCTATATTTCAATGCAACATCTATACACAAAAAAAAAAGAAAAGGAAATGGATTGTTCTGTTGATGTGGATATTATTATTGGTTTTATTGTCAACTACCATTATCAGTCCCCAGTTCATTGTGATTTTTTCCTTTTTTTCATTTTTGTTCTTGGGTTTTGTGGTCTTAACAATCACAAGGCGAGGTATTTCTCTTGTTACTGTTTCCTTCAAGTTTGAGGCAAGTATAACGTAGTTAATTGCTTTGTTTTGTTTACATGAACTCATAAAAGACGCAGAGGAGCCACCGGGCATAATTTCCAATTACACTTCTATTGCAGTAAAAGCTATTATGAGGGGCAGTATGACATTGTGCAAGCATGTCGAAACATCGCTCAGATAGTAAAGGATGTTCTGATTCTACCCTAATCTACGTGTCCCCATGAGATAAGTAATAGTTCCTTTTTAGCCTTTGCCGACTAAGTGACAATCTTCGGACCAACAGACTTCACATTTGGAAGTAATATTTCAGGCAAACTTCCATCACCATCTCTTTTCTTCATTTTTACATTCATGTCCTTCCCTTTTCCCTTGAGGAAATTAGAGTACCACCTATGTTACCTAGACTCGGGTATGGGTGTCGGATACAAGTACATATCTAGAGGTCCGACTTGTTCATTTTCAAATTTTGGGATACGGGGACTATGCTACATTATATATTATTCTTTTTTTTTTTTTTACTCATTTATTGTTTGTTTTTTTATCCCACTCAAGTGAATTTCACCTATTAGTCATTGTCTTCTTACATGCTTTCTCTTCTTTTTATTGGAGAATCTACATAGTAATATTCTAAAATCTAAAGTGTTGGACACATATCCCATACCCGTGTCGTATCATGAAATGTCGTACACGGGTACGTCGGGCTGAAGTAAAGAGTCCGAGTAACATAGAGTACCCCTTAGCTGATAACTTGGGTTCCTCTTCAATTCCTTTTCCTCAAAGTCTACATGAACAAGTCCAAAGCGAAATTGATACCCACATACAAGCTGAAACACGTCAATGAATGACCATGCAAAGTATCCTCTTGTGTTTGCTCCATTCCTGCAATGACCCAACACATTTCATATTGGTAGCCAGGAAAAAACTCCACATGTTATGGTACTAGTGGAGAGGATAGAAAGAGCACACCTGATTGCATTGAGTGTGCTTTCCATGTAACCCGTCAGGTAATTGATCCTGGCGGTGTCGTTGAGTGTCTCATTCTATAGAGATTCATACCCTGATAAAATACATGCAGAGAGTGATTCGTGATGGCCAACTCTTTGAATTGAACTAAATGATGGTGGCCAGTTATTAGTCTAGTTCAGTAGCAATAGATTCATTATATATATAATTATGAGAATTAAAGCGTATAGATAGCAAGCATTCCATTCTCTTGGACATAGACAGGAGGGTTGCCATAATTGTCTTTGAAATATTCAAGCAAACTCTGCAGGCCAAAAGGATTGTAGGGTAGAAAAGCAGGCAAAGAGGGATCTGAAGGTGTTTCATTTTTTGATGCTGCAGTGTTTTTTAGATGTTTATCAGAATAAGAAGCCTTCTGCCAGTCACAATCTTAAAAGTTAGAAGACAGCAGTTTAAAAGTAAGAAAGAGACCTGAATATGTAACACCAATGTCGCTATTAAAGTCTGCAGCAGCACCTGTTGTTTTGCTGGGGCTATCTATAACGCATATTGTGAGGTAGTGGTATAGGCCAATGAAGTCTAACGACCCTTTGATGAGTTTGGATTCATCTTCAGTGAAAGACGGTAATCTTGATTCAACAATCTTCCTCATGGTCTCAGGTAGTCTCCGAACATCAGGGGATCAATTTGCCTACATTTATGTTGTGAAAATTGAATGGTTGATCTTGGACATAAAAGTCTTCCAAGTGTATGCATCATGCAAATGTTACTATTCACTTACCACCCAATAAAGAAATCCGTGGCTCTCTGTGTTGCTTCAACATCAGCTGTTGAGTTTGTCATTGGAGAGCACCAGAATGCATATGTATTAATACCTACCCAACCTCCCTGCTTCTCCTGCAACAACAACTTGCATATGAAGTACTTGTACACCTTGTTTCTTGATGATAGAAGGACTCAGGTGTATACTTGGGAAATCTACTTGGGCACCTGAGTCCTTTGGATGAACATCACGCAGCTCAATATGCACGGCTTTGTGTTGATCTAAGAGACTTGGGCACCTAAGTAACACTTTTCAAGTACCCAAAACATACCGTTTTCTAATTTTTGTTCAAAAGTGTAGTATTTGTTATGAAGGATTAGAGAACTAACTTTGTATTTCTTTTTATAAAGCTTGGCAGCAGATGCATGTGCGAGTAAAAGATGATACATTACTATTTATGGTTCAACAGAAGAGTTCCCTGCTGTGCATTCGATTACACCAAAGGGCTTTGAACAACATTGAGGTGGAAAATACCCAATATCATAAGACGATATGGCGATTATATTGGCCTCATTGATAGTGGTCCAGTGTGAGACCTTGTCACCAAACTCTCTGAAGCACAAATCTGCATAGGCCGTGAAGTCGTCACTGTGTGCAAACAAATCGAAAAAACAGATGCAGCTGATGTTACATTTTGAATGAAGCAATTTTAAGACTGATTGAAATCAGTAAATATTATTTACATAATCTTTGGGCTTAGCCATCCTTTATATTCTTCTTCCAGTGTCAGAGGAAGACCCAAATGGAACAATGTAGCGTGAGGCTGAATTCCTGCAATTCATCAGCTTGTAAATCCAATGCTGCAAATCAAATTTGTAACCATGTTGTGTGAATTGTTAGGTCATACCATGGGCGACCAATTCATCAATGAGATTATTGTAATATTCAAGGCCTTTTGGATTGACAGTTCCCCTTCCATCTGCATAGAAAATATATATATATATTGTTCTGTTTCTAACATGAAATTTCTATTGATTTTGGTAGAATTAATAAAATTGTAAAGAGGGAAGCTAACAAGTAGAGTTTTCTGAGTATACTTGGAAGAACCCTAGACCAAGAGATGGAGAATCTGTATCCTTCAAGACCTACTTCACTCGTCAGCTTCACATCCTCCTACAATTTTGGTCACACAATTAATGATGCATTATAATTTAGGAGGCAATAGAACATGTTTTTATATGCACAATGATCGATTGTTTATAAATTTTATTTGGTTGAGCGTGGAGTTGGGAGTGTTAAATTATAGTATCAACAGGAATAAAGTTCTTACAAGTGATATCCATCTGTTGCAATATCTGCTAACAAATCTAATTAGTTAACTTTGATAACAAACATTTGATCTAATCATATGAAAGACGACATATTCATACCGATGATATTTTATGAAAAACATCTCTAAAACAAAAAAAAAAAGATGCATTCTAAAATGAAGCTTCATTCATAGGTAGTTCTGATTAAATCAAAAGCTTTCAGAATCTTCAGTGGCTATTTATGGCATTCTCATGAACCCATCCATGAAAAGTCTTGTCAGTTTCAAGTAGGAAGTAGACATCAAAATATAGACCCAAGTGTTTGAAGAAAAGAAGAGGAACAATGAGGGAGAGACAAGTAAGAAATGGTGACCTTCATGGGTGTAGATGTCCCAGAGACAGGGTAATCTTCCATCTTCAGCTGTTGCTCCTTCCACCTGCAACCAACCAAACCAACCAACCAAATCAGTACCCAAACAGTCCCACCCAATTCAAAATCACCAACATATCATTATTATTATATTTGCAAAAAAAAAAAAAACAATTGAAGCCATATAAGGCAGACCTGATAAGCAGAGGTTACAGCATCAAAGATGAAGTTGGGTGGTTTTGGGAAGTCATCTCTGCTTAAACTAGGAGCTTTCTGGCCTTCCCCAATTACTGCTATTACTACTATTACTAGACTTAGCAGAAAAAAGCCATAACCAACCACCATCTTCATTACTCTCCTTACTCTTTAATCTTAATTTGTGGAAATTACATGGACAGAGTATCAACAAGTGAGACTCAATTAATGTGCTTTTCCTTAGTATTTGTACCCCTTTATTTCTTCTAGTAGGATGGGTGTGTGTTGGACTTGATTTTTAAGTTTTATATCATTTGTAGAAAATGTTTACTTTGAATAACACAGAAAATAAGAGTATAGAGAATGTAAAATTATAGTATAAGAATAAATTTATAATTAAGATGTTAATTTTAAAAAAATAAAAACTTAAAAAAAGTCTTAAAAGTATCAAAGAAAAAGTTGATTACTTAAATTTTTTAAGTTTTTAGCTTTTTTCTTTTTGGTAAAAATTTAAGGTTTTATCTATTTGTAACATTTTCTTAGTTTCTTTTTATAAATTTCACATCAAAATCCTTTCTTCTCATTTAAATTTATATTTTGCAGCTTTTTTTTTTTTCTTTTTTCTCAGTGACAATTTAAACTAATGAAGAACATACGTAGTTTAATTTGAGCACTAAGAAGAAATATTTCTCACTCGCAACCCTTATAAGCACAGCTCTTACAGACTCTTATCTGTTAACAAAAGGGATAGAAAGTTAAAAAAAAAAAAAAAAAACATTGGAGAGAATAGGAAGTGAAACAAAAGCAAATAAAGAATATGTACATATCATGATGCTCCTTCTCTGACAGATTTAGTCATTAGTTGAAGTATTTCCGAAAGAGAGAAAAGTATCCCTAACCAAATTCAACTCTCTTGTAACATCTGCCATATCCATTCTTTCTCTTGGGGCTTCCATTGAGCATGCCACTCCAATCCTAGTTAATGTATTATGCAATTCTGCATATTTTCTCTCCTTTGATTATGTCGTTCATGCCTGCTAGAGTCTTCTTCCTCAATAATTGCTTCTTCTACAATGAGAAGTCCTGGGTCCACAACCTGCATAACTCGTCCTGGTATCGCCATCTTTGCAAAGATATGAAGGTTTAGACCATCTCTAAACATTTCATCTGTTGGCCTCTTTCCTGTTAGCATTTCCAATAATAGAATTCCAAAGCTGAACACATCTCCTTGTGTTGATGCCTCACTACCAATGCCATATTCTGCATTTGACCATCCCTTATTAGGATAGATTAGTGAAAAATGTCTTCATAGGTGTGTTGGGAGCTACATTTGCTTTCAGAATAAAAATTTAAGTATATATTATAAGATCATTACCTGGAGCAGTGTAGCCAATAGATCCCTTCATCCCAATTGTGCTGCTTTGATTGGAGAAGGAGTTGTGTTGACCGTGAGAAAAGCCTTGCCAAACCAAAATCGCCCACATGAGCAGTCATGTCGTTATCAAGAAGAACATTACTTGGCTTCACATCACAGTGAATGATCTGTGTGTGGCTATGGTGATGAAGGTAATCTAATGCTGAAGCCACATCAACCACAATGTTGAATCTTTGAAGGAGACTTAAGTTCCTTGATTGACTATGTTCATCTAGTCCTGGATGTAGCCAATGCTCCAGATTCCCATTCGGCATGAACTCAAAAACGAGAGCCTTAAAATCATTACCTTCAGAATCGATACTAGAGCAAGATGTTAAAATCTTGACAAGATTTCGATGCCTGATGTTTCTCAAAGCTTTGCATTCCACTTTGAAGGTCTTTGATGATCCTCTTTGTTGGAGGTTGAGCACTTTCACTGCAATAACATTCTCATTTTGATCGAGAATTCCCTTGTATACATGCCCAAAACTACCCGAACCAATCAAATTCGTAGATGAGAATCCACCAGTTGCTTTGAAAAGAGTTTCATAAGAAAGCCTAATCACAGTGAATTTCTTTTCCGTCGACGATGTGGAAGGCAATTTCTTTCTCGACCTTCGCATCCAACAAGAGATTAGAACAAATGATACCAAGAGAAGACACGCAACAACACTAATTATAGCAATCAGTACTTTGAGAGGAAAACGCCTTCCTTTTTCAATAGATTGTGTAGAATTGCATTTCGGGAAATGAAGTTCAATCACACCTCCACAAAGCTTCGCATTTCCATGCATGAATACTGCACTTAGATTTTTGAAAACCCCTTCTTTTGGCACCTCTCCTTCTAGATCATTGAAGGAAAGATTCAATGTTTGTAAGAGGTGAAAGCTCTCAAGAAATTTTGGGATTGGACCAGACAAGTTATTATGTGATAGATCCAAATCTGAAATTCCTTTTAGAACACTCAAAGTGGTAGGAATTTTTCCTACAAAGAAGTTATCTTCCAAGTGAAGATATTCCAAGCTCAAACAGCTACCCAGGGAGGCAGGAATTTCACCTGTCAATTGGTTGTGAGAAGCGTCAAAAAGGCCAAGATTCTTCAAACTACCAACTTCTGATGGTAGAGGACCAGTCAAAGAATTATGAGATAAATAAATACCAATTGATAAGGAGGAAAGACCCAAAACTTTCTTAGGTATGGTACCGCTAAGATTATTTTGCTCTAGGCTTAGCACTTGCAAATGACTGCACATACCTAGAGTGAATGGGATGTTGCCTTCAAGGTGGTTACTTTCTAAATACAATTCAAGGAGTTGGGAAATGTTTCCTAGAGAATAAGGGATTTCTCCAGTCAGTTTATTCCCAGATAAAGCCAATTTTTGTAGCTTCTGAAGCTTTCCTAAAGAGGATGGAATTTTACCCGTAATTGCGTTTTCCTCCAACCCCAGTGCTTCTAAGTTGATTAAGTTCTCAATCCCTATGGGAATGCTCCCAGATATTTGATTTCCACCAACTGCAAAGAGAGTGAGCAGGGTTGAGAGGTTGGAGATGGAGTTGGGCAAAACACCTTCAAAGTGATTATTATGTATTGCCAGTACTTCTAGTTTTGTGCAATTTGTTAAAGAAGTAAGAAAATTTAGATCACCAGCTTTACTGCTTCCTAGATGATTGACACCCAAACCTAGAAATTGGAGATTTTGTATTCTTCCTAAACTAGTTGGGACTTGCCCCACGAAATTGTTACGGGACATATCAAGGTCTATGAAACCCGAAGCATTGGAAAATGAATTAGGAATGGTTCCTGTAAATTGATTTCTACTTATTCGGAGTATTTTGAGATTAGGAAGAGTGAGACCAATGTCTGGTGGAAGATACCCATGCAGTTTGTTTGAAGCTATTGAAATAAAATTAATAGATGAAATGTTGTAAAGTGAGGACGGTAACATGCCAGAAAATCTATTTGCAACAATTGAGAATAATTCTAAGCTTGGCAATTTGGCAATGGTGTACGGAATGTTTCCCTCCAAGCCATTGTATCCTATAGAAATTGCCTTGAGAGATGATAGGTTGCCGAGAGAAGATGGGATACCTCCTGTAAGATTGTTAGTGAAAAGAACCAAACGCTCAAGTTTTGACAAAGAAGCAAGTTCGGTTGGAATTCTCCCAACCAGCTTGTTTTTGGATAAATCTAGGCTCTTAATGGGCAAACAACCGCTTAAGTTCGATGGAATTTCTCCTTCCAACAAGTTATATGAGAAATTTAGATTTCGGAGTCGGAACAACTGACCAATTTCTTGAGGAATTCTGCCGTGAAAGTTGTTGTTTCCGAGATCAATTGACCTCAAGAAGCTGAGGTTACCAATGAAAGGCGATATCGATCCAACCAAGCGACTCCCTCGTAGCTCCAAGGCAATGACTCTGGAATTATGACGGCTACCACATATAATGCCTTGCCACTTGCAAAAATGAGCAGAATCATTCCAAGACTTGAAGACTCCAGATGGATCTTCGCTTATCCCTTCTTTGAAGGCAAGCAATGACACTTTATCAGTCTCATTTCCATGGTTATAATGAACGGTTGCAGTAGTACTAATTGCAGCTTCCAACTCCATGAACTATGTGCTACTAATGATAATTGTGATTAATGGCACAAGTAGCTGCACTCTTAAGTACCTCCTCATATCTAATTCATATAAAACCATCAGTTTTACAGTGAAGAAACAATAAGCTGGCGAGGAATACCTGCATATGTTGATGGAGAGCTAGAAGGAGGAGTGATGGAATTAATTAAGCAGCTAGTAGTATTGCTATATACATGGAGAGAAATAATTGCAAGAAAGGATTTTTTCAGTTTTTCTTTTCGTAATTCAGGGGTTAGAAAATTGATTCAAGTTGTCATGATGGTCGTCAATTTGCCTCAATCATATAGTCTTTTTTCAGTCTTTCTTTTCGTTATTTACGGGTTAGAAAATTGATTCAAGTTGTCTTGACTCTTTATCAAGGGTTGAAAATTCAAATTCATCCTAAGCTTTCTGGCCTTCCCCAACTACTGCTACTACTTCTACTACAACTATTACTAACTTAGCAGAAAAAATAAAAAAAGCCATTCTCTACTCTCCTAATTAGTCTTTGATCGTTTATTTGTGGAAATTACATGGAGAGAGTATCAATGTCCAATGAGTGAGACAACTAATTAATTAAAAAAATAAAAAATCTGGACATCAATTAAGGTGGTTTTCTCCTTTAGATGCTTCCAGATTTCTTCCAAAATTCGCCATGACCTTTATTTAATTTCTTCTAGTAGCATGGGTTGGACTTTATTATTATTTTTAAATATTGTTATTATTTTTAGAAAATGTGTTATTTTTTAAATACAGAAAATAAGAATAAATTTATTAAGTTGTTGCGGCCATACATTGTTTTTGACAAAATCTAGTTTTGGGTAGTGCAGGAGTGCACTCCTGAGAAGTCCTTGCGGCCATACATTGTTTTTTTAATAGGACGGTGAGGCGGTTTAGCTAAAATAAAAAAAGAACTGTCGTTCATTCTACAACAAATGAGCTGGGAAAAGAGGAGAAATGAAGGAGAGGAAGAACGGAAGTAAGGGTTTGCGATTCCAAGGTAAGGATTGACCCATTTTCGGCATTTGCGTTCCTTTCTTTAAGTTACTCAACATATGTGATTTTTGTAGATTTTCAACAGTTAGAATTTGAGATTTGAGGATGGTGATTTGAGCTGGAAATTGATGTTTTCTGTATGAATTTGATAGGTAAGTGAATAGATAATGAAATAGAAGTAATTGTCCTTGAAATTATGCAAAAAGAATGGGATGAATACTCCATCTCTGCAGTTGTATGCAGCTGAGGGTTTGAGAGTTAGTTAAATGTTGATTTTGGGTGTTTAATGATAAAATTAGGTAGAATTGAGATTAATTATTGATTCTCTACGAAATTACAACGGGTTTACCTATTGAATTGGTGATTTGGTCGTGATATTGGTTTTGTGGTAACCATAGGCTACATGTGGTCGTAGTGAGTATTTATTTACTTTGGATTTTTATATATGGCATTATATAGTATAAATTGTGTTGTGAACAATGAGCATGTTATGATAGCTGCATTGTGATTCAAATTCATAAAAATATTTGTGATATGAAATATGTCTAGACTTGCTAGGACAAGCTAGAGCATGAGTACTGGGTAAGCTAAGGGGTTAGTTTCGCTCTAGTACTAGCAAACTAATATGGTTCTGATGAAAATTTGCATGTATTGGAAAATATTTGCATGGAAGGGTTAAGCTATGTTTGGGCATATATTATTTGTCAAATGGTTGCATATGTGATTTCTAATGTTTTAAGATGATTTGAATTAACATGTGTTATTGAAATGCATATATAATGCCATAGTTAGAAATATTTACTGAGTTGTGGTTGCTCACTTTTACTTCTCAAACATTTCAGGTATGGATCTCAAGGGAAAGGCACGAGAAGAGTAGATCTCTTCTGTTTTCAAAGTATGTATGGTTTGGGAAGTAAAGCTTTTATTTTGATTTGTAAATATGTGTATAACACTATGTAATATGTATCACTTGGTTAGCTAGGTTATGATTGCAAAAGAGAGATTGATCACACTAAATGATGTCTGAAGCGTTAAGCTCGATGTTGAAATTATGACGAAGTTATCGGGGCACCCAAATGTTGTGGATCTAAAGGCAGTTTATGAGGATGATAATTTTGCCACCTAGTTATGGAGCTTTGTGCTGGTGGGGAGCTATTTCATAGGTTGGAAAAGCATGGTAGGTTATTAGAATCCGAGGCTAGGATCCTTTTCAGGTAGCTAATGCTGGTGGTTATGTATTGCCATGACAAAGGTTGATTATGAAATGGAATTGTGATAATTAGGTTGTGATTTGTTGAACTTTCATAGGAGACTTAGTCAATTTTTTGAGGAAAAGATGATGTATGGATGATGGAAGATTGACAAGGTATCATGTATGTCAGTATAAGGTGTATATGGTATTTTGTACAAGTCGTGACGTCACTTTACGGAGTGGATCGCGACATCAAGGATGATAGCTTAATGCCTTGTACTATTCAAGTTGGTAATGTGAGTTGTTGGAAGCCCATAACCAAAGTTTGGAAATATTGCTCAAGTAAGAATACTATATAAGGTTGTAACGTCTCATTGTTTAATTATCCTTGACTTCGTATACGGTTCTAATAGTTGTACTATGAGAGATATTAACCACATTCCCATCATTAAATGAACAAAACAATCTCCTTTATGAACATATAACCTGACTTTTATAATACTGAACACTTCATGTTAGCTTTATCCAATGGAATATAAGATAAACTGATATCATTTCAATAAGATAAAAAATCATGATGCACCTTCTTTGAAAAAAAGAATAGATTTAGTCATTAGTTGAAATATTTCTGGAAGAGAGAAAAGTATCCCTAACCAAATTCAACTCAATTGTAACATCTCCCATATCCATTCTTTCTCTTGGGGCTTCCATTGAGCATGCCACTCCAATCCTAGTTAATTGTATTATGCAATTTTGCACATTTTCTCTCCTTTGATTATGTCGTTCACGTCTGTTGGAGTCTTCTTCCTCAGTAATTGCTTCTTCTACAATGAGAAGTCTTGGGTCCACAATCTGCATAACTCGTTCTGGTATCGCCATCTTTGCAAAGATATGAAGGTTTAGACCATCTCTAAACATTTCATCTGTTGGCCTCTTTTCTGTTAGCATTTCCAATACTAGAATTCCAAAGCTGAACACATCTCCTTGTGTTGATGCCTCACTACCAATGCCATATTCTGCATTTGACCATCTCTTATTAGGATAGAATAGCGAAAATTGCCTTCATAGATGTGTTAGGAGCTACTATTTGCTTTCAAAATAAAATTATTATTATGAGATCATTACCTGGAGCGATGTAGCCTATAGATCCCTTCATCTCAATTGTGCTGCTTTGATCAGAGGAGTTTTGGGTTGATTGTGAGAAAAGCCTTGCCAAACCAAAATCGCCCACATGAGCAGTCATGTTTTTATCAAGAAGAACATTACTTGGCTTCAAATCACAGTGAATGATCCGTGTGTGGCTATGGTGATGAAGGTAATCTAATGCTAAAGCTACATCAACCACAATGTTCAGTCTTTGAAGGAGACTTAAGTTCCTTGATTGATTGTGTTCATCTAGTCTTGGATGTAGCCAATGCTCCAGACTCCCATTCGACATGAACTCAAAAATAAGAGCTTTAAAATCATTACCTTCAGAATCGATACTAGAGCAAGATGTTATAATCTTGACAAGATTTCGATGCCTGATGTTTGTCAAAGCTTTGCATTCTGCTTTGAAGGTCTTTGATGATCCTCTTTGTTGGAGGTTGAGCACTTTCACTGCAATAACATTCTCATTTTGATCAAGAATTCCCTTGTATACGCGCCCAAAACTACCCAAACCAATCAAATTCGTAGATGAGAATCCACCAGTTGCTTTGAAAAGAGTTTCATAAGAAAGCCTAATCATAGTGAATGTCTTTTCCATCGACGATGTGGAAGGCAATTTCTTTCTCGACCTTCGTATCCAACAAGAGATTGGAACAAACGATAGCAAGAGAAGACATGCAACAACACTAACTATAGCAATCAGTAGTTTGAGAAGAAGACGCCTTCCTTTTTCAATAGATTGTGTAGAATTGCATTTCGGAAAATGAAGTTCAATTACACCTCCACAAAGCTTCACATTTCCATGTAGGAATACTGCACTTAAATTTTTAAAAACCCCTTCTTTTGGCACCTCACCTTCTAGATCATTGAAGGAAAGATTCAATGTTTCTAAGAGGCGAAAGCTCTCTAGAAATTTTGGGATTGGACCAGACAAGTTATTATGTGATAGATCCAAGTCCGAAATTCCTTTTAGAGCACTCAAAGTGGTAGGAATTTTTCCTACAAAGAAGTTATCTTCCAAGTGAAGATATTCCAAGCTCAAACAGCTACCAAGGGAGGCAGGAATTTCACCTGTCAATTGGTTGTGAGAAGCATCAAAAATTCCAAGATTCTTCAAATTACCTACTTCTGATGGTAGAGGACCAGTCAAAGAATTGTGAGATAAATTAATACCAACTGATAAAGAGGAAAGACCCATCACTTGCTTAGGTATGCGACCACTAAGATTATTATTATCTAGGACTAGCGTTTGCAAATGACTGAGCATGCTCAGAGTGTATGGGATGGTGCCTTCTAGGTAGTTATTTCTTAAAGACATTGTGTAGAGTTGGGAAATGTTTCCTAGAGAATAAGGGATTTCTCCAATTAATCTATTCCCATTCAAAGACATTTTTTTTAGTTTCTGAAGCATTCCTAAAGAGGATGGAATTCTACCCGTAATTAAGTTTTGCTCCATCCCCAGTGCTTGTAAGTTGACTAAGTTCCCAATCCCTGTGGGAATGCTCCCAGATATTTGATTTCTACCAATAGCAAAGGTAGTGAGCAAGGTTGAAAGGTTTGAAATGGAGTGAGGCAAAACACCACCAAAATGGTTATCATGGATTCCCAGTACCTCTAGTCTTGTGCAATTTGTTAAAGATGCTAGAAAATTTAAATCTTCAGCTTTCCCGCTTCCTAGATAATTGGCAGCCAAACCTAGCTTTTGGAGATTTTGTAGACTTCCTAAAGTAGTTGGGACTTTCCCCACAAAATTGTTATGTGCCATATCAAGTGATAGTAGTCCCGAAGCATTGGAAAATGATTTAGGAATGGTTCCTGAAAATTGATTTCCACCTATTTCGAATAATTTGAGATTAGGAAGAGTGAGACCGATGTCTAGTGGAAGATACCCATGTAGCTGGTTCAAAGTTATTGAAAGGACATTAATAGATGATATGTTGTAAAGTGAGGGAGGTAACATGCCAGAAAATCTATTTAGGCCAATTGAGAAGAATTCTAAGCTTGACAATTTGGCAATGGTGTACGGAATGTTTCCCTCCAAGCCATTATTTCCTAAAGAAATTGTCTTGAGAGATGATAGGTTTCCGAGAGAAGGTGGAATACCTCCTGTTAGATTGTTAGTGAAAAGAACCAAACGCCTAAGTTTTGACAAAGACGCAAGTTCAGTTGGAATTCTCCCAACCAGCTTGTTTTTGGATAAATCTAGGCTCTTAATGCGCAAACAACCACTTAAGTTCGATGGAATTTCTCCTTCCAACAAGTTATACGAGAAACTTAGATTTTGGAGTCGGAACAACTGACCAATTTCTTGAGGAATTCTGCCGTGAAAGTAGTTGTTTCTGAGATCAATGGACCTCAAGAAGCTGAGGTTACCAATGAAAGGAGATATCGATCCAACCAAGCGACTCCCTTGTAGCTCCAAGGCAATGACTCTGGAATTATGGCGACGACCACATATAATGCCTTGCCACTGGCAAAAATGAGCAGAATCATTCCAAGACTTGAAGACTCCAAATGGATCTTCACTTATCCCTTGTTTGAAGGCAAGCAATGAGACTTTATCAGTCTCATTTCCAAGGTTATAATGAACGGTTGCAGTAGTACTAATTGCAGCTTTCAACTCCATGAACTTTGTGCTACTAAAGATACTTATGATTAATGACAAAAGTAGCTGCACTCTTAAGTACCTCCTCATATCTAATTTATATAAAATCATCAGTTTTACAGCGAAGAAATAAGAAGCTGCCGAGGAATACTTGCATATGTTGTTGGAGAGCTAGGAGGAGGCGGAGTGATGGAATTAATTGAGCAGCTATTAGTACTGCTATATGTAGAGAGAGATAATTCCAAGAAAGGACTTTTCAGTCTTTCTTTTGGTTATTAATGGGTTAGACAATTGATTCAAGTTGTCGTGATCAAGGGTTGAAAATTCAAATTCGTCCTAAGCTTTTTGGCCTTGCCCAACTACTTCTACTACTACTATTACTAGACTTAGCAGAGAAATGCCATATGGCACATCCTTAGTCTTTGGTACTTAAATATTTGTGGAAATTAATTACATGGAGAGAGTATGAACGAGTGGGACAACTGGCTGACTGAGGCTCTCTATTCTGTAATCCCGTGTCTTGGGGCTTCTTCTCCTTTAGATACTGCCGAATTTTCTTCGAAATTCCCCCCGCCCTTTATTTCTTCTTGTAGCATGGGTGTGCGTTGGGCTTGATTTTTAAAAATTATTGTTA
The DNA here is from genome assembly GCA_035771175.1 of Paratinospora sagittata. Taxonomy (NCBI): domain Eukaryota; kingdom Viridiplantae; phylum Streptophyta; class Magnoliopsida; order Ranunculales; family Menispermaceae; genus Paratinospora; species Paratinospora sagittata. Next base: position 27,407,871 of record CM069609.1, read on the forward strand.
TTATTTTCAAAAAATCTGTTATTTTTAAATTTATTAAGACGTTAAAGTAGCAAAGAAAAAGTTGTATTATTAAAACAAACATGTGCCCGCCTGAAGCATTTGGGTGTGTTTTGGTACTATTATTAAAATAAAGATTTCAGCTCTTTGTCTTGTATTTACATCTTTCCCACTAAAAGAATTCTCTATGGGCGCATTTGGCATGTAAAATTGGATAACATAGAATTATTTTTAATCTAATTCTCATATTTGACTATCAACATGAATAAGATTAAAAATAATCTTTTTAATCCTTTTATTCTGCTGCAACGGAATAAAATAATCTCGACCTAAACATCGGAATTATTTTATCGCGTCGCTCCTCCTCCTCCTCTTCTTCTTCTTTTTTTAAAAAAAATTAAAACCATGTTGGCTTTGCTATATGCAAAACCAACTATTTGTGGGTTTTACAAATCGCAAAACCAAGCAATGGCGATTTTGTTTTTGTTTTTTTGTTTTTTTGGATTTAATGTAATTTTAAAGAAAAATTAAGTTTAAAAAAAAATTAATTATTTTTTATTCAAATTCCAAGTTTTATCCTATGTTACATCAAACACAGAAATACTCTATTTTTTATCCTATCCTATCTTATCCTATCATATCTAATCTAATACAATCCAATCCAATATTGTAAAAATAATCTTATCATCTCCTGTACACTACCCTATGTATATAATCAAAGTCCTTTGAATAGCTCATAATTTTTATTTTTATTTTTGCCTTCAATGAGCCTCTTTTTTCTCAACATGTGGCGACCCCACAATCTGGACCACCATCCCCCGTGGGACGGCGTGCGGCATGCCCGGCGTAGGCATCTCCAACCACCCTCAACCCGCGTGAGGCGATTGAGACCCTACGAGCCTTATACAAAACCCGTGCAATTCTACCATCCATATAAATCATCAAGACAAAAGACAATCCATAAAATGATCTATAAATAATACCATAATCCCAATAGTCCATCAAGATGGACATACACATATAAGTCCAAACCATGAGTACAAAACACCGTCATATGCCCACATGGTCTATCTAACAAGTCCCAACTCACCGATACTACAATGTGGTAAGTGCTATAATTACATAGTCCAAAATATAATACATCATAATTAAAACAAAGCTCAATCAAAATGTCTCCTAACTCACACTCGATGCCTTAAACTCCCTCGCTGGCAATGTCCTCAAGAGATGACTACTCTCTTACCCTTATTCGGGATAGAAGGACCTGAAAGAAGAAAATGAGGATGAGCCAACAGTGCCTAATGAATAGAATTTAAATATGCCATCAATACTCATCAATAAACATCATGTGTGCATGCCAATGTGTAACAAGATTAAAAGCTCATAACATATTGCTATCAAGCATTTTTAATAAGTTCGATGCAAGTAAAAGTCTTTCACTTTGGATCCACATTCCATATGCATTAGGGTTACTAGTGCACGTCTATTTCACCGTATCGTTTTCATCCCCAATCATGTTTATGTAGGGTTACTAATGCACGTCTATTTCACCGTACCGTTCTCATCTCCAAATATTTTCTTTCTAAAACTCTCCTATGACAATGTTAAGTCTCCCTATTAGCCAGATAGATGGGCCCAACCATAGTCATAAGGCTTTCTCAAATCAATGTATCATTCAAAACATTAGAACACATTCATGCTTTCAACATACAATATATATAAGTGATATGATGACATAAAAGATATAATCATAAATAAAGTCTACTCACAACCATGCCTCGTGAGAGTATCTAACCACACACAGATACCAAATCGAATCAACCCAATCAAGGTCCTTCTGTCCAAAAATTAGCTCAATTCAACGGTGGACCGAAGAGATAAGCCTCTTTGATGAACATATCTCTAATCAGACGATTTCTCTTTTCCTGCTGCAAATACTCGAACTCATATGACTATATCACACAAAATACTTGACCCATCAACATCTTAACCGTTTATAATGCAAAAAGATCAGTTGTGAACTATCTTCTGAAATATCATATCCATCCACGGTAGATTTAGGAGATCTATCAGTTTGATCTAAACTGCGCGAGAATCCAGACTTTCTGACCAACTTTGTTTGGGAGGGTATATCTCTCAGAAGAAAACTTCAATCAAGATCTCCATCGACTAGAATGAATAACCATAAGATAAGAACTGGCTGACAACGTTTGAGCTCAATCCGACCATATATCACCAAGATATAGCTCTTTGATGAAAACATTGTGGAGACTTCCCTCTAAACAACTTCCTCTCTCTTTTTCTTCTTCTTTCCTTTCTCTTTTTTCATCTCACTCTTTAGGACTTCCTTGGAGAAAAGAAGTGGGGCATAGGACACTTGTCCACTCTCATGCACCAACTTGACATGTGTTGGAGAAGAGAAATGGACACTTGTCCACTCTCATGCACAAACTTGACATGTGTTGAAGAAGAGAAATGGGGCATGGGACACTTGTCCACTCTCATGCACAAACTTGACATGTGTTGAAGAAGAGAAATGGGGCATGGGACACTTGTCCACTCTCATGCACCAACTTGACATGTGTTGGTCTCATGCACCAACTTAACATGTGTTGGACAAGAGAAATAGGGCATGGAACATTTGTCCATTCTCATGCACTAACTTGACATGTGTTGGTCTCATACTACCCATACCAACAACATATACTTTAACCAATCTCATGTTTTCATGTATTTTAATGTCCAATCCATCTAATACACCAAATTTTCAATCTCATTAATCTTTTTATTCAATCTATCATGACCCATATCAATTCATGGTTTAATGGGCCCATACATAAATAATAACACATGCATTATACTTTTATTTAACATGACTCATATACAATTTATAATGCACACATTTATATACATTATCAAACATCAAATACACAAACATATACATCAAGCAAACACACAAAATTCGAGCAAAATGCAAATGGGTTATGGGCTAGATGAAAAGACTTTTGGGGCGTTACACAACATGTCTACGTATATAGAAATGGAAAAACTCTAATCACACTTAATGTATCTTGGATCATATTCCCAGCATGTCGAGCTGGATAACACCTCATTTGCCACAATGATTAGATCAACACGAAAGAAGCTCTAGATGGATAGGTTGAAGTATCGACCTGGATGACAGGTTAGCAACCATAAGATGACAACATTAGCCCGGTAGGACACGATGTCACGCCCTGGGTTGCACAGCGTGCCCCCTACCCAGACGCGGGCGCACCCCCTCGGGGCGAACGCCTAGCCATTATGGATCCATAATATTGTCTTATCGCCATGTAGCAACCCAACCGCAGCTGGTCTACATCGAAACGATTATTTGTCCCTACTATTCACTCATGAATAGTAAAGGGCCTCCCCCAAGTTCGAACTCGCAACCTTTTGTCACGCCCTGGGTTACACAGCGTGCCCCCTACCCAGACGTGGGCGCACTCCCACTGCAGCGGGAGCGAACGCCTAGCCATAGTACCACATAATATTGTCTTATCGCCATGTAGCAACCCAACCGCAGCTGGTCTACATCGAAACGATTATTTGTCTGCCACTATTCATGAATAGTGCAGGGCCTCCCCCTGAATCGAACTCGAGACCTCCCTTAAGGAGTCTAATTTCGCATTTTGAGTAGCCACTGAGCCAATGGTTCAGTGGTTATTCAGGTTGCGAAATCTAACTTTATGAGGAAGAGGTTGCGAGTTCGAACTTGGGGGAGGCCCTTTACTATTCATGAGTGAATAGTAGGGACAAATAATCGTTTCGATGTAGACCAGCTGCGGTTGGGTTGCTACATGGTGATAGGACAATATTATGGATCCATAATGGCTAGGCGTTCGCCCCGAGGGGGTGCGCCCGCGTCTGGGTAGGGGGCACGCTGTGCAACCTAGGGCGTGACACACGATGTGACCTATCAACCTCTTGCAGAGACCATCTCTTTTCTTACAGGCAAAGGTAGAGTCACGGCCTCCAGCTCGACATACCAAGCTGACGGGTTCTCCGACTACTTAACTGATAAGGACTGAGCATGATTTTGGATAAGTACAAGGCGAGATCTACTGCAACAAGTTTGAGATTTACTCTTTATCCTACTATGATAAGCCTTAAAGTTCTACTAGTTCGATTAGGAGGTTGTTAAGTCATCCTAATCCAGTTAGGATCATTCTAAATCTTCCTAATTCGACTACAACTCTACTATAAGGCTAAAAACCTCCAGTTCTCTCTATAAATACATCATAACCCTTAAGGGGGAGGTAAGCAGTTCTTCTCGACTTAGTTCAGTGCTATTAACTCTACGGAGCTTTGAACTAACTTAGATATCAGAGGGTCTTTGGCCGACACCACACCGTTGTTCTTCAAGATAGCCTATTTTCTCTTGTTTTCCCTTCTCAAATTAGCAACCTCCAACGATCTTTCCTATGCTCCAGCGACTTTCAGATCAGCGTCTTCCCTCCACCTTATCGTCTACCCTTCACCTCATCGTCTACCCTCCACCTCATCGTCTACTAGTATTGGTATAATCTTGCACCAACAATGTTCAATCACCTATACTTTATTGGTTAAAGTGGTATTCAATATAGATTTTCCTTTTCTCTCCATTTTTTTTTTTAAATTTAGCTTCTTTTGAATTTAAGCTTTTATCTACGTGTACTATTGTCTACGTATCTTTCTAAAAATTTCACATCAAATATTTTTTTTCCTCATTTTGATTGGTATTCGGTACCTTTTTCTTTTTGTTTTTTTAGTGCAACTTTATATATACTATATTATACAGGGGTAAACATAACGGATATAGTACCAAGACTAATTTTAAAGGAACCGGTTGATTATAACTATATACGATTAACGAGCGATCCGATGGGCAATACAGGGGCTAGGGGTTATATTTAAGAACATATAATATGTCCATACCAAATCCGTTTTTCAAAAAAATATTAAGTCTTTTGTCCATATGCTCGTATGGCTAAAAAAAATAGGTTGCCTACTTTTCTCTGTTTTTCCTCATATTATATTTGTATTTTCAAATTATTTTTAAATACCAAAGAGTTATATTACGAAGAGTCATTGTTGGGTTATATATATATATATATATAATCCTAACAAAAATATATTTGTACCCTCGGTAATTGAGTATTTTTTTTCCTCTCTGTTCATACACGACATGGTTTCAAGTAACTAATTTTTATACCCGCTTATAACCGGGTCAGATAATACCAAAAAAATGGATTCGGACACCAATTGTCACCCTTAGGGCTGAGGCCCCACAAACAAAGGCTCAAAGCCTACAATGAGCCTTGGGGAGCATCTATTTTTACTGTGCCAAACTAGGGGTCGCCAAAGTTTCTCAGATTCATTTGTCCACATTTGTCTGATCCGCTTTAAAAGGAGTCCGAATATAGTAGGTGACAAAAGTGGGCTATGTGCAGACAAGATTTTTATGTTTGTTTTAAAAGTGGGCTGGGTTCCGACCAGAAAAATGGTCAAATGGGTACCTAGTTATATTTCATAAACAAAAATAAAATAAATTTTATTAATTACTTTTATTACTTGTATGATAAGGAATTTAATAGTTTACTTATATTTATACAAGATTCTTTAAAAATATATAGGGTGCATGTGCGAGTAACATGTAATATGTAATACACACGTCTTTTATTATTTATCTTTTTAAAAAAATTATTAATATTATTATGGAAATACTTCAAATGCCTAAAAAAGTACATTTAAATACATTTACTTTTATTATCGTATCTTAATATTATTATATAACATTAAACATGTGTACAATGTACCTTTATATATATATATATATATATATATATATATATATATATATATGGTTGAATAAAGAATAGAATTTTATTGGTTATATAATATTTATAAAATATTATTTAAGGAGTTTTAATTTTAAAATTATATATTTTATGTTTTTATCACCTATTTATCTAATATTAAAGTTTTTAAAAATATTTAAAAAATAATGAAAAATAAAATTGAACAATTTTTTCAAAAAGTGGGCTACTCGTTTTTTTAAACCAAATGTGTAAGAAAAAGAAAATCTTGTTCGTTTTAAAGGCGGGCCAGGTACAGACATGTGGTAAGTCTATTAGTGGTCTATTATAGAGGTAATGTGAGGGATGGGAATTAGAATCTTAGGCTACATTTGATTTCCAACTTGAAAATTGTTTTCAGTTTTTAAATAGTAAAAAGATCAAAACAGTGTACAAAAACATGTTTAGTAGAGTATATAAATAAGGAAAATATGTTGGGTGACATTTAATGATAGGTATATAATTAAACATGACGTTTAATGTAGAGTATATATTTAAGCAATCATGTTCATTTAATGATACGAATATAATTAAGGAAAATACCCTAATCTAACTACAAAAAAAAGTAAAGCTGGGAAATGAGTTTTGCAACGGAGTGGCAATCATATAGAGCTAAATAACGATAAAGGAACGGCTTTTGCATCACATCAGCCTTGTTTAATTTCTTATTCAACAGGTCATCTTTCGGTGACCTTTGATTTGCCGAATTCTTTAGATGGAAATAAAAATTACTTTTTTGAAAAAGAAATTGAAGGGAATCTGAGGATAAAATGTTATATTGTTGTATTTTATAAACTTAATTATATTAGTTTAATAAAACTAATGAAAATGAATTTAATTTAAACAAGATTAATTATTAATTTTATATAAATTAATTTTATTAATTTTCTAGATTTTCTAAAAATTAATTTTCTAAATTTTCTAAAAATCAATTTCATGATTTTTCTAGAAAATTACTTTTATTGAAATTAATTATGTTTATTAAAACCAATTAATTTAGTAAATTGTTTAATTTTTTATTAAAATTATGAAATTTTTAATAAAAATATTTAATTTTAATTAAATTATTTATTTTTAACTAAATCATTTATTTTTTAATAAATTCATTCATTTTTAATAAAATCATTTAATTAATATTTTTAATATTTTTAAATAAGATTTGGTAATTGTGAAATAAAATAAAAGTAATTAATTTTTTCAATGAATTAATAAAATTAATGAACTTAATATATTTTAATATGTAATTACTAAAATAATTTTAATTTTTATTAATTATTAATATTATATTAACTAAATAATATTATATTATAAAAAGTAATTTTAAAATTAATAAAATAAACATGATCAGTGAAAATAAAAAATTAACTTTTCCATGGTGATCATTTTCCGGAAAAGTGAATACTACCTATTCGGATAGAAATCACTTTCCCTTGATGGGTGAGAATCATACTTTTCTTACTCACTTTCTCACCCCAAAAAAAACACAGAGGAAAACAAACATGAGAATTTTTAATGCTGTGTTTGGTCGGGTACTGGAAAACAAGCTTCTTTTTTTCACCATACCCAAACCATGATACTAGGTAAAGGGAAGATTGAAAAGAAAATTTTAGATTTTACTCTACTATACATGTTTTTGTACACTGATTGCCACTCTACTAAACATGATTGCCACTTGGTTGCAAAACTCATTTCTCAGTTTTATATTTTTTATAGTTAGATTAACATATTTTCCTTAATTATATACCTATGATTAAATGAACAAACCATTCTCAGTTATGAACATAAAACCTGACTTTTACTATCCTAAACACTTCATGTTAGCTTATTCAATAGAAATATATAAGATGAACTGATAACACTTTAATCACCTGATAAAGAACTATTTGGTCAGAAAATCAGTATGTTTTTTGGGAAGGGCTTGGAAGGACTAATAAATTGTGCTTGAAAATATATTACTGCTGAAAGTAATTAATAGTAGGGCACAAAAGAAAAGAGACTAGCATGCAAGGACAATATATAATTTTAAGTACCAAAGACAAATATTGTAAATTATACATTATCTTCATAACGACAGTTTTAGACAAGAAAAAAAGAAGAAGGAAAATAGCACTAAGAAAAAGAGTATCCAAAGTCAATCTCAATAACAATTTTAACTAATTAAGAATCTAGTTTAATTTGAAAACTAAAGAGAAGGATTTCTTACCCACAACCCGTATAAGCACAACTTCTACCAGCTCTCTTTTAACAGAAGGGAAAGAAATTAAAAATCATTGGATAAAATAAGTAAAAAAAAAAAAACAAATAAAGAATATAGAAATCATGATGCACCTTCTCTGAAAGATTTAGTCATTAGTTGAAATTTTCGGAAGAGAGAAAAGTATGCCTAACCAAATGCAACTCTCTTGTAACATCTCCCATATCCATTCGTTCTGTTGGGGATTCCATTGAGCATGCCACTCCAATCCTAGTTAATTGTAGAATGCAATTTTGCATATTTTCTCTCATTTGATTATGTCATTCACGTCTGCTGGAGTCTTCTTCCACAGTAATTGCTTCTTCTAGGATGAGAAGTCTTGGGTCCACAATCTGCATAACTCGTTCTGGTATCGTCATCTTTGCAAAGCTATGAAGGTTTAGACCATTGCTAAACATGTCATCTGTTGGCCTCTTTCCTGTCAGAATTTCCAATAATAGAATTCCAAAGCTGAACACATCTCCTTGTGTTGATGCCTCACTACCAATGCCATATTCTGCATTTGACCAATCGCTTATTAGAATAGATTAGTGAAAAATGTCTTCACAGATGTGTTAGGAGCTACCATTTGCTTTCAAAATAAAAATTTAAGTATATATTATAAGATTATTACCTGGAGCAGTGTAGCCGATAGATCCCTTCATCCCAATTGTGCTGCTTTGATTGGAGGACTTTTGGGTTGACCATGAGAAAAGCCTTGCCAAACCAAAATCGCCCACATGAGCAGTCATGTCATCATCAAGTAAAACATTACTTGGTTTCAAATCACAGTGAATGATCCGTGTGTGGCCATGGTGATGAAGGTAATCTAATGCTGAAGCCACATCAACCACAATGTTCAGTCTTTGAAGGACACTTAAGTTCCTTGATTGATTATGTTCATCTAGTCCTGGATGCAGCCAATGCTCCAGACTCCCATTCGGCATGAACTCAAAAACGAGAGCTTTAAATTCATTACCTTCATAATCGATACTAGAGCAAGATGTTAAAATCTTGACAAGATTTCGATGCCTGATGTTTTTCATAGCTTTGCATTCCGCTTTGAAGGTCTTTGATGATCCTCTTTGTTGGAGGTTGAGCACTTTCACTGCAATAATATTCTCATTTTGATCGAGAATTCCCTTGTATACTCGCCCAAAACTACCCAAACCAATCAAATTCGTAGATGAGAATCCACCAGTTGCTTTGAAGAGAGTTTCATAAGAAAGCCTAATCATAGTGAATTGTTTTTCCATCAATGATGTGGAAGGCAATTTCTTTCTCGACCTTTTTATCCAACGAGAGATTAGAACAAATGATAGGAAGAGAAGACACCCAACAACACTAATTATAGCAATCAGTACTTTGAGAGGAAAATGCCTTCCTTTTTCAATAGATTGTGTAGAATTGCATTTCGGAAAATGAAGTTCGATCACACCTCCACAAAGCTTCGCATTTCCATGCATGAATACTGCACTTAGATTTTTGAAAACCCCTTTTTTTGGCACCTCACCTTCTAGATCATTGAAGGAAAGATTCAATGTTTCTAAGAGGTGAAAGCTCTCTAGAAATTTTGGGATTGGACCAGACAAGTTATTATGTGATAGATCCAAATCCGAAATTCCCTTTAGAGCACTCAAAGTGGTAGGAATTTTTCCTACAAAAAAGTTATCTTCCAAGTGAAGATATTCCAAGATCAAACAGCTACCAACGGAGGCAGGAATTTCACCTGTCAATTGGTTGTGAGAAGCATCCAAACTATCAAGATTCTTTAGATTACCAACTTCTGATGGTAGAGGACCAATCAAAGAATTGTGAGATAAATTAATACCAAGTGATAAGGAGGAAAGACCCATAACTTGCTTAGGTATGGTACCACTGAGATTATTTTTATCTAGGCCTAGCGCTTGCAAATGAGTGCACATACCTAGAGTGGATGGGATGGTGCCTTCTAGGTGGTTATCATCTAAAAATAGCATTGAGAGTTGGGAAATGTTTCCTAGAGAGTAAGGAATTTCTCCAGTCAATCGATTCGCTCTTAAAAATAATATTTGTAGTTTCTGAAGCTTTCCTAAAGAGGATGGAATTCTACCCGTAATTATGTTTTGCTCCAACCCCAGTTCTTCTAAGTTGACTAAGTTCTCAATCCCTGTGGGAATGCTCCCAGATATTTGATTTCTACCAACTGCAAACATAGTGAGCAGGGTTGAGAGGTTGGAAATAGAATTAGGCAAAACACCTCTGAAGTGATTGTCATTTATTCCCAGTGCTTCTAGTTTTGTGCAATTTGTTAAAGAAGTAAGAAAATTTAGATCATCAGCTTTACTGCTTCCTAGATGATTGGCACCCAAAGCTAGTTTTTGGAGATTTTGTAGACTTCCTAAACTAGTTGGGACTTGCCCCACAAAAGTGTTATTTGAGATATCAAGTATTATGAGACCCGAAGCATTGGAAAATGAATTAGGAATGGTTCCTGAAAATTGATTTATAGCTATTTCGAGTTTTTTGAGATTAGGAAGAGTGAGACCGGTTCTATCTGGTGGAAGATACCCATGCAGTTGGTTCGAAGTTATTGAAATAACATTAATAGATGAAATGTTGTAAAGTGAGGAAGGAAACATGCCAGAAAATCTATTTTCAGCAATTGAGAAGAATTCTAAGCTTGACAATTTGGCAATGGTGTATGGAATGTTTCCCTCCAAGCCATTGTTTCCTATAGCAATTACCTTGAGAGATGATAGGTTGCCAAGAGAAGGTGGGATACCTCCAGTTAGATTGTTAGAGGAAAGACTCAAGATTTCAAGTTTAGACAAAGAAGTAAGTTCAGTTGGAATTCTCCCGACCAGCTTGTTTTTGGATAAAACTAGGCTCTTAATGGATAAACAATGGCTTAAGTTCGATGGAATTTCTCCTTCCAAAACGTTATACAACAAGTTTAGATTTCGGAGTCGGAACAACTGACCAATTTCTTGTGGAATTCTGCCGTGAAAGTTGTTTCCGAGATCGATGGACCTCAAGAAGCTGATGTTACCAATGAAAGGTGATATTGATCCAACCAAGCGATTCCCTCGTAGCTCCAAGGCAATGACTCTGGAATTATGACGACGACCACATGTAATGCCTTGCCACTGGCAAAAATGAGCAGAATCATTCCAGGACTTGAAGACTCTAAATGGATCTTTGCTTATCCCTTTATCAGTCTCATTTCCAAGGTTATATATGGTTGCAGTAGTACTAATTGCAGCTTCCAACTCCATGAAATTTGTGCTACTCAAGATAATTATGATTAATGGCACAAGTAGCTGCACTCTTAAGTACCTCCTCATATCTAATTCATATAAAACCATCAGTTTTACAGTGAAGAAACAATAAGCTGGTGAGGAATACCTGCATATGTTGATGGAGAGCTAGAAGGAGGAGTGATGGAATTAATTAAGCAGCTATTAGTACTGCTATATGTAATATAGAGAGAGATAATTGATTCAAGTTGTCGTGATGGTCATCAATTTGCCTCAATCATATAGTCTTTTTTCAGTCTTTCTTTTCGTTATTTAGGGTTAGAAAATTGATTCAAGTTGTCATGATCAAGGATTGAAAATACAAATGATTCCTAAGCTTTGGTCCTTTATAATTTGGAGTTAATATGCGGAAGTCCAATTCTGGGAAGTCCAGAAAATTTTGGAAAAATTGGGCATTATAGAGAATTATAAAGAATTCTATAAAAAGATTGCGAATATATATATTTCTTCTGGACATGTTGATACTAACATAATTATAAACTTAAAACTCATTAAATTCTGAAATATAATGATTTAAATAAGTAAGATTCATAATCTCTCCATTACTTGATGTATATTGCATCAGTAACAAGCTATTTTATGACTTTTATGCTTAACATATATGTGAGATATATGGATGAGTTTATATATTAAATGTTCATTTTTGTTTTAGATTAGAGTTCTATAAATCTTATTTTTCTTCTTCTAGTGATTATTTAGTTTTTATGCACTGTATTTTCAATCTTATACATTTTTATTCTTTGATGTAAAAAAAAGTTGAGGTCAACATTGATTTTTTTGTCTAACTTGGATGAATTTTTTGTAATAATTCAACTATATATAATTAATAATTCAGTAATTAAAAAACGTTAATAAAATTTTATTAAAATTCGAAGAAGATATGTCAATATCTCATTCCATGGCCGTCATAGTCATCAATCTGAGTCAATCATATAAACTTATTAATCCCTGAATTTCTCTTCTTATGTCCTATCTGATATAGCTTTTTTAAAATGCTTTCGAAGTGTTTGATAACACCTGTTTTTAATTAAATTATAATAAATATATATTGTTTTATTTTTAGAAGAAGTTGGTTTAGAACAGATTTTTTGGAAAGTATTTTATTTTTATACACATCTTAGAAAAAAAAAATTGCAAACACTGTATCAAATAGGGACTTAGTGGTAAGATAAAATATTGCATTAAGTGTCAATCACGAAAATAAAGTGGGCAATCACTCTGTCGTTTTCCTGAATTCAAAGAACTTTTTTTTTTTTTGGATAGATTTAAAATGGGTTATGTTTATTATTCTATTTTTGTTGGCTTAAAAATCTAAAATAAAAGACAGTTGTTATTTTTTTGCCACTAATAAATAAAAGACAGTTTTAATGATGCCTTTTTCCCTTAATGACCGCATCCTTTTTCCTTTTTCTTTTTTCGTTTTTGTTCCGCTAACATGTCAACTTGAACTCATTGCTGTGCACAGCAGAAGTGGTATTAATAACGTACAAACCCAATTAATCTAAAAGATTCAAAGGAATGCAAAGAAACACACAAGCAAGAATACAAAAACTTACGTAGTTTGGTGAGTATACACCTACATCTAAAGGAGATAAGAATCAAATCCACTAACGAGAGAATACAAATAGGTTATAACCTATAATCAAACTAAAATAAATTCTCTCAAAACACAAAATTGCTCTCACACAAATTCCAACTTCACAAACCTCTCACATATACAAAGAGAGTCTAACTTTTGGAATACATCAATGAAGGAGAAGAGAGACCAATTATTGTCTCTCCATGTAGCAAAGGCCATGTGACTTCATATAGATCCAACTACTCCGGGTCCCACCTTGTAGGCTCGAGCCACAATACACAACAATCTCTACCTTGGCGAGGACCACTTTAAGTATATCACCAAATATCAAATTCTCATCTCTACATGTGTCTGAAGGCTCTCAACTTCGAATGTCATCTTTATAAGTGGGATGCCTACCACTTATATCGTCTGCAAAATGGATAGATCGTCGAATATTCTGTCTTTGTCTCTTAGCTGCAATTAAATATGACTGTTGTAAAGACACAACCAGGAACCTCGTCAGTTGTGCCAGCTCCACCTAAAACTGTACTCCCCAGTAAAGAATACAAGTTATTCTTCCTAATTCCTTTCATCACCACCAATGTACCCTGCACAATCTTCAAAACACCGGCTTTAATGGTGACTTTGAAGCCCTTAGATTCTAATGCACCCACTGAGATGATACTCTTTTTTAATTCTAGCACATACCGTACTTCTGACAAATCTCTAACTGTTCCATCATGCAACTTCAACTTTACTGTACCCATCCTGCTGGTTTTATAGGTATTGCCATTACCCATAAAAATTGAACCACTATCAAACTCCTTAAGACTGAAAAACCAATCTCTGCTAGGACACATTTGATGAGTACAATCGAAATCCAAGATCCACTTATCGGATTGACATACCAATGATGAACACTCAGAACATAATCAGAACTTGTATCATCCTCAACTTGTGCAACATTCGTACTAGCATTGCTCTTATTTTGTATCTTCGGACAATCCTTCTTCCAATGCCTTTTCTGATGATAAAATGCGCATTCATTTTTTAACAAATTCCACCTCTCTGAAGATTTTCCTCTCGATCTAGATATACCATACACACCATATGGCCTTTGTATGTCGGGAAAAACACTCAAACCCTCCAATATCACAGATTCAATAAAGAAAAGAACAATAAATATCAACACCCACAACTCAAAGATATACATGGAAAAACCCCAAAATCAGGGAAAAAATCAGGGGCAAAAAACAATCCACTATCAATATAATAAGTACCTCAAAGGAATTAAACACCTCAAGTACTTCTATACCAGATAGTACACAGATATGAGACTTTGGTAAAGAAGAATAACATAAAGAGAATACTCAAGAAAACTAGAACTTCAACCGCGTCACTCGCACAAATTCTAAACTCTACACTCTTTCACAAAGCTTCCAAGGACCAAGCTTCACTTTCTTCTAGATCTCACTCACTAGTTGGGATGATAAATTAACAATGAGGGACTTCCTATATATAGACTTTCTAGCCAAAATATTTAAAACTTTGTGACCAATAAGGATTCCTCATTCTACACTAACATGGTTTCCTTATTCAAATACAACTATATCATAAAACACTTATCCACATTTAGAAAGTCCTAATTACTTTCTAAATACATGTTTCATGTTCTAAAACAATAAGGAATTCATGTTTGAGCCAAAATCCAACATTGTACACATCTACTCCTTACAACTAGACCCTCCGCCTAAGGATCACTAACAAAAGACTTCTTATTTATCTCATTCAATAGAAGCGTAGTCAAAACATCGTCAAAATCAAGAGTTTTCTTCCCATAAAGTAAAGTAGTGGCCAAATGCTCATATGACTCAGGAAGCAACAAATAAGGTGTAGAGCTTTATCTTCATCATCTATCTTTTGACCAATATTTAATAGATCTGCAACAATTCCGTTAAATTAATTAAGGTGCTCATTCATAGTTATACCTTATTTCTTCCGGAACATGTACAACTTTTTCTTCATATACAACCTATTTGTTAGCTGCATACCATGCCCATGTTGACTGCTTTGGTAAGAAAGTGGTCTTCCAGATACCAGGACAACCCGCATTTGTTTATGCGTCTAGACAGTTGAAGATACATGAGAAAAACTACCCCGCGCACGATTTTAGAGCTAGCAGCTGTTGTTTTTGCATTGAAATTTTGGAGGCATTACTTCCATGGGGAAAAGTTCACACTGTACTCAGACCATAAGAGTTTGAAATATTTGTTTGATCAGAAAGAACTAAATATGAAACAGAGTAAATGGTTGGAATTCCTAAAAGATTATGATTTCACACTAGAGTATCATCCTGGAAAAGCCAACGTTGTAGCTGATGCATTTAGCCAGAAACGAGTTGAGACCCATGTGGTAGCTTGTCAGATGGCCCAAGAGTGGCGACTTCAAGAGAGGGTGACTATGATAAGTGTTCTCTTCATGGCTCCACATGTTATGATATTTGTGCTCAGATGCATATACAGTTGACGGATTCTCATATTCAGAAGATTAAGGATATGTAGCAGCATGATCCTGATCTTGGCATGTATGAGTCTTGGGCAATTAGTGCAGACAAAGCAAATTGGCAAAGAGGTCCATATGGTGTTTTGCGTTATCAGGAGAGATTATGGGCACCTGTAGATAGAGTATTGAGGGCAGAGTTACTAGAGAAAGCACACAAATCTCAGTATACCATTCACCCAGGGTCTACTAAAATGTATCATGATATGAAAAGAACAGTATGGTGGCATGGGATGAAGAAAGATATAGCTGAATATGTGCGAAAATGTGAGGTGTGACAGCAAGTGAAAGCTGAACACCAAAGGCCAGGAGGCCAGATGCAACCATTGTCCATTCCATAATGGAAATGGGAGCACATTACTATGGACTTTATCACAGGCTACCCAGATCTCAAGGTAGATATGATGTCATTTGGGTGATAGTAGATAGACTGACTATGTCACGCCCTGGGTTGCACAGCGTGCCCCCTACCCAGACGCGGGCGCACTCCCACCGCAGCGGGAGCGAACGCCTAGCCATAGTACCACATAATATTGTCCTATCGCCATGTAGCAACCCAACCGCAGCTGGTCTACATCGAAACGATTATTTGTCCCTACTATTCCCTCATGAATAGTAAAGGGCCTCCCCCAAGTTCGAACTCGCAACCTCCCTTAAGGAGTTAGAATTCGCAACTTGAGTAGCCACTGAACCATTGGCTCAGTGGTTACTCAGAATGCAAAATTAGACTCCTTAAGGGAGGTCTCGAGTTCGATTCTGGGAGAGGCCCTTTACTATTCATGAGTGAATAGTAGGGGCAAAGGGTGGTTGCGATCCGTGCGCCGGGTGGCCAGGAGACAATATTATGTGGTACTATGGCTAGGCGTTCGCCCCGAGGGGGTGCGCCCGCACCTGGGTAGGGGGAACTCTGTGCAACCCAGGGTGTGACAAAAAGGCCTTATGTATACATAAGGCCTTTTTGTCACACCCTGGGTTGCACAGCGTGCCCCCTACCCAAGTGCGGGCGCACTCCCACCGCAGCAGGAGCGAACGCCTAGCCATTATAGATCCCATAATATTGTCACATCTCGGCTAGCCACGCCACACAAGGACGTCGGTCACCGAGATCGTATCGGCTTGGGTTGCGTGTTGATGCAGAAGGATAGGGTCTTTGCTTATGCATCGAGGCAGTTGAAGGTGCATGAAAAGAACTACCCTGTTCATGACTTAGAACTGGCCGCAGTGGTTTTTGCTTTGAAGATTTGGAGGCATTATCTCTATGGTGAGAGATTCACTTTGTATTCTGACCATAAGAGCCTCAAGTACTTGTTCTCTCAGAAGGAATTGAACATGAGGCAGAGAAGGTGGTTAGAGCTCCTCAAAGACTATGATTTTACATTGGAATACCACCCAGGTAAAGCCAATGTAGTGGCTGATGCATTGAGCAGGAAGCGGGTAGAGACAGTTGTGGTAGCACGCCAGATGTCTCATGAGTTGAGACTACTTGAGGCGGCTACTGTTATGAGTATATATGCTACCCCTTCAAATCAGATTGTGATATGTGCTCAAATGAGAGCTCAGCCTACACAAGTCCAGGAGGTAATTGACCAACAGAGACTTGACGTTGATTATGGGATATACAAGTCTTGGGCTGAGAGCAGTAATTTTACTGATTGGCACTTGTCATCTGATGGTGCCTTGAGATTTAGGGGACGTTTATGGGTTCCCGCAGATCCACGACTTAGACAGAGTGTTCTCCAAGAGGCTCACAGATCTCATTATGTTATTCATCCTGGCGGAACCAAGATGTATCATGATATGAAAAGAATGTATTGGTGGCCCGACATGAAGAGAGAGATAGCTCAGTTCATTCAGAGGTGTGAGATCTGTCAAAGAGTCAAAGCTGAGCATCAGAGGCCTGGAGGGCAGATGCAACCGCTTGCCATTCCTGAGTGGAAATGGGAGCACGTCACTATAGACTTTGTTGTGGGATTACCCAACACCCTGAGAAGACATAATGTTGTTTGGGTTATTATTGATCGCTTGACCAAGTCCGCTCACTTTCTACCGGTGAACACTAGGGATTCTATGGACAAGCTAAGCATACTCTATATGCGGGAGATAGTCAGATTACATGGGGTGCCAGTTTCGATTGTGTCAGATAGGGATCCGAGGTTTACATCGGTATTCTGGCAGGGGTTGCAGAGGCAGCTCAGCACTAGACTAGATCTTAGTACCGCTTTTCACCCCCAGACGGATGGCCAATCTGAGAGGTTGATATCGATTTTAGAGGATATGCTTCGAGCTTGTGTCCTTGAGTCCAGTGGTAACTGGGATGAGTACATACATCTGTTTGAGTTCGCGTACAACAACAGCTATCAGTCCAGTATTGGCATGGCTCCTTTTGAGGCATTGTATGGTCGACCATGTAGATCTCAGATCTGTTGGACAGAGGTAGGGGATGTTGCGGTGATGGGACCAGAGTTTGTACAAGAACACACAGAGAAGATTAAGATGATCCAGCACAATATGAAAGTAGCCCAAGACAGGCAGAAGAGTTACACTGATGCCAAGCGAAAGACCGTAGAGTTCGAGGTGGGTGACCAAGTTTTATTGAAGGTCTCACCTCAGAAGGGCCAAGCTAGATTTGGGATAAAAGGCAAGCTCGCTCCAAGATTTATTGGGTCGTTCGAGGTTTTAGAACGAATTGGCCCCGTCGCTTACCGATTAGCCTTGCCACCTCAGTTAGCAGCAGTCCACAATGTCTTTCATGTGTCAATGTTGAGAGTGTACAAGAGTGATTTTGATCACGTCTTGGACTGGAGGAACATTGAACTGAGGCAGGATGGGACTTATGATGAGGAACCTATTCAGATACTTGACCGGAAGGTCCAGAGGTTACGTAACCACGAGATTCCGATGGTTAAGGTGAGATGGCAGTTCCATGGCGAGGAGCAGGTTACTTGGGAGCGTGAGGACTACATGATGGAGCACTTTGTCGAGTTCATGGGCTTAGGTAATTTCTTAACCTTAAAACTTCGAGGACGAAGTTCATTCTAAGGAGGGTGTGATGTGACGCCCCGAAAATTAATTCATCTAGCCCATAACCCAATTGCATTTTGCCCAAACTCTATGTGTTGCCTTGATATGTTTGGTGTTTGTTTGATGGTTGTTTAATGTTTGTATAGTTGATGCTTGATAATGTATATAAATATGTGTATCATAAATTGTATATGGGTCATGTTAAATTAAAGTATAATGCATATGTTATTATTTATGCATGAGCCCATTAAACCATGAATTGATATGGGTTAGGATTGATTGAATAAAAGGATAAATGAGAATGAAAATTTGGTGTATTAAATAGATTGAGCATTTAAAATACATGGAAGCATGAGATTGGTTAAAATACATGTGGTTGGTATGGGTAGTATGAGACCAACGCATGTGAAGGTTGGTGCATGAAAGTGGACAAGTATCCCATTCCCACTTCTAGAATCCAAGAATGTGCTAGCAAATGAGGTGAGTGGAGGAGAGAATCCAAGAATGTGCTAGAAAATGAGGTGAGTGGATGAGAGAATCCAAGAATGTTCTAGAAAGTGAGGTGAGTGGAGGAGGGAATCAAGGAAGTGCTAGAAAGAGGTGAGTGGAGAGAAAGGAAAGAAAAAGAGAAAGGAAAGAAGAAGAGAAGGAAGGAGAGAGTTGCAGGAGGAAGATCCCTCCGACGTTTCCATCAAAGAGGTGGATCTTTGGAATATAAGGTCAGATTGAGCTCAACTTTTTTCAGCACGTTCGTAGCTTATGGTTCTTCATTCAGGTCGGTGGAGATCTTGATAAGAGGTTTCGTCTAAGAGATCTAACCTCTCAAACAAAGCTGGTCGGAAAGTCTGGATTTCTCGCGCCATTTCGATCAAACTTCTAGATCTTCTTAATCTACCGTTCGATGGATGTAAAATTTGGGTATGTAGTTTACAACTGATATATCTGAATTCTGAATGGTAGAGATCTTGATTAGAGGTTTTTTCGGAGAGATCTAACCTCTGAAAGAAAGCTGGTCGGAAAGTCTGGACTTCTGGTGCCATTTCGCTAAAACTTGTAGTTCTCCTCAATCTACCGTTGGATGGATATAAAATTTGGGTATGTAGTTTATAACGGATATTTATGTATTCTGAACGGTGAAGATGTTTATTTGTTTATTAGTTTCTGAGATATAGTCATCTTAGTTTGAGTATTTACAGCAGGAAAGGAGAAAATGTCTGATTAGAGACTTGTTCATCAAAGATACTTATCTTTTTGGTCCACCGTTAGATTGGGCTGATATTTGGACAGAAGGTTTGTTTCTTCAATTACTTGAATCTGTACGGTTGATTTTGTGATTACATATTTCTGTTGGTAGATTGATACATCTGAACAGAATAATACATGTGAAGAATTGGTAGGGTTGTTTGTATTAGACCTACATTTAGAATATGAATTTAGACCTTTCCAAATAGCTTGCATGTCAACTATGTTGACCTAGTTGCCATTGTTGATGAACCCATGATGCAAAATCAGTGATATACATGGCTGAACATGGTGACCTAGTGTAAATTGACAATATGACCTAAGTATGGAAAATTTCATATTTTAGGGCTTTTGATGCTTTTGGCATAGAATCATTGAATTGATGCAACTTATGTTTAATTAAGCATGATTAGGGTTGATTATGCTACTGATTTGGTGGTTGTGACCATATCATGGGTTAGGCCTACTTGTGATCAAGTGACCCAATTTGGGCATGTTTATGCCTAAGGAATTGAAAATCAGAATTTTTGATTGATAGAATGGTTTATGTATAAAAACTATGCATTAGAGGCCTAAGTCATGTGATTTGAGTTGAGTGATGGGATTAGATGAGATTTAGGCCTATTGTCTATATGTGGGCTGATTTAGGGTTGATGTGTAATGTCTATGTGATTGAGCATAGAAATTGATGTATGGTAGGATATTGATGAATGTTTCAGGATCTTGATTTGGGTTGATTCGGTTTGGTGATCGTGTGTGGTTAAGTACTCTCGCGAGGCTTGGTTGTGAGTAGACTTCATTTATGATTATATTTTTTATGTCATCATATCACTTACATATTGTATGTTGAAAGCATGAATGTGTTCTAATGTTTTGAATGATGCATTGATTTGATAAAACCTTATGACTTTGGTTAGGCCCATCTATCTGGCTAATAGGGGGACTTAACCTTGTCATAGGAGGGTTTTAGGAAAGGAAGAGATTGGGGTCAACGGTACGGTGAAATAGACGTGCACTAGTAACCCAAAATAAACATGATTGGGATCAACGGTACGGTGAAATAGACGTATACTAGTAACCCAATGCATGTGGAATGTGGATCCAAATTGATAAGCTTTTACTTGCATCGAACTTATTATAAATGTTTGATATCTATATGTTATGAGCTTTTAAATCATGCTACACATTGACATGCATACAGGATATTTATTGATGAATATTGATAGCATATCTGAATTCTATTCACTGGGCACCGTTGGCTCACCCTCATTTTCCTCTTTCAGGTCCTTCTGTCCCGAATAAGGGCAAAGGAGAAGTTATATATTGAGGGCCTTCCCTGCGAGAGAATCCAAAGCCTCGATGTGAGTTGAAAGGCATTTTGATTGAATTGTGTTTTAAATTATGAAGTATTATATTTTGGATTATGTAATTATAATACTTGCCACATTGTAGTATGGGTGAGTTGGGACTTGTTGGATAGACCATGTGGGCATATGATGGTTTTTATTTGTACCCACAATTTTGGACTTTATGTGTATGTCAATTTTAATGAACTGTAGGGATTATGATATTATCTATGGTTCATTTTTATGGATTATTTCTTGTCTTAGATGATTAATACGGTGGGTAGTTTTGTTTAGAACCTTTTGATATTATGTCGTTATTTGAGATAAGGCTCGTAGGGTCTCAACCACCTCACTGAAGTTGAGGAGTGGTCGGAGATGCCTACGCCGGGCGTCCCGTCCTGACATTCCGCACGCCATTCCTTGTGGGGTTGGTGGTCCGGGGAGCGGGGTCGCCACAGACTCGATTGATAGACTGAGCAGATTATATGTGCAGGAGATTGTGAGACTACATGGAGTACCTGTTTCTATTGTGTCGGATAGGGATCCGCATTTTATATCGAGTTTTTGGTAGGCCGTGCAGACTCGATTTGGTACTCATTTCCATCTTAGTACAGCATTTCATCCTCAGACTGATGGCCAAACTGAGAGGGTGATTCAGATGCTGGAAGATATGCTCAGATCGTGTATCTTAGAGTTTGGTGGGACTTGGAGTGAAAGTTTACCATTGTGTGAATTTGCTTATAACAACAGTTATCAGGCCAATATTGGCATGGCACCTTATGAGGCCTTGTATGGTAGGCCATGCAGATCTCCAACTTGCTGGTATGAGGTTGGGGAATCATAGTTATTGGGGCCGAAAGTTGTTGTTGATCACACTAAATAGATTAAGCAAATCAGACAGAGATTGAAAGCAACCCAAGATCGACAAAAGAGTTATTTTGATAACCAACATAGACCTTTAGAATTTGTAGTGGGTGACCTGGTATTGCTTAAGGTCTCACCACGGAAAGGTCAAATGCGGTCTAGGGTGAAAGGGAAATTGGCTCCTCGTTTCATTGGATCGTTTAAGGTTTTAGAGAGGATTGGTCCGTTAGCGTACAAGATTGTTTTGCCTTCTCAATTGGTCGGTGTTCATAATGTGTTTCATGTTTCTATGTTGAGGAAATATCATACTGACCCGACGAAGTATCCAGACCCAACACATATTCTAGATGTAACACAGATACAAGTTGGGGAGGATGCCACTTATGAAGAAAAGCCCATTCAGATTCTTGACAGGAAGATTCAGAAGCTAAGAAATAAAGAAATTTCTTCGGTCAGAGTCAAATGGCAACTTCATGACAATGAGGAGTAGATCTGGGAACGCGAGGACCAGATGAAGGAGACATTTCCTGATCTCTTTGCCACTTGAGGTACGTTTCTCCTTATCTGTTAAATTTTAAGAACCAAATTCCTTAAGTTGGGGAGATTGTAACACCCCGTAGATTTAATTAAATACATACGTTGACTTACGCATATATCGAGATGTATAATATACATATTTTATATGTATGAGCAAAATATATGTGTGTATGAAAATACATGCTATATTTAAGGGGTATGAGCAAATAAATGAAATTATTATATGAATAATATAAGTTTAATAAGGTGAATGGGGCTGGTTAATTAAATATGTGGATTGTAGTATGATTTAATGAATTAAATAATAAGATGACGAAGTTGATTATTACTTATAAATTACAAAATGAATTGATGATTAAAAGATTTAATGAATTAACTATTAAGGTGGGGGAGATAGATTTCAAAATCATATTTTAACTAGTTCTCAATTTTATTTTTCTACTGAAAACATATATCAATTTTATTAAAAATATAGGGCATTCCTAAAATTATTTTGTCCACATCGACACGTGTAAAATCAGTCCTACTATCATTCTATTACCTTCAACAGGTATTTTACTAAGGTTTTACATGTTCGCGGGGTCACCAAAGTCAATTTTACTCACCAAAATCATATATTTAGTTACTAAAAATATCAAATCATATCCAAAAATTATTATCTTAACATCAAAATGTCCGGAATTAGTAGGTCTATCTTTCTACAGTCTCAAACCTGAGCATCATCGGGTTTTACTAGGGTTCCGAAGGTCTCCAATATCAAATCTAAGGGTTTCAAAGGTCTCAAGTATCAAATCAAACTTCTAACAGCTATAAAAATTTTAAATGAACCAATAAATGAAATCTAATCACATATTCGGGGTTTTTACAGTCTAAGAATTGTTTTTCAACCTTCCCAGCAAATTTCTTTCACGTTGGGTAAAAATCCCAAATTTCAAAAACACCGTAAAATGGCTCTTGTAGCAAAATTTACACTGAGAAAATCGTTATATCTAGCTTAAATATTGATTTCACAAAAAATAGAGTGAAAATTACTTACGTAGGATTCGGCCAAAAATCCGACATTTTCTCTTTTTTTTTTTCTTTTCTCCTCTCCTTCCTCTCTTCTTTCTTTTTTTATTTTTTCTTTTTTTTCTTTCCTTCGCAAGCACGTTGGAGAGAGAAATGGAAGATAAGTGTTAAAAAAAATGATCTCATGCTCCTCATGCAATTTAATAAAGCAACTCTCCATGCTTAAGTTAAATATATATATATATATATATATATATATATATGTATGTATGTACTTAACACATATTATTTTGATCTTGATAATCTAATTGAAATTTATAGAAATATAACCACATATAATTGCATATACATACGTATCCTTACGTATTATACGTTTATTATACATATGAGTCAATATCGAAGTTTTTTTTTTTTGATTAAAACTTACATATGCAGTAAATTTCCACTATTAACAGATACCATAAGAACAAAATCATTGTTAAACTCAACGACATTCAGATTGGTACCGTCATTATTACGACCCCCTCCGTAAGGTGACATCATGACCGACACAAAATATCATATACGTCATACCTAAACGTATACGATACTCTGTTCGTCCTTTAAGACAATACTACAAAAATCACAAAAAATTTCGGCATAACCTCCCCATAAATCTAAGGTTCCACAAAATTCCTGATATACTCATCAAATCACACAAAACATATTATCAACATCATTCATATCAAACTCATTTCATGTATACACAACACACTATCTATTTTATTTCTTTCTCACCAGACTTAAATACATCTCAAGTCTTCCAAAAACATATACATCAACATGTACCATTCTCATGCATCCTTATCATATATACAATTCACTAACCATTAAACATAGTTTGGTGTTATATACATAGATAGATACCGAAAACAAAAGTATATACCCATCTCCCTAAACACACAACATACTCACATAGCAATGAGACAAGCTCAATCAGTTCTCTGGAGCCTTGTCTTTGCCCTTGTGATCTATATCTATAATAAAAAGGGAATGGGGTGAGCCACAATAAGCTCAATGAGTAATCTAATAATGAAATTATATATGCATCCATAGAAAACATGCCATTGAAAGAAAAAAAACATCATTATAAACTCATATGCAAATTAGTGTAATTATCAATACACGATTTAAATATTTTCTCGTCACTCTATACGTACCATACAATGCATAAAGATAAAATTCTGTAAGTAAGTGAATCTATATCCCTATTATTCATATTTATAACGAGAATTCAACTTATCAAACCATCCTCTCGATCATTCCGAGATCTAGTCTACAAACTTCCCTCCTTAGAATTGATCATATACTTTCCTTACAACAGGTAAGTCTAAGTATACCTGATTTTCAAATCAAAGAGTTTTATGCATTAACTAAACAATGCAACATTGAGCAATCATACATGCTTCAATTTCATCAAAACAAAGTTTATTTAATACAATGTCATACATAAGAACTAATTTAGAAATACTCACAAATATAGGATTTTACCTGAGTCCCAAAGTACACACTTAGTCAATTTCACCAACTATTACAACACAACACAAGCACCTCACTTATATTCATACTCATTTCACATCAATTCTCTGCAAATTTAACATTGCAACACTTATACATGAATTCCAGTCATAGAAATTCAATCAATTTATCACTAAATTATTCACAATCCATTAATGAACAACTTACCAATGCATTCTCAATTCTCTAACTTTCCCAGCACAAGTATCACACTTGTGATCATCACCAATTCTGTATTTTAATTCTCTGTAAATCACATAACCAATCATCCAAGATCAGTTTCCAATCATAATACACAACTAATCACAACAATTTATCATTAAAAATGGGTTCCCAAAACTCATACCCAGAATTTTTGGAACACCCATTTCAACCATGGAAAATCTATATTTAAACCATCAAATTACTCACCAATCATCAAGGGATTAATCTACAATGGTTTTGGCCAGCAATTCATTTAATTCCAACTCAAAACCCTAAGTTTCCAGCTTCAATTCTAGCAATGGAAAACACTTGCATGTTATATATGATGAACAAATGGAAGTGAGGAGCAAGAATCTGTAACTTTTACACCCAAAATCACAAATCCTCACCTTGGATTTGGCTCTCCAAGTTCCTTCTCTCATTCCTTTTCTTTTGCTTTAGGTTTCCTTCAATCCAACAAGCTCAAAATGAGCTAGAAAGATTAAGTTTGTTGATTAAAATCAGCACAAACCGTCTCACCGACCTATTTTTCTTTTAAAAAAATTGCAGGCCCACCGAGGGGCGTACTTTTCCCTTCCTAGGAGAGTACTTCTCGCTGCCCAAAAATTAGGTTTTCTGGAAAATCTCGTGAGGAGCGCGCTTTTCCCTTGCCAAGAGCGAGCTTCTCGCCCGAGGAGCGCGCTTCTCTGAATATTCCAGAAACTGTGCTCTCGGGTTTGCCACAGGAGCGCGCTCCTTGCACCCAAATTTAAAATTTCATTAAATACTAGGCATTTTATGATACAACTAGCCTTTTAGGGTACCAATAGTCCTAAAATATATGTATTCATATTATCTAAAGGTCATGTACATACGTATACACATACAAAGCTCTGAAAGATCTCCGTTGAGCGGTGTTGTAAATGGGGGATTAGGGTTCTCACTGTTGGACTCGCCCTAAACTCAGTTTTTTACTTTGATTTTATTTTTTATTTTTTTATTGATTTATTGATTAGGGTTCTCCCATGATAATTGGACTCGCCCTAAAGTCAGTTTTTGATTTTTTTTTATTTTATTTTTTTTACCCTTTTTCTTTTATTGATTTATTGTTTCTGGCGTTCATTTCTTTGATTGTTTTTTCAGGTGGAGGTTGATTTCTTAATGAGATTGTTTGAAGGACAGATTAAGGCAGAGTTGGATAATTTCATGAGGTAATGTCTCAAAGCAACCGCCTTAATTTGCTTAGACATAATTGAAATTGTTGGATGTGGATATTTTTCTGCATAATCTTTGCTTTAAAAGGGGTTGAAATGAAGTTGCAATTTTAAGTGCAAGTTGTTTCAGTATCATAATCTGGATCAATGTATTGAATAGTATATGGTTTTTGATCTATTGGCAGCTGAATACATTTCTTTTTATGTGAAATTAACCACGCCTCCTTAACCATGCATGTCACTTCTTTCAGTAGGCAAGTCAACCTCCTTAATCTGTTAGGTCATCGACTCACATAACACAATTTTTATCATTGCATTAAAGCTCTCCTTTCTTTCATATTGATAGCCTGCAATGCATGCCCCCCAAAAACAGCCCCCTAAAGTGCAAATTGAGCTTTGCTCCTGAAACTATGGCAAATCTAGTGAACTAATTTTGTATAAAAAATCTTCACATTATGAAAGCAAAACTTCTATCTTCACATTATGAAAGCAAAACTTCTATTTTCTAGGGTTTTGTAAGTGTGTCGTGGTCTGTCAAAATCAAATGATGAAGGGCTATATATCCATTGAAACTAGCCAAGGGAGATACCTATAAAAATTACATTATAATGAGGCGGCAATTTACCCACTAGCACTTGGCGTAGGTGGTGGGTACCTCACCTCTTACCTATGATATAATTATGGGCCATAGGCCTTAGTTACGAGCTTTAGTCCTTATTATTCAGGTTCATTCTGATCTCGTATGGTAGTTATTATTGCTTGGATGGACTTTCGATTGTTGTGCTTTCGGGCTAATTGTACTTATGCATTTCTTTATTAATGCATGAAGAATAAAAGGTTTGGGGGGAGAGACTACATGGCTCTCAAGCTAGCCATGTCCAAGGCCTATGACCGGGTTGAATGAAGTTTCCTAAGTGCCATCACGAGAAAGATGGGATTTTCTGAAAGATGGCCAGGTCGAGCTTATTATGAAATGTGTCTTAACTGTTAAATACTCCATAATTATAAATGGCACACAGCAAGGTCACTTTTCTCCTCAAAGAAGACTCTGCCAAAGAGACCCACTTTCACCTTATTTATTCATTATCTGTGTGGAGGGCTTGTCTCATCTTATTGCATCTTTTGAAAGAAAGTGCCTTATTGAACGATTAAAACTGGTTAGAGCTAGTCCTCCCATAACTCATCTACTATTCGCTGACGATAGCCTCATTTTTTGCAGGGCATCAAGCCAGAATGGAAGAGCAATCATTGATTTATTGAAGAAATATGAATTAGTTTCAGGTCAGCAGGTACATATGGAACAATCAGCGACTTATTTTAGCCCAAATGTGCCAAAAGGAGAAATAAGATGAATTATGAGCTTTAATTTCCATTCAGAGATGCAAGGGCATTCAAAGTACCTGGGTTTTCCAGCAATGGGCCAAAGAAATAGAACCAAAACCTTTGATTTTATCAAATCTAGAATGTGGAGGACTCTTTAAAGATGGAGAGAAAGGGTTTTTTCAGCTAGTGAAAAAGAAATTCTAATCAAGGCAGTAGCTCAAGCTCTTCCGACTTTCACTATGAGTTGTTTTCGACTTCCTTCTCAATTGTGTAAAAATCAAAATTCTGGTGGGGCTTCAATCAGAATGGTTCTAAAATTCATTGGAAGAAGTGGGAGGACTTGTGCAAGCCAAAAGTTATGGGGGCATGGGGTTCAGAGACTTGGAAGCTTTTAATAAAGCTCTTCTTGCAAAACAAGCTTGGAGAATCCTAATTCTCTACTAGCAAAGATGTTAAAGGCAGGGTACTTCCCTACCAACCTTTTCTTGGGAGGTTGGCATGGAAAGGCATATATTATGGGCAAAGGAACTCCTAATCAAAGGCCTAAGGTGGAGGGTTGGAAATGGAAGAAATATCCATTTTAAAAAGGATCCTTGGATTCCCCGTCCTACCACTTTTAAAAAGTAATCTCTCCATTGCCAACCAATGAAGAATACTTGGTTGCTGATTTTATCTCTGAAGACAGAAGGTGGGATATTGGAAAACTTAGACAAAAAGTTAGGGATGTATATTTGGAAGCCATTTTACAGATTCCTTTAAGTAGGCGAGACGTTGAAGACCAAATTATTTGGCATTATACAAAAGATCTGTTAAGAGTGGCTATTGGCTTCAAAAATCTATTGAAGACCTTGGTGAACAGCCATCCGGAGGCCATATTAAGACATGGAAACGTTTATGGAGTCTTTGCTTACCACCAAAGGTAAAAAATTTCTTTTGGAACGTATTACATAAAACTCTACGAGTCTTTATTAATTTATTCAAGAAGAAAACCATTCAGCATCCAATATATGTTTTATGTAAGAACGCCCCTTAATCAATCGATCATGCATTGATAAATTGTGCCCATGCAAACGACAGATGGAGTTCCTTTCAAGAAATTCATATTGGAGGTCCTCTTCATGCATCTCTGAGCCAATTAAGGAGACACTTTCATGATCTTTTAAACAGTTTTGATAAAATTCTGGTGGAGAACATTATTATTATTTGCTGGGGGCATCTGGAATTCTAGAAATAGACTAATTAAAGAGAAGGAAAATCTCCAAATGCGGAACGCATTGCTCTATTTGCAACAGATCAATTCATAATAGACATGTTACCAATCCACCAAGATCCCAAGCTCATTGGCAACCTCAGGAAGGCAACAATTTGAAGTTGAACTGTGATGCAGGTATCAGATCATCATCCAATTCTATTAGCATTGGCATCATTATCAGAGATAGTTAGGGCTTTGTTGTTATTGCAATGGCGAAGTGGGTTAATGTCTCTTTATCTCCGAACTTGGCTGAACTTTTTGCTGTCAAAGAAGGATTGATGTTTGCTCCGAATGTTGGAATCAGGCCAAATATCATACAAGGCGACTATTTTTTGCGTAATAACAACACTATTTTGATGCTACAATGGGATTGATGTATGATGATTGTAAGGATCTTATTCTTAATTTCCCTGGTTTAAAGTTCAATGCAGTGTATAGAGAATGCAACGAAGCAACTCATAGGTTAGGCCATTTTGCTTTGAATTTAGATGATTTTGTTGCTTGGTTGGAGGAATCTCCCCCAATCATATCTGATATTGTTCATGAACAAGCCAAGAGAAAGACAAGACGAAAACATAAGCCTTGTGGAAAACCGAACATAAGCTCAATAACAAGAGAACATAATCATACAACAAAGGGCACAATTCCTGCTTGATGTTTGTCCCTCTTACCATTTTTTATTATAACTATTCACCACTTCACCATCTCCAACTACTTTATGGTGTTTCATATCCAACTAGTTATAGTGATTTAAAACTAAAAAATAAAATCAATTCAAATGTATTAAATCAAATAAATTATTTCAGCTTTGAATTGGTGCTAAGTCACTAACCAACCAAAAGTTATATAAGACTCTACTTTAAAACGTGCCAAAATAGAAAAATCGTTTAAGGTGTTAGTCCTCTCCACGTTGATTTTCCCCCAACAAACCTTTTTTTTTTTTTTCCCCAAAAGTTATCTTTTTCTTCTCGAGACTCCATCCAACAAACATTAAACTCTCACTAATATTTAATCATCTCTGACTATCTCTGCTGAAAATAAGAACCCAAAAACCAAAATCGTTTCTAAAGTTTCATGAAATTCCAAAACCTCCCTGAATCACAAAAACCCCTGAGCTTCAAGCTCCAGAATTACCAATCCGAAATGCTGTCACTGCAACTCCCTTTACCCCCATTTCAAACCAAAATCTCTGCTGCTTCTTCTTCTCACAAATCAAAACGAACTTCTCCAATTCAATTTGGTGGCATTTTGCAAAGCGTCAAAACGTGTTCCCATTTGTTCCCTTCATCATCATCTTCATCTTCTTCTTACAAGTACTGTTGGGAAGTAGCAGCTTCGACAGCGGATGTTACAGTGGTAGAAGTAGAAGATGAAGACGACGGTTTTGTTGGTAGATATCCGGCGGAGGAAGAAGCGTTGCCGCCTGGTCTCCGGCGAGAATGCATGCCGAACCATGTGGCGGTGATAATGGACGGAAATGTGAGGTGGGCACTGAAGAGGGGGTTGCCGGTGTCGTTTGGTCACGAAGCCGGTGTTAAAGCTCTGAAAGATCTCGTTGAGCGGTGTTGTGAATGGGGGATTAGGGTTCTCACTGTTTTTGCTTTCTCCCATGATAATTGGACTCGCCCTAAAGTCAGTTTTTTATTTATTTTTATTTTATTTTTTTACCCTTTTTCTTTTATTGATTTATTGTTTCTGGTGTTCATTTCTTTGATTGTTTTTTCAGGTGGAGGTTGATTTCTTAATGAGATTGTTTGAAGGACAGATTAAGGCAGAGTTGGGTAATTTCATGAGGTAATGTCTCAAAGCAACCACCTTAATTTGCATAGACATAATTGAAATTGTTGGATGTGGATATTTTTCTGCTTACTCTTTGCTTTAAAAGGGGTTGAAATGAAGTTGCATTTTAAGTGCAACTTGTTTCAGTATCAGAATCTGGATCAATGTATTGAAATAGTATATGATTTTTGATATATTGGCAGCTGAATTTCTTGTTTGTGTGAATTTTTCTACTGTTATATTACTTCAACTACCATTATCACTCCTCAGTTCATTGTCAACTTTCTATTTAATATTTTCCAAGGAAGTTGTCTAAATTGTTTCCATGTAACCTTGAAGCAATACTAACACAATGCCCCAACTGTTTTATTTGTTTGAATCAGAGAAAATATTCGAGTATCTGCGATTGGGGACTCGTCAAAGCTCCCATCTTCTTTATATAAACTCGTAAAAGACACCGAAGAATCCACCAAGCATAATTCGCGGCTCCACTTGATTGTTGCTGTAAGTTATAGTGGTCAGTATGACATAGTTCAAGCATGCCAAAGCATTGCTCAGAGGGTAAAAGATGATCTGATCAAGCCAGAAGATATCGATGAGGTTCTAATTGAACAAGAACTAGAGACCAAATGTACAGAATTCCCCTACCCGGATCTGCTTATTCGCACTAGCGGCGAACTCAGGGTTAGCAACTTCTTGTTGTGGCAAATGGCCTATTCTGAACTGTTCTTTGTGAGCTCACTTTGGCCTGATTTTAGTGAGGTGGAATTTATGGAGGCTCTGCAATCCTTTCAACAAAGGAAAAGGCGCTATGGTGGACGAAATTCTTTATCAAATGGTCATGGAAATAGCAGTAACAAATAGAATTCTAAATAGTTTTCTGATACAGAGGTATATACTAAGATCTTTAAGAACTATATCTACAAAGAAGAAGAGGGCTGGACATGCTATGGGCATTTGGTCCGATAGATCAGCTTCCATGGCATGGAATTACCTGCTACAACATCATGATCTTTCTTAACCATATATTCCGCAACTTGTACTTTTGATTTGCATATGAAGGCGATAATTCTCTGTACATCCTGTTTGTTACATCTTTATCTTCTTCTTACTCTTATAGTAAGATATAGATGTTTTGAATTCTGATTTACAGTTCAATTGAGAAGAAAAGGATTCAATTCATCAATTTGAATTTCGGTTCTTAGTACCTCATTGAATGCTCAAAAAACTTATAGAATCTTACGACTTCAGAATTTAAATGATTCTCACAGCCAAACCAGCCAACAAAAAACAAGGGAGTTAGTACCTTGTTTATTTTCATGTATTTAGCTTCAATTTTCAAATTTAAGTTCTGCATATTTTTTGTTATTTTAATCTAAATATTACTTATTTTAACCAGAATATGATTAAGCATAAAACATATTTTTCTATTGTGTTTTATTTTTATAAATGAATTATTTCAATGGTGTCCTAGAAGGAGCTAGTTGGATCTGAACAGTGAATTCTCTTAGTTCCATGAGAGAGACAAGAACACCACCCCAAGAAATGGATTAATGGCAATCGAAACAGTAAATTTAAAAAGTTCAAAAGTGATTGAAGGATTCTCATTAAGTAGTAGAAGC
This sequence comes from Paratinospora sagittata, assembly GCA_035771175.1. Taxonomy (NCBI): domain Eukaryota; kingdom Viridiplantae; phylum Streptophyta; class Magnoliopsida; order Ranunculales; family Menispermaceae; genus Paratinospora; species Paratinospora sagittata. Next base: position 27,440,344 of record CM069609.1, read on the forward strand.
TGGTGTTTCATCAAGCCATTACCCTTCTCCCTAAAATTTACTGAGAAGTTTGATTGATGTAGTTAATGATTTTGCTTTGAGAAAATTAGTATGTTTTCTACTCAAGTAGATTGAAATCCTAAGTTGATATCTGATCAAGTCATTATCTACCTTTAAGAACAACAGACCACAAGCTTTCATAGCTCAGTTGGTTAGAGCACCCGTTTAGTAAGCGGGAGGTCTTGAGTTCAAATCTCAATGAAAGCACATCAACCAAAATTTCTGTCAATAACAAATGCATAATAAAAGTTTTGCTTGTACCTATATACATGTTTTTAGATTTATAAAAGGGAACATAAAATTGCTAGCCTTCTCTTTTATTGTTCAACAGGCACCTTGCTGGTGCTCAGGGATCTCTGAGAATCCCTGCATAACATATTATGTTTCACTCTCTTACCAGTGTTCTGTGTAGCTCATTTTCATGTATTTACTTTCTGCCCTAAAAACCAGATTTGCTTCTTAAGTTTCAAAAACTGATCAGCTTGCCTTCAAAATTGTGCATTTAACCTTTGTAAAACAGTATAGCAAACAAAGGCATTGAAGAGAAAAAATTTCTTACTAGCTTAAAGGGTTTTGACACATATTCTTAGCTCACACCATGTCCTGGCATTAGCCATTAGGACTAGTCTTACAAGAATTATCTTCCTCACAAATATAGGAACTTCAAGATTAGAATTCTAAAGACTATAATTGTTAGGCAGAGACCCTCAACGTTGTACAGTTCTTTACTCAAGCAACATATTGATGAATCCATTAAGCTAGTAATGGATTAGTAAATATTTTCTGCTAACTACATAGTTTAAGAGTTACTGTAATCAAAACAAGATAATGGTCCAACTCCACCTGAGTAAATTTCTGTTTCTTAATTTGGATGTCACCAAGAATATAAAAAAAATTATACAGTCATGAACTCATACTCCGCAACTTACTTATCAAAAAGAAAAAAACTAAAATTTAGATCTAATATAATCATGTCTCTGCTAAGGGTGACATTATAAGTTTGTATCCAAGTAAGGTTGAACACAATAGTCTGCACTTGGAAAGATGAAGAAATAACCCAATCCCATATATGTGATAGAAGTGCTTGTACAAAAACAAAATGAAGTCATTTATGACTGGGTCTAATACAATCTAATGCAATCTTGAGGGCTATTTGCACTCCAAAAGCTTTGTCCAAAGGTGAGCTTGGAATAAAAATACTGTCTGGTCATGAGTCAGGTCATGCACATTATCCATACTATGCACAGAAAGGATCAAAAGATTAAGATTTCAAGCTAAATTGGTATACATGCACACACTTCAATGGAGCTTTTTCTCCAACCTTCCAAGGGATTTTCTTAATAGAAAGAACTCTTCAATATTTCCAAATCCAAGAAAAATGAAATTTGCAAACTAACGTTTAAATGAAAGTCTAGATGATAACATGCTTAAACTCACCTGCAAAGAGGTATGATATGATAACACTATATAATTGATACAAGGAACTGGTGAACAGTGTACGATAAGCAAATACATTAAAGTAACCTAAGATGGAAGCATGGCAGCAGTGTAAAAGCTGTGTATGTTTCCATTAAAATGAAAAAAATATATATATGCCCTAGAGTATGTATGATATAGAATCAACAGTTTTCCCAAATCAAACTAACCCAAAATTAATCTTCTTCGTCATCTTCGTCCTCCTACAGAAAACCAACACAACAAATGCATAAGAAGGTGGTGACAAACAAACAATGCAAAAGTATTTGAAATATAAATTTACTTGATGAAAGAAATTAACATATTTCAAAGAGAAGTGAGTAGTGAGAGGTTATGCCATTATACCTCTCCTGTTTCTTCATCGTCTTCATCATTGACCTCTGACTTTGACCTGTCAGATTCATCATCGTCATCTGCCGTACTTTCCTGTACATGACAACAGTAATTAATCAAGCGAACAACAAGCTGCAAAGACCAATGGCTTCATACAATAAAAGATACTATAATCACCTGTTTCTTGTTGTAGGCATTCATGAGCTTTTCATACTCCGTCTTCTTTTTTGCAGCTTTAGCTTCATAGGGAGCTTTCTCCTGCCAAACCAAAAGAAAACAATCTAGATTACTAATTTACTACACAATATTACCTCTAACAACAGGAAGATATGCTGTCTGAATAGATAGAAGTAAGAGATGTTTAATAGAAATCACATGAGAATCTCATTTTAATAATGGTTTGAGATATTATCTTGATTACCACAATTATGCTAGTTTCCAACAAACCACATCTTCCAAACAGGATTATTACATCAGGATACACCCAAACAATAGAGTTTAGTCTCCAACATACATTAATTGTCCAGTATCTAATGAAATCACACCATATTCATGTGGATTAGCAAACCCACCAAGATATTTAAAAGCATTGAACAAGCACTTCAACAAAGTGGGATTGGTGTAGGCCAATCAACTTGGTGCTTTCTCACCAAATTATTGCAACAAAGATTTCTTAAGTCTAGATCAATCAAATTCCAAAAGACTGTTCAACTTCCATCACATGTAATAGACAGAAACTGGCCCTACTGAATTTTCCAGGGTGTGCTTGATTACTTACTGCAGCAGACATTGATTTCCACTTCTCTCCTCCAGCTTTCCCAACCTTCAGTTTTTGCATCCAGGGAAAAAAGTCAAATTCTTATCCAACAAATGTAAAACAAAACAAAAGACCATATCTATAACAGGCCCCTGCCATTTGGGACATGAAGAAGGCCCGATGCACACAACCGTACCCCCGCCTTGCAGAGAGATAAAGAGGTTGTTTTACTTTTCAAACCCTTGATCTCTAAGTCACAATGAAACAGGTTCATCATTGTGTCAAGGCCCACCCTTCATTGTAAAAAGCAAATGTAATTACAATGAATTAACACAATGTCCTTATGAAATCACAGAACGAGTTAATATAACAGCTTACAGCTGAGACTGCCTTCACATTAGGATGCTCTTGTTTGAATATCTTCCTGAACTCCTCCCTGTAAAGGAGTGGTATTCATATTAGTCATATGACATGAATCATTTTGAGGAAGATCCAAGTCTGAAATTACCAGCCCACAGGAGGATTGCACTTACAGGAACACAAAGAAAGCACTAGGAGGTCTCTTGGGTTTGTTAGGGTCTTTTAAAGCTGCTTTTTCCTTCTTGGTCAATTTGCTACCCTTATCAGTAGCCTTCCGCTTCCCAACCTTTCTGAAAAGAGATGGTACAACCGATTACCCAATTCAATCTTCATAGCCCCACCAAATACAACCAGATATGAGATTACAATCATCCATTCAATGTAAAAATAACAAGCACTAATTTCAATAGCCATAACACTACTAAACACTAACTATGAGTCATCCAAAAAAAACAGAAAAGAAAAAGACATAACCCAAAACTTCAACATACGAACCTGTCATCAACAGGTTTCAATGCTTCCCTTTTGTCCCTTGCTGCACCCTTCCCCTTGGCACCACCCTTCATTTTTAAGAAAAGACAACCCTGCAACAATGTTGAAAGATAAAGAAAAATAAGTTTTTTGTTTTTACAAACTAATTGATATGCAAATTAATCAATTCAACAACCCAAGGCAAACTCATATCAATGTCTCATACTGCACAGATACAATAATCTAAGCAATACCTTATGTGGAGCATAGACCCCTTCTAAATTTTTAGGAGTTGTTCTCTAGGGAAAACCAAGGAGATCCAATTATACTAAAAGCAGAAACTTCGCAATAATACTGATGTTTTGGTCCATAGAGTCGTGAAAAATACTTTTTTTAGGACAGTATTTGATACATAGGCCCCATTACTTCAGGATCTCCTCATACATATACAAATTACACACCTATGCAATCAATTTTCCTCTAGGTGTTGGTCCCCAAACTTCAAGCGCTGATCCTTGGTCCCTAAAAGAGATGCCACCTAGACCTAGGCGACTCAAATAAAAGCATACTAAAAACCCTAATACTCTTGATCCGACTAAGCAAGAGGGCTAAGGACTCAATTCTCTAGAGCTCATATACCAGAGTCATGAAGATCAACATGGTGTTTAAACAATGCTAATTCCATTTGATGTTCTAGTGTTACTGTGTTTGGAAACCAAACGCAGTCCTAGTCCCACCATCAAGCTACTGAACTAAAAAAAATTTACTATCTTGCCAAAGAGAGATCCTCATTAAATAAGCCTCATTAAAAATTCGAAACAGGGAAAGAAAAAAAAAAGACAAAATTAAAGTAAAAAAAAAACGACCACATTCACATCACTTGATAAATTAACACGAGCTTATGTTAAATTAACTAACACAAGATGAAATGTTAGCCAAAGAAATTACAAAACACTGAATTAACAAAAAAAAAATGACAAAATAGAGAGAAAAAGACGGGAGACTTCAACAAAAATGAGATTTTTTTACAAATTACAGGAAATTTAAAAAGAATAGGTAGAAATTGCAAACTGAGACCAATAAATTCCAGAAAATTGCACCAAAATTAACCTAAAAACCTCAAAAAAAAATTACACAATAAAAAGCAAGAGATCAGCGACGGACTCTTTTACAGTAAGAAACTCTTTAACTAAAATTCAAAAAAAAACAAATTAAAACAAAAAAAGAAAAAAAAAAAGTCTTTACATGTTCAACGAAGAACACAGATTAGATCCACGAAACCTAAAAAAAAATGTCCAACGAAAAAAAATTAAAAAATAAATAAAAAATCAAAAGAGAAGGTAAAGAGAAATACCTTTAAAAGGCAGCGGCGCAGAACGAAAGAAAGAAGGAAAGAAAGATAGAAGAAAGCAAGCAAAACAGAAATTAAAGCGAAATAAGTGAGTTAACGTCGCACCAACGGAGGGATTATTATTTCTACAGGTTTACCGGTTCAACCAGTAATAAACTCTCTGGTGCTCTTATCTCATCATTCTTATTACGTTGTTACCGGGTATCTCCTGTTTCCACGGTGTTTGGGGGGTTTTGGTAATTTGCAAGACAGACAGACCCTTGGACTGTAAGGACGTCGATTAAATCAACACGTGGCGGGTGATGGACCATGTGACGTTGACGAAATTGTCTGGCTGTGTTTTTTGTGGTTTCTTTAATTACATAGTACATAGGCTCCACGGTTGTAGGTAAAACGTCTACTGCTGCTGCTTTCTCCTATGTTGAGATTATTCTGTACTACGGAGTGTGGCTTTCTCTATCAGCTCTTCCCATCACGTTCGCATAGTACGCTGATATTGTCAAGGTCAACAAAATTGAACTGAGGATTAGGGATTTTATGGTATATATATATACACACTTGCACGGACAAAAATATCTATCAACGAGCGGTTGGCTCAGCGAAAGTGGACTTAATTCTAAAATCATTCTTACATAAAAGTTTCAGGGTTCGATTGTTGAAGGCACTTTCGTTGAAAAAAGTTTATCATTTCATTTTCGACTCGAACAAAGACTAGTCTAGTATTCATAACGTATGACAATACCTTGTGAGAAACCAGACAAAAATATATAAAATAATATAAATAAAAAAATGCATTTAAAAATTAAAAGTTGTGAGTAATCTATAAGTTAAATTTTAAAAAAAGATAAAAAAAAGTAATTTGATACAGGAAACTCCTGATTGTATGCGGTCTTAGCTTGAGGCTATACTATTAAATTTAAAAAAAAAAATTAAATTAAATTTGAGAGATAATTTTTATTATTTTTAAAACAAATTTAAAGAAATTGATCAACTAACTATTATTAATTGGATGATTCTTAGATTCAACTGGTATCTACTCAGAGTTACTCGATCCACTTTAAATGAGAAATTGTAAAGAATGAAGGTTTCCTCAATTAATATTATTCAAAGATGTTTTGTAGCTGGAATTTCCCTTTGAAAGGCCAACCGCAATCATCTTTCACTTAAGGGTAGTAGTACTCTTTTGTGAACAGAGATGTTCAACTATTTAATCCACTCAATTTGAATTAGAAAAATTAAAACTTGAATAATTTGTCTAGGACGGTTTTAAAGTATCCAGTTCGATATAATTTCTTTTTTTTTTTTTAAATATCACATGTCCTTTTAATATTGAATAAAATATAAGGTATACATTTTTGTGTTACATGACATTAATTACATTACTCGGATCCGATCGGTGTGTGAAATAGAATAAGATTATTTTTTATTGAATTAGATAAGATAAAAGATAGAATTTGACTAATTTTAATATTATCTTACGTTTGGTGTAATATAGGATATGATTAAAAAAAAATAAAAAATAAAAAGAGAAAGAAGAAGGAAGAACAAAGAAAAAGAAGAGTATTAGTGAATGAAGAAGAAAAGAGAAAAGTAACTGTAACCGCGTGAGAAGACGAAAAAAATTAATCTCAAGCTTTGACTCGTCGCTATTTTATCTCGAGATAAAAAAGTTAAATGAGATTATTTTTTATTTCATTTAGCCTGCCAATCAAACATAAAAATTGGAGTAAAAATAATTTTATCCTATTCTATCCCGGCGCACCTAAATTGTTTGCTTTATTTGAAAAAGAAATATCTAAAAATTAATTCAAATGTAGTAATATTTATATTTAGGGCTTCTAAATTGTCTGAAATCCTCCCAAACATATGTAATTATTTCTTAATTCCATTTTGACCTAAATCTAATGTCTAAATCATCTAAGAAATCTAAGTAACAAACTATGAAGAAAAAAATATCAGAGAGGATGTTTAGGCTACGTTTGGTTTGAAATTCAAAAAATAAAATACAACTCAAAAAGTAAAAATTCAAAAAATAACATTTTATCATTTTCTGAAAATAACTTATTTTCTTTGTAAATTTTGATAAACTATTTTTGGGTTTCTACAAACCAAATACATTTTTTCGTATTTCCAAAATTTTAGATACAAAAAATTGTATTTGAATCATAAACCAAACACAGCTTAAGCTTCTCTAAAAAGCATAATGAAGAGCAAAAAAATTATGAAAGGAGTTCCACTTTTATATGCTTTGTTCTAGAATAAAACACAATATTTTGAGCTATAGCTTTGGCACACTGGTATTATCACACCATAGAATTACAAAATGAGAGACGAAACTACCCTGCTCGGTGGATAGAGACTTTGATCAAATTAATTCAGCTGAGGTTTGGGCCAATGATTTGTATTCAGCTTCAGTGCTACTTTTAGCAACAATTGTCAGCTTTTTGAAAGACGAGGTTATCACCCAAATAAATACAAAAACCACTAGTTGATTTGTGATCATCCAAGGAACTAGCCAATCAGCATCACGGAATGCTTCAATACGAAGGAAAGAAGCAGCTTTGGAGAACATACCACGATGAGGAGTACCTTTAAGATATCTTAACACTCTCTCACAGGCTGACCAATGAATGAAAGTAGGAGAGCTCATGCACGGACTAAGTTTGTCAACAATAAAACTTATGTCGGATCTTCTATGCGTTAAGTATTGAAGTGTATCAAGAACACTTTGATAAAGTTTAGGGTCTGCAAAAGGAACTCCTTTAGTAGTAGAAAGTTTAGTAGAAACACTAACTGGGGTAGGGTTTTTGTAGTCTGACTTGTTTTGACTGGTTTCTATTGTTGAATGATCAGTTTGAGCTACTCTAACACTTGTAATTTAGTTACATATAGATAAATAATTATTCTTATGATCATTTTATAAATTTGTTCATATACATACATGTTCATTAAAATATAACTATTAGATAGTCGTTGTAAAAGAAAAAATTGATGCATATACATTTTGTGATACACGAGATCTAGTGACATAGATTTTTAAGATCAATGATAGATATAGAAATAAAAATAATAATAGATCATTTTCTTAGTTTTTTAGCTGATAAATGATAGGAGAATGTAAAAAAATGCAAGAGCAAATGTAATAAAAAAAGTGGAGGTCCTCACTTCTGCTCCATCAATGTATTTGTGCAATGAACAGCATATGCACGCTTAACAAATAAAATATGAGAGCCTTTGCATTTCTATGGCATTTGATATTGCACTCAATATTATTTTCTAAATAAAAAGATAATGATCATTAAATTAAGAGCGTAAAATCTAGATTAGCTTTTAACTTTTATTTTTAAATTAAATTCAATCTTGTATTAATTAATTAAATAGTCATAATCATATTAGTTAATGTATTGTACTAATATTATTCCATTAAACTATTGAAGTATTAAACTAACTATCATTGATCATGTCATTGTTAGAAAACTTAGCAGTTTGGCCATAGAAAGGAAACCATAAACTATTAGATCTTCTCTCTTATAAATTATGTTAACCTTGATAAAGACCACACTTTAAACATGCCACGCGTCAACATTAGAAGCAGGCCTTCCTTCCCAGATAAGGCAAGGATAAGGCCAATTCTCTCACAACCGTCAGGATCCTCTCATCACATCAACGGCCGGTCAGAAATTTATTTATTTTTCTCATGAATAAAAATATTTTCCACAATTTAAAAAAATGTGATCAAATTTAAGATCAAATTTAATAAGATTTTCTTCATCCACAGTCCTTTAATTTTTTTTATTTTTTATTTTTTTTCTAAGAAAAATGAAAAATCTTCATTACCCAGTAACCACAACCACACAACCCTCCCTGCCACGTGGCACATCGGAGTCAAAACGCCTCTCCTTAACAGATAAGGCGAAGATAAGATCAACACACTAATGACCCTTAGATGGATACGCTCTCAACATCCGACGTCCCATATCCATTCTCTAAGATAACCCCAAATATACAACAACATACAAAACTCCCACCACCGCCACCACATATATCCCTTCAAATCACCGAACAAACTCAAACCAAACGCTTCACCGCGCCACCTCCACCACCACCCGCCGGAAACTATGGCCGCCGCCACCGCCGCCGCAACCTCGTCTTTCATCGGAACTCGCTTGCACGACGTCCAGAGCAACTCAGCGGGCCGGATCCAAGCCCGGTTCGGGTTCGGGTTGAAGAAAAAGGCCCCGAAAAAGGCCGCGTCGAAGCGGAGTTCGGACCGCCCGCTTTGGTTCCCGGGCGCTATAGCTCCTGAATATCTGGACGGAAGCTTGGTGGGGGATTACGGCTTCGACCCGTTCGGATTGGGGAAACCCGCGGAGTACTTGCAGTTCGATCTGGACTCGTTGGACCAGAACTTGGCGAAGAACCTGGCCGGGGACGTGATCGGAACGCGGTTCGAGAACGCGGACGTGAAGTCGACGCCGTTCCAACCGTACACGGAGGTGTTCGGCTTGCAGAGGTTCAGAGAGTGCGAGTTGATTCATGGGAGATGGGCCATGTTGGCTACGTTGGGTGCGCTTGCTGTTGAGGCTCTCACTGGTGTCACTTGGCAAGACGCTGGCAAGGTACATTTTAATGCCATATTAATTAATTAATGTAGTTTGAATTATAATTATGGAGTAATACGAAAAATTATGCTATTTTTTTCGATACTGGCACCCACAACTCTCTGGTAAAATCATTTCTGTTTATTAAAATTAGTTAAAAAATCTGGTGTTTGGTTGGTTTTGTAAATTTGAACAGGTGGAATTGGTAGAGGGGTCATCGTACCTAGGCCTTCCCCTGCCCTTCTCCATGACCACATTGATATTGATCGAGGTGCTAGTGATTGGCTACATCGAGTTCCAGAGGAACGGAGAGCTTGACCCAGAGAAGAGACTGTACCCAGGTGGCCAGTTTTTCGACCCACTTGGCTTGGCCTCTGATCCTGAGAAGAAAGCCACCCTACAATTGGCCGAGATCAAGCACGCCCGGCTAGCCATGGTTGGGTTCCTTGGCTTTGCTGTCCAAGCTGCTGCAACAGGAAAAGGACCACTCAACAACTGGGCTACACATCTGAGTGACCCACTTCACACCACCATCTTTGACACCTTCTCTTCCTCCTAGATTAATGGAAATTATTTTCTAGGCTGATGATCTTGTTGTTGCTCTAATGAGATGTTGCTACGAAGCTTGATTTGTATAAATCTTATATATATTTGGTTCTTGTAAAATTAATTAGCTAAAACGTGAAGGACACTAGTACTTAATTGAGCTTGTTATTATTATCATCATCATCTTCTTCATCTATACACCAACAATATATCTCTCATGTTTCTACATCTTATACATACTACTAATTAAAGTGAAATGATCACCTTAATTTGGCATTCTTTCAAAGCAATCCTAAAACCTTATTGTTGCCTTACTTTTCAAAATGTTATTTTACTAATTTGATAAAATTAGTTTTTCAAAAATTTCCTCCATTTATTTTTCTTTATGTAATCAAACCAACACTTTTTCAATTATTTTTCTACTTTTCCAAATATTACTTTTTAACTTATATTAATAAATAAGTTGCACAAACAATAGTTACTATATATATATATATATTATTTTTAAAAATGTCATAATAATTTCGACATTGTTTTGTTAGAGATGCTCAAGTGGCATTGAACCACCAGGGTTTTCCATCAAACAAAACATCAGGGCACCTGGGCCAGTTACACGTGGCATATGCACTCTGCTGCGTAACCGATGTCTCTCCGGTTTCATTTCATATAGCGGGGCCTCTGGGATGGAATTTTAATTCTTTTCTTTCGTCTCTCTCTTGAAATTGATTTCTGGGTGTCTCTTCAATTTCGCATTCTTCTCTCAAATCCTCTCTTTCTGTGTTTCTTCAACTCTTATTCTTTAATTTTTTTTATTTTTTTTTTTTCAAGAGCTTAATTTTGTGTGTTCTTGAGGGAGGGAAAGTTGGAAATTGGCTGTGGTTCTGTGAGAGAGATCAAATGGGTAGGATATTTTTGGTGTATCTTGAAGACAGGAGATATAGCTGCAAGTATTGCATGACCCATCTCGCTCTACCTGTAGATGTCGTTTCCAAGGTTTTTCATCTCTTCTTTGTAGTTCTACCGATTCCGTTTCCTGATTCTTTGTATTTTCATTTTTCGTTTTGTTTTTTGGTTTGGTTGTTTGTTTGATATGGTTATAATGTCGAATTCTTGAGATGGATTGATTAATGTGTCATGGAGCTGGTTTGCATTGATGGAAATTTTCACATTTGGTGATCAATGGAGGATTAGTAGTTTGTGTGAGATGATGAACTAATTTGGATTGTTAGTATTCTTTCTTTCTTTCTTTCTTTTTCTTCTTCTCTTCTTTTCTTTTGATCTTTATATATGTGTTTCCCTGCAATTGGAAGAATTGAGGACATTTTGTATTACATATGGTTCTTTGAGTTGTTTGGTTAGCTTTTAAATTTTCTTTGGTTGATTCAATGAGGAGTTTACTGGATTGGGTTTATTTGTGGAAAGATTATTCCTCATGATCAGACATTTTCCTTTAGGATTAATTGCTTATATGGATTCAGAATTTTAGCGTTGATTGGTGATAAACCAGAACTGGCCAAGAACGAGGAATTTAGGTTAACCCCGTTGAAGTTATGTCATTTTATTGCAAACCTTTAATGTTCTTTTTTGATTTATTGTTCACTATGTTGGTGATGAAAATTGAAACATGTAGCAGCTTATGATTTTAATTCCACTTTTACATTGATCAAAGCCTCTCTTTTTTTTTTTTTCAATTTTTTCTTGATGAACAAAATATATTTTGTTTATGCATTGTGTTGCTCTTACTTCTCACTATTGGAGTTGCTACTGTTGTCATCAAAACCTCATTTAATGGATGTCTTGTCTTTTAAGAAAACTCAGCTGTTTGGGAACTGCATCGAAGAATATGGTGTTTTAGAACAAATTTAGATGACATTATTTAATGATTAAAACAATCCTTGTATCTTGACATTTATGGACAATTCTCAATACTAAACCATTTTCATTCTCTACAAAATACAAACTGCTATAATCATTTCTTTAAAACCAATGTCATTACCATCAAAATGGTTTAACGAAACAATGGACTCACTTGAAATGTTTTAAAACTTAGCCTAGAAATGGTTACAATTTGAGTTTAAACCTAGAATTGAAAATTCACAAAAGTGGTTGAAGATCAGAATCTTGTTCAGAAAATTGCTTTTGACTGAAATGGAGTTTCCAAATTGATATCTTTAAATTTGGTAAGGCTGGTACTAAAACATAAAGACTTCTCTCAAAGTTATTCCAAATTTAGTCAACTGGAAAATGACTACATGAGTCTTCTTTTTCCATTTGACCTTTTCTAATATCTGTTTTTATTAAATTAAGGGTGGCTATTCTTGAATGGGAGCTTTGGCGCAATGGTAAGAATTGCTGCTATGTGACCATGTGGTCACGGGTTCGAGTCTTGAAAATTGCATCCTACGAAGCAAGGTAAGGCTGCTTACAAATTTGCAATAGACTCAAAAGTGGTCCTACCCTTCCCTACCCCGCATAAGCTGGAGCTTTGTGTAGCGGGCTGCCCCCCTTTTTTAAGGATGCCTATTTCTATCCTTGGTTAATATTTGTTTTGACAACGTGAGCAAAAAGAAGTCTACTATTTCAAACAATAAACTCTTCATTGTAGAATGTTCATTATGATGAAATATGGCTTAACTGGTTTGGTCCATTATTGCTGTAGCATTATCGTGTCATTTATTCTACTGCATTTTTGACCCTTTTTTAAGGGGGCTGCCCTTTTTTAAGGATGCCTATATCTATCCTTGGTTAATATTTGTTTTGACAACGTGAGCAAAAAGAAGTCTACTATTTCAAACAATAAACTCTTCATTGTAGAATGTTCATTATGATGAAATATGGATTAACTGGTTTGGTCCATTATTGCTGTAGCATTATCGTGTCATTTATTCTACTGCATTTTTGAAATAATGGCCTGCATCACTCCGTGGCTATGTACGTGTAACTGTATATGTTCTTCTTCTTTTTTGCCTTTGCTTTTGTTATTTCAATTTTAACTTAAGTAGTCTTTAGTGAAGGGAGCCTTGGCACAACGGCAAGAGTTGCTGCCGTGTAACTATGTGATCATGTGTCTGAGTTGTGGAAACAACCTCTTGTGATGCAAGGTAAGACCCAAAAGTTGTCCGACCCTTCTTTGGGACCCTATGCATAGGCAAGAGCTTTGTGCACCGGGTTGCCCTTTTTGTATTAACTTAACCTGTCTTTAGTATGAAAGCATTGTATTAAACTCTTGTTATATTTTAACTTTCTTTTCTTTGTTATCTTTTAAAATTCGAGGTCCTATTGATTTCCAGCATAGCCAAAGCTTTGGCATTTTATTATGTAAATGAATGATTTGTGACAATTTCCTCATTGTATTGCTGACCAACTAGAGCTTACAGTACAAATATTCAGAATTTGACCTGAATGATATGTCTAGGTTTATTAAATCATTCTGTTTGTCTTTTCCATTGCTATTGAATAAAAGAAAGTAGAAAATGTTTGATATTAAAATTCTTCTAGGGAACTTCTTAAATGAAGATTGAGTTAATCACAATTGCTGCTGCCATTAAGACATGCTTAATACATAATTCTGTAGATGTAGCTCCAACTTCTCACATTATGACATTGGGATAGTAAATTCCCATGGGTACAACATAGGCAAAAGTAAAACAAAATTTAATCATAAAATAACTTGTGGTACTCCAAACTTGAATAACCATGGCTTATTTAAAGGCACATTTTGCTTAGTACTTAGTTTCTTGGATATAATATTTTACTGGCATTTGTACTCTAATTTTCTGGTGAAACCAATTTTATTACTTCCATCTTGGGAAACTTATTTCTGCATTACTTTTCGTACTTAGACCATTTTTCTATCATTATCAAGTGATTAAAGTTAGGAACAATGCATTATTAACAAGTAATCGTAATGATATAAGTAAAAGAAAACATAAAATAATATGGATAAGATAATTAAGAAGGATATAATTACCTGTCACATTACTGTTGACTTAGCCCTTGATAGAGCGAAGTGGAGGATGTGGATTCATAGAGCCAACCCCATATAATTAGGAAATTGCTTCTTATATAGTGAAACCTAATGTTTTGCTTTTAGTTGCTCTTGATGCCTATAATGCAAGTTAGAGTGATGCAGGAGACAAGCGTTCTGATTCAATGTTTTGCCTGTGTTCGTTATTCAGGCTTTTCATTGCAAGTATGGGAAGGCTTACCTCTTCAGTAGGGTGTAAGTACATCTTGGTTGCTTGTTGAATTATATACTTTCAATGCCATTACAGTGAAATCTTTCATGTATAAAGTATAAATGCCCTTCGTTATCTCATTGAAGTTAGGTTTTTATTCTCTCATATGAAATTGTTACCTTGACCTTGTTACATAGACATATCTTGAACTAAGATCTTTCTATGGGGATCAGTTACACTGGAACTACTTTTTTGAAAAGTGTCATATTTAATGTAATCCTTTAACATGCTATACATATTTAATGTGATGCTAAAGCTTGTAACATGCTATACATATTTAATGTAATCCTATTCTTTCAATTTAAGGTTGGGAGATTAATTTCAATCTTCACCTAGATCTAAGAAAAGGAGTTCCTAATGGGAAAGGGAAAAGTTTCTATGATACTAGTTATGATTGGATTTGGTCGCATCTATGCCACGATTCAGCATGAAGCAGTTCAATTGCTTAATTAACCTCAGTTCTGTTGTTAATGTAGCTTTTTCTTTTATGAAAGCATGGACATTTCTCTTTTGAAAATCAAGATTAGATGAATGGAACTTGCCCTTAAAATCTAAGGCTCAGAATTTCCTTTTAAGAAAATGAGCTTCCTTTATATCATGTCCAGTGAACTGACATTTTTTTTTGCGAGCAATGAAAAAAAAAGAAGTCATATCTTGCAAACATCTTGGTTGTAATTGTTCATTTGTGCATGGATTATCTAATAATTAAACCAAGTTTAAACTTCAAACTAATAAATAAATGTTGTGTGTGCGCATGCATATGATATTAATAAAGAGCATGTTTGATAACCATGCATAGCCTCTTCATAAGCTCTAAAATGAACTTTTGCTAATTGTAGAGATTGAAGTTCCAAGATTAAAAAAAATAAAAAATTCTTGGCTAATGTTTTTCAAAGCTTCCCAATTGTGATAGGTTTATGAGGATCAATTTTAAGTGCCTATCTCTTTTACCCGCCATAGAGAAATGGACAAAACATACATAGGATGATTTTCCTTGGTGCATGGATGTTGATGATATCAAGTATTCAAGTTAATGACAAAATCAAATCATGAGTTAATGTCAAATAAAATGTTCACAGAAAAAGCTTTAAAATCCAAAAGGTTTAGAATTTGTGAGACTAAGACTAGGTATATTAAATATAATTTTAGTTTAAGAAGAAACACTAGTGAGGAGATAGTGAAGATTAAAGTCAAGTGATATAACTTCAAACCCTCATTTTGTTTGTGATTTGGATATAATTTGTTGTATTTAAAAAAACAAAGAATAAGTGTTTTTTAAGACTTTTTTTCATTTCAAATCTTACTTGGAAAAAAAGTAATCTTCTTAACTCAACTCACCTAAGTCTTTTCTGGGAAAACAAATTGTTTTCTAGAAACAATAAAAAGTTATTCTTCTTTTAAAAAAATAAAATGTTCTTTTTGAATTTTCCGTTTTGGGTTGTATCCCAAGATTTAATCACGAACCAAGCACAATCTTAGTTATTTAGGGTTGGTTATTCATCAATAGGGAAAAATAAGAGATGATGTCAATTATAAACTTTTAAAGTAGCTTACGCTGAATGGAGAAGTGTTTTTGGAATAACATGCAATCTATACATCCCCATTGAAGTTGAAAAGGAAAAAAATCATAAAATTGCTATTAGGTTAACCATGTTTAGTGGAACAAATTATTGAGTGATAAAGAACAATATGTTTATCTTTAAATATAATGTAAATTCAAATATTAAGATGAATATTTGGTAAAACATTTTTTTTTTAAAAGAAACAATTTATTAATTAAATGGGGTACAACATGATACAAAAGATAGAAATATGGTTAAACGAGCAACCAAACAATCAAACCAACCATCCACACCAACCATCTTATACTACCCTCAGGACAAACATTCACTCCAATTCAAGAGCCACCCGGCAATTGATCTCCCATTGCTCCAGGGGGGAGCAAAAACCCACGAACTGGCTAAAAAATTGATACTATCCCAAAGATGCTCAATCTCATTGCAGCTATTGTTAAACACCCTATTATTTCTCTCGAGCCAGAGAGACCACAACGTGGCATACGAAGCAATGAAGCCCGTCTCTCTTTCGGCACGCGATAGAGCAGAAAGATGAGAGAAAGAGATGACCTCCTGTACATCGGCTGGAGCACTATAACGGCCCCCGGAGAAGGAAGACCATCTGCACCAAATTCCTCTTGCAAATCTGCATGAAAAGAAGATATGATCCAAACTCTCCCCCCCCTGCATGCAAAAGATGCAACTATGTGGGGATAAGCACCAGTTAGGCGCGCTCTTCTGCAACAAGTCATAGGTGTTGATCCTCTTGTGAGCTAGTAACCATCCAAAAATCCTAACCTTAGATGGAACCTTGACTTGCCAAATGAACTGTGACAGAGGGAAAGGCTGAGAGGAAGGGGAATCACAAAGAAGCTCAAAAAATGACATAGCAGAGAAAAGACCGCTAAAGGTGTGTGACCATAACAAACGATCCGGAGATGGGGATAACCTTACCGAGGATAGCCTACTCAAGAGGTTCGGAATCTCGCTAAGTTCTCTATCGGTAAGAGCCCTAGAGAAGTGGAAATTCCAAGATGGTGGGGAATTGTGGGAGGAATCATGGGTAGAAAAGTGGGCTATGGGTTGGTTCCTAGCAAAGGAAAGGCAATATAGGTGAGGGAAGGAATCTGCCAATGAGGAGTCCCCCAACCAAGGATCTTCCCAAAAATGACATGAGAGCCCATTGCCAATTTGAATCCTTGTATGCATGAAGAACTGTGGAGCCAATGAAGAAATAAACTTCCACGGGCAGCGATAAGACGATCTTTTGGTAAAACATTAAAAGAATTAAAAATGGATACATTTGATAACTGTTAGGAATAACCTCAATTGGAAATAAATAAAGATGGTTTAGACACATTCACATTCAACAAAAGACCATAATGTGCAGTTGTTAGGAATTAACTATCATATACTTTTAATCGATACGAAGGAGTCAGTTTGGAGTCCTCTGATTTTAAGATTTGCTCTATATTAATGTGTATGTTAATATTTTATCATATTTCATACAAGTTTATTTAGATTAATGGATTGGTCATAGTTAGTTAATTGTTATTAAATGCATTTTTATTCACTTTTTTGTGGGTTGGTGGATTGAGTTACATATTTTATTTTGTTGGTTGATTAAATTAATTAATTTTTTTATTTATTATTTATTTTAAAGATTTTTATTGGGTAGTTATAAATATGTTTAGCTAGATTTTTTTTTTCTCTGGAGATATTTTAATTGATTGGTATTTTATTTTGTACAATAAATTAATTTAAATTTAAAATTTTCATTAAATGTTTGCGAATGCAAACGACTTAGATCTAGAATTTATTGATTTATTAATTCTCTAGATGTACTATTCATTTTTTCTTCTCTCTTTATTATTAATAATATATTAATAGAAAATAATTGGTGAAAAATGATAGGTATTTACAAAAAAGTGTGCCGCGTAGCTGGAGGCATGTTTATAATAAAATGATAGAGGAAGAGAAAGTCCAAAACTCTTTCGAGTTGAGTAAATTAAGAAAGATGTAATATAACAATTAAAGATTTGTGCAAGCATATTCAAATAGCGAATTCCATGTATTTTTTTTTTTGGTCAAGAGAACTCCATGTAATTGGCAAGAGACTTATTGAATTGAGTTGTCATAGTCTCTCCATTTTTATTTATTTTTGATATAAATGCAATTATTCACCAAATTTTTTAGAAACTAATTGTTGAGTTAGGAGGGTGGGCCTAGGCACGACAATTGAAGTTGCTCCATATGGAAGTAAGGTTGTGTACATTGAAGTTGCTCATGGGACCCATTGACCTAGAGGAGGTCATAAGTTCAAATTTGGAAACCTCTCAAACGTGAAGTAAGGTTGTGTACATTGTCCATTTCCCAGACCCTGCAATGGCAGTAGCCTCATGCATTGGGTATCTTTTTAATACTAATAGTAGAGTTACTAAATGCTAAAATATAAGATGAGAAATTTTTGTAACAATAGATTGAGAGCTTGTTTACATATAAGATTAAGAATTTCTTATAGAAGTTTGATAGCATTTATATAAATCTTTTTTATAATTATAAAATTTGCACATTTACTAGATTTTTTTAAGGTGTTCATATTTACATTTCCATTATTTAACTTATGTATGTAAAGAAGGTAAGGCTGCACCTGCATACAATAGACCTAAAAGTGGTCCGACCCTTACCTAGGACCATAGGCAGGAGTTTCGTGCACTGAGCTGCCTTTTTATCTATTGTATGTAAAGTACATATTAGTAGGTTAGTGTTCTTTTTATTTTCATTTTAGTTTATGTTTGATTGAAGCTTTCTTTCTTATTCTTCTTCTTCTTCTTCTTCTTCTTTTGCAAGGTAAGCTTGCTGTCAATTTGGTTATAATTATTGGTTTGAATAGGATATTAGTAGATTATTGTTCTTTTTATTTTTATTATCATTTTAGATGTTTAATTGAATTATTAGTAGATTTGTGTCTTCTTCTTTTGTCATTCAATTCTTTTACCATGGTGTTAGGTGTGTCTTTGAAGTTATTTAAGATTTCTGAATTTTCAATGCTAATAGGGTATAATATTTTTTTCTAAAAAATATGTTTTGAAAAAGTCACATTGGAGTTGCAATTTTGGGTTATGCTAATCAGAGGGAAGGGTCGACCCCAATATAGGTTTTCATTGTTCGTGAATGCAAGGTTTTCATGTTCCCTCTATCATTTCTCTCTTTTTCCACTCAGACTACCAACCCCCCCCCCCCCCCCCCCCATCTCCCTCCCTCCCTCCCTCCCATCCACACACACGAGTGCATGTAGACACGCATGGACACACCCTCATCTCCCTTTAAGTCCATATTTGGCTTATTCTCTCTTGCTTTCTTTTTATTTCCTTGTTTACTTATCAATGATTACCATACATTTGTGTATTCACCTTTCTTTCATTTCCCAGCTCAATTAAGAATAAACACAAAATTTTCTTCCTAAGACTTTAAACCGTAGCCTGCCATAGTGATTGTATTTTATGTCAAGTTAAGTTCTTCTAATTAATTGCATACACAAACGGAAACTAACATGATTTCTAAGTTTAAATTCTTATTGACTTAATGGTTAAAGATTTAATGTTTGCATTAGTGGGTATGCACTTCTATTTTCTGCCTGTCCAAAACCTAAAACTTTACGCTTCTACTCATTTTCCTAAAGTAGTGAACTATGAACCAAAGAAGTCTTCAAATTTACAATCACATACACTCTGTCATAGCTTATGGGTCCATATTACTTTTAAGTAACTATTATTTGCTTGGACTTGAGGACTCTACTTATATTTTAGGATTCGCTATTTCTTTATGGGATTCAAAAGCATTGTGATTCATGTTAATGATGGAAACTTTTTTCCTGCATCAAATCATGAATTGTAAGATAGATTCAAATTAGAAGATTCAGAACTCTAGAGAAACGACCTCATGCAATGTAGGGTAAGGTTACATATGATAGATCCAAAGAATTCTGACCCCTCCCTAGAGGTGGGAGCTTTGTGCACCGGACTGCCCATTTATACACGCACATACCTTTTATTAGTTAAAGCTGTACTTTTTAATAAGACAAGAAAATGTCACAGGGATAATATTGGGATATTAGAAATAATTTTGGCATCATCAATAGTGAAGATAATCTTGATTTTAGGAGATGTCTGTAGTAAGTATTAATTCTTCCTGATTGCCCATGTCTAACCATCATTATGTTTTTCTTAGTGTATTGATTCTTGGGTTTACGGAGTATGAATAGCATCATTCTTTTTTACAATCTTTGATAATTTCCTCTATTCCATTTTAGTGTATTATGTAGTTTATGCTATCAATTTCCCGGTTTCTTTTTCTCCTAAACTTTGCACTGTTTTATACCCGAAGTTGTTCAGATCAATCTTGATTCTGAAGTTTGCCCTGATTCTTTCCCTTATAGTAGCCTGAATTTTCCTGAATTTGCCTCTGTTTTTTTAATTTGTTTAGTTATTAATCTTTAGGTAGCCAGTTCAAATCTTGAAGTTGTACTTGTAGATGGGGGGCTTTTGACATGATTACCCCTAAAAAATAAAATAATTTCACAAATGCCATCCACACACAAATAATGACCCGTTTGCCCTAGTTTACTGTTCATAGCACAGTCAGCGCGCCAAACAAGCGCCACGTCACCGACCTAGTGGCATTTCAAGGAAGGCGACTTTTGAAAAGACGCCTTCCTTTCACAAATTTTTTTTTTTAACGTGAAGGGAAGGCGTCTTTCTCACAATTTTTTTTTTTAACGTGAAGGGAAGGCGTCTTTTATTCTTTTTTAACTGAAGGGAAGGCGTCTTTTGAAAAGACGCCTTCCCTTCATAATTTTTTTTTTTTAAATGAATGAAAAATCAAAGTTAAATTCAAAATTATTACTAAACTGTTCGACCTCACCGAAGCCAAACCACGTGGTTTTTTTTAAGCCGACCACTTTCAACACGTCCCACTATCCTCCCCCAATCCCCCGGAGTCGACGAAATCTCATTCCCATGTCCGGTTGAATTTTTGGACCCCCATCTCGAATTCAAGTTTAAATGAAAAACATAAGCTTTTTCTAAACTGTTCATCCTCACCGAAGCCAAACCACGTGGTTTTTTTTAAGCCGACCACTTTCAACACGTCCCACTATCCTCCCCCGATCCCCCGGAGTCGACGGAATCTCATTCCCATGTCCGGTTGAATTTTTGGACCCCCATCCCGAATTCAAGTTTAAATGAAAAACATAAGCTTTTTCTAAACTGTTCATCCTCACCGAAGCCAAACCTCGTGGTTTTTTTTAAGCCGACCACTTTCAGCACGTCCCACTATCCTCCCCCGATCCCCCGGAGTCGTCAGAATCCCATTCCCATGTCCGGTTGAATTTTTGGACCCCCATCTCGAATTCAAGTTTAAATGAAAAACATAAGCTTTTTCTAAACTGTTCATCCTCACCGAAGCCAAACCACGTGGTTTTTTTTAAGCCGACCACTTTCAACACGTCCCACTATCCTCCCCCGATCCCCCGGAGTCGTCGGAATCCCATTCCCATGTCCGGTTGAATTTTTGGACCCCCATTCCGAATTCAAGTTTAAATGAAAAACATAAGCTTTTTCTAAACTGTTCATCCTCACCGAAGCCAAACCACGTGGTTTTATTTAAGCCGACTACTTTCAGCACGTCCCACTATCCTCCCCCGATCCCCCGGAGTCGTCGGAATCCCATTCCCATGTTCGGTTGAATTTTTGGACCCCCATCCCGAATTCAAGTTTAAATGAAAAACATAAGCTTTTTCTAAACTGTTCATCCTCACCGAAGCCAAACCACGTGGTTTTTTTTAAGCCGACCACTTTCAGCATGTCCCACTATCCTCCCCCGATCCCCCGGAGTCGTCGGAATCCCATTCCCATGTCCGGTTGAATTTTTGGACCCCCATTCCGAATTCAAGTTTAAATGAAAAACATAAGCTTTTTTTAAACTGTTCATCCTCACCGAAGCCAAACCACGTGGTTTTTTTTTAAGCCAACCACTTTCAGCACCTCCCACTCTCCTCCCCCGATCCCCCGGAGTCGACGGAATCCCATTCCCATGTCCGGTTGAATTTTTGGACCCTCATCCCGAATTCAAGTTTAAATGAAAAACATAAGCTTTTTCTAAACTGTTCATCCTCACCGAAGCCAAACCACGTGATTTTTTTTAAGCCGACCACTTTCAGCACGTCCCACTATCCTCCCCCGATCCCCCAGAGTCGACGGAATCTCATTCCCATGTCCGGTGAATTTTTGGACCCCCTTCCCGAATTCAAGTTTAAATGAAAAACATAAGCTTTTTCTAAACTGTTCATCCTCACCGAAGCCAAACCACGTGGTTTTTTTTAAGCCGACCACTTTCAGCACGTCCCACTATCCTCCCCCGATCCCCCGGAGTCGACGGAATCCCCTTGAGTCGCAAAGATCTTGTGACTCGTTCCACCCCATCGATATGTTATCATGATTGTTTGATAATGGGGTCATAGCTTCATGATTAAGCTCCATGAAATTCGGTGATGGAGGCTCAAAACTTGCTATGGTAGGTTGTGGTGTATCACCCATACTATGCAACTCAGTGTCCTGTAACTCTGTTTCTTCAATGCTTACGCCATTGCCATCTTCTCGTAGTGGCGATGCATACATAGACCCATCATTTTCAATTACTCTCAACAAAGGACCACGCAAATCAACAAAATTATCCATCTCATGTCCATCATCCTCATCACTGTTTTCATCATTGTCGTCGTCTTCAAAATTGAATTCATCATCAGACAAATGTACATTTGAAGGGCTGCCATCTTCAGAATCATTGGTCATGTGATCGATTGTAGCATCAATAGGTGAAGCTGTACTCGGACCAATGTGCTCCATTGATCTTCGTGCACTATGACCGCCAAAATTCATGTGGCTTCGCCGATGACCCGTTTGACGACCTTGGGTTGGATTTCCACCAACAACTTCTACATACACCTCCATATTAGTAGGAGGTGGGACCTCTTGCAACATGGAAAAAATATCCCTTAGCTCTTCTTCATTGTTAATCGGAAGAACCGTATAATTGAAATCCTTTTCGCCAAAAAGCAAAGGATATCTATAGGTGATATTGATCGTTGCACACGTTGAAATCCGTAGTTTACCTCGAATAACCCCTTCAAATTCTTCAAAATCCATGCCTGATCGGACTCTTACAAGCCCTACTGGCGGTCTATCGTATGATGCACCTTGCGAATCATGTACTACAGAACCACCACTGTAGCATATTATAGAAACAAGTCTATTTGTTATCTGTGTGGGAATAAACAAAATACAATCGTCATTCTTTCAAAGAAAATATGAAATTAAAGCCTATGACTTCTACAAAGTAACAATTAAAAGGAAATGTAATAAGGCTAATTTGTTTTAATTGAACTCATCAACTTTTGGAGTCATCTACGTACTAAAATTCATATAGATAATCAGTAGAATTTTCATCCAAATTGACCAATCAATTATACCTCCCTGCACCTTAGTAAGGGTCCATTCATTTCATACCACAACCTAAAACAATGTAGCCAAAGAACCAAAATCACTCGCAAAATCACACGCCTCAAACGTACTTTTACATAAAAATGCTATTACAAACACTATCAAAAACCATAACCATCCCTAATTAATCGGATCAGCAGCCTAAATCGTTCCCAATTTTCCTTCTCCGAATAAACAAAAAACAAGTAAAAAAACACTTATTACTTTTCGACTTAATGACTTTATCTTAAACACACATTTATTATAGAATGCTTCAAGAAATTCCTCAAACTCAGAAAACTAATTTGAAGGTAATACATATTATTAGATGGATATGCAGAATATCAGTTAATGCAAGTTTTTAATCACATGTGAATTCATTTTAATGCTTGTTCCATACATAAAATTCAGCAAGATTGTTGTCCAACTAATTGCAACAAATTTCCCAGGAAAATTGCATGACTGGTGGAACTTTAAACAGAAAATAAAAGATTAAAATAACATATCAGTAGAATTAGATAAACATGGAAACTTTATAAAAGATGAACATAGTATAAGAAAAGTGCAAAGCAAGTCACAAATATAAATTGAAATGTTATTGGTAAAAGTCAAACATACTCCCCCCCTCTCCATCTTCAAAGAGTATTAAAGGAAAATTTTCATCTATATATATAGATTATTCTATAGTCTATATTAATGAAATTCCTACATTTTCTGATTTTCAAACTCAAAAAATAATCATTTGAAGCATCTAAATATTTTTCTCATGTTTTAATAAAAAATGCTTTCGCTCTCTCAAAGAGATACATAAAACATTCTCAAACTACAATCTGATTTTTAGATTTAAAATACATAATCAGAACATCACTCTAATCAACGGAGTAATTAAATTTACAAATAAATGTCGCAAATGAAATCAAAGATCAAAAGTAAAGGCAAAGATTTTGACGTTGTTTGAATTACATTGCAAATTTTTATAAAGACTTAGCTAACAATAAAAAAGCATTCTGCAACTAAGACTAACAAAAAACACCTCTAATGGATGGACATGAGCATATTGTTGCTGTGAATTTCATATCAAACAAAGTTTCTTTCCATCCCTAAAACCCTAAAAGATCATTTCGAAACAGCAAAAATTATCATAGAATGGTAAAAATTAGCAAAGGGGCACACGAGTTTTGAACCGAGATCGAGAATGGCAACAAGCACGACGGAGTTATGAACCATATAATAAGAAGAAGAAAATGAAAAAAATAAAATAAAAAGTGCCACCTTTGTTTAGTGATCGAGAATGGCAACACGGAGACGGAGCGAGATGACGGAGCGAGACCACGGCGACGGAGCGAGACCACGGCGACTGTCCGAAGAGTTTTTCAGAGAGAGGAGTGGGGCGACGAGTGAGTGTGTGCTCGCGGGTGGGGTATATGTAGGGTTTAAGGGAAGGCGTCTTTTGAAAAAGCCCTGTAGATGGCATTTGTGAAATTATTTTATTTTTTAGGGCAATCATGTCAAAAGCCCAGTAGATGGGGGTCTGCTAGGACCCAAGCTTACTGTGTGTTTTGAATCCAATCAAGTTCTTGCTCTGTGAAATGAAGTTTCCAACTACAGAACTTGGTGACAAGCTGCATGTATGATCATATGATACTTGACAAAAACTACCTTTACCATTTCTTAGAAAAACAAAAATGAAGAGGGGGGTGAAGTGAAATTTTCTATTGGTCTTTTCGACACTCATGGTAAATTCAAAGATTAAATTGTGTTGAGTCAACCAATATCAAAAGGACATTGATTCTTAAAGGAAGCATATGAACATAGCTTACTTCGATCTTAGATGAATGTATATAAGTAGTTGTTCATTCAAGTGGGCTATCAGTCTGTGCAGTAATTGGGGAATCCCAGATTAATCTATTCTACTCACATATGCTTAGCAGCGTCAACGTCTCAGTTGGCAAGAGGGAAGATAAGATGATGATGACTGGTTTAAACGCTGTTGCAGACATATTCTGCGTCTGTT
This sequence comes from Paratinospora sagittata, assembly GCA_035771175.1. Classification (NCBI taxonomy): domain Eukaryota; kingdom Viridiplantae; phylum Streptophyta; class Magnoliopsida; order Ranunculales; family Menispermaceae; genus Paratinospora; species Paratinospora sagittata. The sequence goes on from CM069609.1 coordinate 27,465,624, forward strand.
GTGGTTCGATCTTGGGCTGGAAATATGTAAGATACCACCGAAAACCCCAAGTTCTCCAAATCCGCAATATACATGTAATTAACTACATTATATTTGTTTGCAAGTTTTAACTCTTTTCTTCTTTTTTTTTCTTTTTTTCTTTTTTTCTTTTTTATCAGGAAGCTGTCTATGATAAATCTCAGCGATTCAAGCAAGGGAAATTCGTCCTTGAGAGGTTGGTAACATAAAAAAATTTTCAGATTTTATATAATTATTCTCAGAGTTGTGCCATTACAACTACTTTTGTGTGAGTTTTTGAGCAGGTTTATGGTAACAGGTCCTGATGGGATCGCTCACTGGATAAATCCCGAATCCGAAGGCGAAGGTTTTGTTTATACAGATCGTTGAGATCAATAATCTTGCCTGAGAGAGGTGCGGTGCCTTCTTGCTCTAAACTGTACATCCTTTTACCCCAGTTTTTCATGTTCAAACCTTTCTGCGTTAGTTCCTAAAGTTGGTAAAAATTCCAAATTGCAATAGCTATAGGGTAGCTCCTGCCCCCCAATTATTGAACAAATTTACAGCCATTTTTTCATGTGATTCTGTTGTGGGTAAATTTCTGATGTTGGCACTTTCCCTGGTTAAGGCCATTGGAAATTTTTCATGAATTTGTTTGCTTGATTGTATTCTTCTGGTTAGGCAATGCCAAATTTGTAATGAATTAGGGTTTTGTAGATCAAAATAATGTCATTGGCATATTTCTAAGAAATTAATGGCACCAAGAGAGAGAGAGAAAAAAAAAAGGTGAAGAAAGAAAAAGAAGCAATGCTTTTGTATGAAATATTATATAAAATTTAAATGAGATGTTTTAGGCTGCGTTTGGTTGGTGACTTCAATGCAATTTTCAAAAAACGCAGTCGGTAAGTCAAATCTAAAAATAGTTTTTCAAGATTTTCCCGAAAATATAGATGCAATCTTAAACTAAAAATTTAGAAAACAATGTTTTATCGATTAAGGCATTCTTGAGCAAAGATAGAGGTGACTGTAAACGAGAAGAATTGCTTCTCAAACAAAAATTGTTCTCAAAATGGATGTAATGTTTTTGTGTTTCCAAATCTTTAGGCATAGAAAATTATACTCTAAGCAGTCTTTAGTAAACACAAACTAAATTGGGCTCAACCCTTTTTCAACTTTTTATATGTTATCATGCTTTTTGGGCTCTGTCTAATTTTAATTTAATTTGCCTTCAGTGCCTCGCACAATTGGCAAGGCACTAGAGGTTGGGGATTCGAATTCTGTCTCTTTTTATTTGTAAATAAGTGGAAGTATCTTCCCTTAAACAATTAGGAGGTAGTTGTCTACATGCTATTTGGGTCTCAAGCGGTTTTTGCTATAGCGTCGTTTCAACTAGGTATCCCGACTCAGTCTAATCTTGTATCAGTAGTCAAAAAATAATAATAATAATAATAATAATTTAATTTATTCTATCTTTTTTAATCCTCATAAAAAATCTAATTTAATTTATTCTATCTTTCTTAATCCTCATTCTCACTTTCCATTAAAAAGAAAAACGTTCTCAACCCTTTACTCTCATCAAAAGTAAATATTTATATCTTCTGTGATGGATCTCTCTTTCTGTTTCTTTTCTTTCAAGTCATGGGTATGGTGTTGAAGTTTCACTAATGGACTAAAATGTCCATTTCATATAAATAAAAGAAATTAACTATTGTTAATCTGAAGAATCTAAGTTTATCTTGTAATTGAACTTTTCTATTCTTCACGAAACCTACTTAAAGTCGTGGAATCCACTTAGAAAGCGAGAGAGTCCAAGTTTCCTACAATTACAAGTATTATTTGGATTTGGACTTTCTTCCCTAAATTTCTTGAATTACTTTAATGGAAGATTTTAAGATGAAAAACAACTAAAAAAGTAATATAAAAATTATGATTTATAATAAGCCTCTATTAGAAAATAAGATGTAGACTATCATGTTAAAAAATCCTTATAATAATTGATGGCAATGACAAACTAATACATACATACATACATACATGTTTCTTTTCATACATATATACACAGTACAATTATATATTTCTTTTATATATATATATATATATTGTACTGAAAAATTAGTTAGTGAAATGAACTAACCAATCTCTTTTCATACCCATCATATTTACAAAAGGTTAATACACACCATAGCTAATTAGGCTATGTCCAGTTTAAGATTCGGATACAATTTTTTGTATTTAAAATTTTGAAAAAACAAAAAATACGTTTGGTATATTGAAACTTGAAAATAGTTTTTTAAAAATTATAAAGAAAACAAGCTATTTTTAAAAAATAACAAAATATTTTTTTTCTTTAAATTTTTCGCTTTTTAAGTTGTATTCTACTTTTCGAATCATAAACTAAACGCACCCTTATTTTTTATTTTTTTAAAGCCAGATCCTTGGCATATTGGTCCAAGAGAGTGCAACAATTAAGAAATCCATGAATATAAAAATTAACTTATAAGCATTTATTTTCTCGTCTATTGGAACTTAAACATTACCCACTTATATGAATAAGAATTTTTTTTTTGACCACTATAAAAAGCGATCATTTGCATATTCTCCTATTTTCTAAAATGTTACATATTAACAACGAGTTCAATTTTTATTTATTTTTTATTTTTTTCTCTTCATAATTATTTATTTTTAAGAAAGGAAGATTCATTAAAGGGGCAATACAGTAAATGTCAATTTAGATAAGAGTTTGGTTGAGGGTCATTTTCATTATTTAATACATTTTAGTACGTTTCTCAGCAATTTCGCCAACCTTTTGGAAATTGCAAGTCTCCTCTCTCTATTTATTTCTTGCCATCACAGAGAGAGAGAGACAATGAAGTATTAGAGTTTGGAAGGTGTTGGAGAGTTGTGAAAGATAGAAATGGAGGATAAAGCTGCTGCTAATAATTTGGTGTCTCTTGAAGGCAAGATCTATAGCTGCAAACAGTGCCACACCCATCTCGCTCTCTCCCAAGACATCGTTTCCAAGGTACCCATTAATATTCATTTAATTTTCTTGATGCTCTTATTTGATTCTTTCTAATTTGTTATATATATATATGTGTGTGTGTGTATTCTTATGTTGGACTTAATGAGCTTTAGTTTATTCGCGTCCATCAATTTCTCTGATTCTTTAATTAATTATAAGAGGTATATATGACCAAATACTCTGTTTTATCTGTTTGTAACTTTCCGATCTTTGTGGGTTCCTGCCCATTTTTCCACTAAATATGAGAAATTCGAATAGCAGAAAGTCAATTTTTTAGCATATATAGTTTTTTTTTTTTTTTTGATTTTCCACGAGTTATTCCCACACCCTTCTGGTTACGAGACTAATTCTCGTTTGAAGTAAGAGTGAAATGGTAAACTTTTTTGTAACTAGGGTGCCTCCAAGAATTTAACCATAAAACTTTTATATAAGAACAACCTTGGAACTCTGAGCCCGCTTTCATTAAGCCAACACTCATTGATGTATATATAGCTTTTACTAGTAACTGAAAAGTAGCTAAGAAAGAATATTGGAGTTCATCATAATTTGGTTTTCAGTTTAGCAGTAGGCTAGGGTTATGTTCCCTTAACCCTCATGTATAGGTAGAGGAAACTCCACCTCTGGTTGGCTGACCTTGTAATTAAGGAGGCATCTCGTCTTTCTATTTCTTCTTAATGTTGGCAGATTTTCTTGGCTTTCAAAAAAAAAAAAGTTTTGAGCAAGGTTCATGGGCTTTTGCTCTTTATTATAATTTTTCTCTCTTTTTTAAAATGTATAAAATTTTCATAAATTATTTTTTATTTTATGTAATAGTAATATATGTAAAGAATTTAGTTTAATATCACAAGTAGTTTCTCCCCTAAATTTTGCATAGTATAGTATGTGGCACCGTTTTTTTTTTTTTTTTTTTTAACATGCATGCAGCCATTTTACTTTTTTATGTTCTCTTTCAATAGTCAGACTTTTTCTTTTATTAGTGGAGGCACTGTTTTAATCTCAGGACCATTGAACTTTATTGCATATTTGTTGCGGCAAATAGAAATAAGAATAAAAAAAAAAAAACTGGTAGCACTATTTTGTTAAGATGTGTTGGGAAAATATTAGGCCCCGTTTGATTCGGAATTTGAAAACTGTCTTTTTTTTTTTTTTTTTTTATGCATTTCAAATTTGAAAAACATTGAAAATTTGTTTGGTTGGCTAGATTGAAAAACATTTTTTTGAGATTTAACAAAGGAAACAAATTGTCTTTAAAAAGCAACAAAAAGTTATTTTCTAAATTTTTACTTTTTTAATTATATTCTAATTTTTGAATCGCCAACCAAATACAACCTTAGTTTTTCTTTTCTCTCTCGATATATTTCAATAATTTTTTATTTTATTTTTAGACTCCATCTTATCAACAACACAATTATTTTGGAAGGACAGCGTCATAGGGGCCATAGAGACAAATAGACACATAAGTCCTATATGAAAAAAAAATAGTAGAATTGTACCTTCATAATAAGGGTCATAGGCCCACTATAAGATCACGAAGAACTAACAAACCATGATTGTCTCGTTAGTTTTGTTATATATATATGTCAACCAGTTGAGAAAGTGGTAGTTAACGAAAAAGCATAAGTTGATAAACAATCTTCTAACTCAATATCTGTTTCTTTTTTATTTAGGGTTTCTATTGTAAGGATGGAAAGGCTTTTCTCTTCAGGAAAGTGTAAGTACACCTTGATTTTCTTCAGAATACCCTAACTTCATCATCATTTTATTCATATACAAACTTGGTATTAATTTATACTGATCTTTTTAATCATTTGACTCTCCTTAAGGTTCTTGATTTCAAATTATTAAATCCCTATAAATTAAACTTGCCTCTTAATTAATCTTATAGTAATGAAAGTACCAATAACATATATTCAATTCCTAAAGGAAAATTACTTTCTTATTTCTTTAGAAATCATTAAAAAAGGAGAAGTTTTTCACTATACGTGAAGTTCCATTATATTGCTTCTCAAGATGCATGAATTTATCTTAATGGGCAAGTGGACCAATGGTATTCCTAGAATCATGTTATATGTATAGTACGTTATTCAAGAAGGATATATAACTGGCATACAAAAATATATATATATCTCAAAAATTATTTTAAATTAAAATGTTACTTCATCATTTTTCTCATATTAATATCTGACTATGCTTCCACACAGTGTAAATGTCTCGGTGGGGGAGAAAGAAGAGCGAGAGCTGCTATCAGGGGAGCACATCATAGCCGATGTATCTTGCATCAGTTGTGGAGTCGAATTGGGGTGGAAATATGTAAGGAATATGCATATATAAAACTTTTGATTAATTAAAACCTTTTTTTCTGTAGGCTTTTTAATAATAATAATAATAATAATAATAATAATTAACTCTTTTGATTTCTCTTGCAGGAAGCTGTCCAACAAGATGACCAGAAATACAAAGAAGGGAAATTCATTATTGGAAGGTACTTATTAGCAGTATGTGATACTTTAGATTCTGTGATCATTTGGGAAATTTTAATTAAAAAAAGTGGAGATCTTGGAGATTTTTTTTTTTTGGTTAAATATATATTGGAGATTTAGATATTGTATGTCTGTATGAAATGGGATTTATTTTATTGTTGAGCAGGTCTAAGGTACTGTGGCCTAAGGAAATCGACTCTGCAGACAATGAAGCTCAGGTTAGTTAATATTGTCCCACAGTTTTTTTAAGTAATTATATATGCTGTGTGAATAGATATATAACTTTGCCAAATACCCTCCTATAAATATTGCTGCCAGCTAAACCGTGTAGAAAACACATATCTTTCATCACTAATCACATATTAACGATTTGGAGTTAATCATTTAAAATAATGAGTATTGTTAAAGGGACGTTTGGTGTCAAAGTCATTTTTCGACGCTGACACTCAATTTTTCTTGGATGGTGGGGATAATGTATAATGCACGTGCATCCTCAAAATATCCAAAGGAGTTAAGTGTCAGCGTCAAAAAATAACGTTAACACCCAACATACATAAAATATTTTTTTAAAATAATTTTAAATGTAAATTTCTCATCTGCAAATTGAAAAGAGTTTAATCTTGTTTCATGTATGGTGTTATATGTATGATTTGAGATAATAATGTTTTAAATAAATTATGTATGTTAAATATACGAGTAAAGTGTCATGTACGGCTTTGTTTGAGAAAGTTTTTCTAATTTGCTTCTTTAGAAGTATATGACAATATCTACTTCTAACCAAACAGCGGTTAAAAAAAAAAATCTGCATTTAGAAGTTTGGCTCCGACCGGCTTTTCTCCGCAGCGCTTTCACGGTAAACATTTATCAAAAAATCACTTTTGAATGCGTTGTGCCAAACGGGGCCCAAATGAACAGTACAACATTACATTCAAACTTTTGTAAATGATCTTGCTTTAGCTTAGCATGTATGCCAACCAAACATTTTATATGGTTTATTAACTCTTTCCAATGGATATCTCATAGTTTTCCAATTTATATATGTTTTTGATGCAGGATGCTGTAGACAATTCTGTGGTATTGGGTCGTGTTTTAGATATGTTTCAAAAGCAGTTTAAGGAGGTGCAGAAAACCTTAGCTGCCCATAAAGAGTTGATGGAGACCAAGGTTTCTGATCTCACATCTGAGGTTCACCAATTGAAAGCTAAATTGGACGAGTATGAAGCAAAACAGGTATGTACGTATCAAATCCACAGCTAGCTAGCTTCTTTAATTATTGATGAAATCACATTTTGTTAATTTCATTACATTTTAAAATATTGATAAAAATCACACATTGAGAATTTTTTGTTTCAGAATTTTGTGGCTCCAGGTGTTTGATGAAATTAAATCCGGTACTGCAGAACATTGGAGAAGGTGAAAATATAGACAGCATGAAGCCCACACTTTATAATGTCATGCTGTGTATGGTAATGGAATAAATATATTGGTTTGGTGTTTATTGTACAAGGTAATATGTAATGAACCACTTTCGCATATAATGTCGTGATGATGATTCTAGGTCTTGTGTATGTATTTGATGTGTATAATATTCATATTTTGCGTGTTTTGTACATATATTTGATTTTTTGTTTGATAATTAGTTATTGGTGCGTCAAATGGACTTGGATATATTAAAAATGAGTTTGAAACGCGTCTTTACATAGAAATCGACTGGCTATATGCAAAATTTCGATGTGTATTGAGCGTGTAGTAGCGAAATAAAAAATGAGTGTTTTTGGCAAAAAGGAAAATGCTCGTACGCAGGGAATGATGCTCATACGCAAATGGGAGGGCATTGATTCGATTTTTTGGGCCTTTTTTTTTATGAAAAATGGCCAAAAATTAGTATTTTAAAAGGAAAAAAGTTGCTACTATTCCCATTTGAGTTTATAATGAATTGGAGAAGGAAGAATGGAGGAAAACTAAGGTTTCAAGAGAAAATCTTCACCATTTATACCCCAAAATAAGTGATTTTTTTCCATTTCTTTCCATAAAATCACCATTGAATGTGAGAGTAAGCTTTCTAATGATGTAATTATTTCCATAGGCGGTTTTGGGTATTCCTAACCTAGGGTTAGTTGGTATTTTGCTATTTCAAGCTTGTTTATAGTAGAAACAACCTTCTTTAACCTAGATCTATACCCAATGTGTATTTTGTAAGCACTTTACCACATTTTTTAGTGGAGTTAAACTTAAAAAATGAACTTAGGATTTTTCATTCAAGTTGCCACTCAATTATGTTGAATAAATGACCGATTCTAAGTGATTGATGGTCCAATTCACTGATTTTGAATGGTGGAAAGCCTAGGTGTAGTGTAAAATTGGCCTAGGGCTTGATTTGGAAATTTTGCCCAAAATTAGAGATTTTGCCCAAAATTGGGGCTTTTGACCTAATTCAAGTCAACTGATTAAATTGACTTGAAACTTATCTAATTGAACCCAAATTGAGTGAAATTGTGGGTTTATAATGGTTAGACTAATGTTAGAATTGCATGAGTTAGTTCAAGTTGATCATGTAGAGATTTATCTAATTTGGGGCTTTTGAGGCATTTAGATTGGAATTGGTCAATTGAATGGTGTTAAGTGTTTATAATCCAAATTGGTGTGGATTAAATGTGATTTAAGTTAATAATTATGTATATAGCCAATTGAAATGTAAATGATGTGTGAAATTGGCTAGTTGAACTCACCCTATTTTTTCCTACTTTTCTCAGGTTCTTATCAAAAAGGAAAGGGCAAGGCTTAAAGCTTGCTGTCTTCCTTTTCTTCTCTTTTGGATGTATGTTTTGATTCATATATTTTTGAAAAAACTTGGGACTAGTGTAATTGTTTTGTTTCATCTTTGATTATGTATATAAATATCACAAATTCTCATGTATATTTTTTATAGATAGTTGTGGTTTGTTTGATTTTGAGGATGACTTGGGATGTGGATAAGTTATGTGAGAAAGCAAAATGATTGGGTTTGATGTGAATGATGTTGATTATTTGATTATATGTGTTTGTGTGATTGGATGTGATTATCAGGATATTTTGTGGAACCTCAGATTTATGGAGAGGTTCTACCGTAAATTTTAGTGATTTTATAGTATTGTTTTAAAAGAAAGAGGCTGACAGAGTATCGTATACGTCTAGGTATGGCGAATATGGTATTCTATGTCGATCATGACATCACCTGAAGAGGGGTTGCGACATAATATATAATGTGGTTCTCTGTTGTGGATACTATACCTTTTGGTACTAATCAACTGTTGTATTTGCTTTTTCTTCATGATATATGAGCGGAAATATATTGCCCTTAAGTTAACAATTTATGTTCGGGTTGTTTGAATTTCAACTAATATCAATATTGTAACCCCGTGACCTTAACTTAACTACCTTTGGACTCAACGTTGAGGTAATTTTACTCTTAAAGGCCTCAATACTATTAAGGGTGTGATTCTAGCACCGGCCTTGAACCATTAACCAAGATCATATGCCACATGATCCATACTAGATCACCTATATTTGATATTATCTCGAGGAACATCTATCTCAAGAATTCATTCACAACCCAAGAGCATCCACATGTATACCTCAACTTTGTTTTTGCTTAAATACCTTTGGAAAGGAAATAGGATTTTACTTCAAACCTTAATACTGATAATAACGAGGAGGTTTTTTTACTTACGTTTTATTTGATGAACTTGTCTATATTTGGTCTGAAACTATTATTTCAGTTTACACATATTCAATAGTTTATTCATTATTTTGTGTTGTTCTAATATGTTTATAATATATAAGAGCTCATTTTAAATCTAAAATGAAAGATTTTAATGTATTCATATCAATGAATTGAACTAAAATGAAAGTTTTTTTTCTTATCATCCTGTAATATGGACATTGGACCCATCCATGCATTAGACATATTACTTAAAAATCAATGGGGTTACTACAACAATGGGCAGCAGTACTATTAGTAGAAGGGATCACAGGCCTAAAGTCACAATGGGCAGCAGTACTATTTTTAACCTTTTTAGAGGCTAGGGAGACTTGAACCTTACCTCGTAGAGGTAGGGATCTACCTCTTGCCACTCAAGTTAGTGAGGATTAGAAAATTAATAAAACTATTGCAAACTTCTCAAGTAACACAAAATTGCTTACTCTTGATTCAACCATGGAATCTTTTGTAAGATATAGTGTGTCACTTACCAAGTAAAATACAGAGTTAATTGATCGAGGCTAGAGTTTAATTTTATGTTCTTAAGACAACTATGTCTCGCTTAAGTGCTCACGGTGTATGACACTTGTTTCTCATGATACAACGATCATATTTTGTAACAATAGCACTTCAAATTACAAGATCAAGGAACCAATTGATGTTTAGTACTTTCTCGCACACTATGACTAAAATGAAGAATACATGTTCTAATTGAATGCGATTTAATGATTAAATGAATGACTCTAGTGAAGATTATTTATAATTGTCTAAAGGGTACAAATCAAAGAGACATCATTGAAAAGAGTTATTTTCTTAAAGACATGTCTATACATGATAATAGACACCATTTAAAAGGTCACGTCCCTTTAAATAAAAAGGTGTTATGTGCATGAGCACATTCATTTAATACACCTTTCTATCTTCTTAATTTTTCATTTATTTTAAAATGAAATTTTCACATCTATTGTGGCGACCCCGCGCCCCGGACCACCAACCCCGCAGGGAATGGCATGCGGAATGCCGGGGCGGGACGCCCGGCGTAGGCATCTCTAACCACTCCTCAACTCCCGTGAGGTGGTTGAGACCCTACGAGCCTTATCTCAAACAACGACATAATATCAAAATGTACTAAACAAAATTACCCACCGTATTAATCATCCAAGACAATAGATAATCCATAAAAATGAACCATAAATAAAATCATAATCCCTACGGTCCATTAAAATTGACATACACATAAAGTCCAAAATTGTGGGTACAAATAAAAACCGTCATATGCCCACATGGTCTATCTAACAAATCCCAACTCACCCATACTACAATGTGGTAAGTATTATAATTACATAATCCAAAATATAATATTTCATAATTTAAAACACAATGTAATCAAAATGCCTCTCAACTCACATCGAGGCTTTGGGATTCTCTCGCAGGCAAGGCCCTCAAGATATAACTACCTCTTTGCCCTTATTCGGGACAGAAGGACCTGAAAGAGGAAAATGAGGGTGAGCCAACGGTGCCCAGTGAATAGAATTCAATTATGCTATCAATACTCATCAATAAATATCATGTATGCATGTCAATGTGTAGCATGATTAAAAGCTCATAACATATAGATATCAAGCATTTATAATAAGTTCGATGCAAGTAAAAGCTTATCAATTTGGATCCACATTCCACATGCATTGGGTTACTAGTGCACGTCTATTTCACCGTACCGTTGATCCCAATCATGTTTATTTTGGGTTACTAGTGCACGTCTATTTCACCGTACCGTTGACCCCAATCTCTTCCTTTCCTAAAACCCTCCTATGACAAGGTTAAGTCCCCCTATTAGCCAGATAGATGGGCCCAACCAAAGTCATAAGGTTTTCTCAAATCAATGCATCATTCAAAACATTAGAACACATTCATGCTTTCAACATACAATATATAAGTGATATGATGACATAAAAGATATAATCATAAATGAAGTCTACTCACAACCAAGCCTCGCGAGAGTATTTAACCACACACGACCACCAAACCGAATCAACCCAATCAAGATCCTGAAACATACATCAATATCCTACCATACACCAATTTCTATGCTCAATCACATAGACATTACACATCAACCCTAAATCAGCCCACATATAAACAATAGGCCTAAATCTCATCTAATCCCATCATTCAACTCAAATCACATGACTTAGGCCTCTAATGCATAGTTCTCATACATAAACCATTTTATTAATCAAAAATACTGATTTTCAATTCCTTTAGGCATAAACATGCCCAAATTGGGTCACTTGATCACAAGTAGGCCTAACCCATGATATGGTCACAACCACCAAATCAGTAGCATAATCAACCCTAATCATGCTTAATTAAACATAACTTGCATCAATTCAATGATTCTAGGCCAAAAGCATCAAAAGCCCTAAAATATGAAATTTTCCATACTTAGGCCATATTGTCGATTTACACTAGGTCACCATGTTCAGCCATGCATATCACTGATTTTGCAACATGGGTTCATCAGCAATGGCAACTAGGTCAACATAGTTGACATGCAAGCTATTTGGAAAGGTCTAAGTTCATATTCTAAATGTAGGTCTAATACAAACAACCCTACCAATTCTTCACATGTATTATTCTGTTCAGATGTATCAATCTACCAACAGAAATATGTAATCACAAAATAAACCGTACAGATTGAAGTATGTGAAGAAACAAACCTTCTGTCCAAATATCAACCCAATCCAACGGTGGACCGAAAAGATATGTATCTTTGATGAACAAGTCTCAAATCAGACAATTTCTCCTTTCCTGCTGTAAATACTTAAACTCAGATGACTATATCACACCAAATACTAAAAATATAAACATCTCCACCGTTCATAATATATACATATCAGTTATAAACTACATACCCAAATTTTATGTCCATCCAACGGTAGGTTTAGGAGATCTACAAGTTTGACCGAAACGGCACGAGAAACCCAGAAATTCCGACCAGCTTCGTTTGAGAGGTTAGATCTCTTAGACGAAACCTCTGATCAAGATCTCCACCGACAGAATGAAGAACCATAAGCTACGAACGTGCTGATAAAATTTGAGCTCAATCTGACCGTATATTCCAAATATCTACCTCTTTGATGGAAATGTCGCAGGGATCTTCCTCCTGCAACTCTCTCCTTCCTTCTCTTCTTCTTTCCTTTCTCTTCTTTTCTTTCTCTTCTTCTTTCCTTTCTCTCCACTCACCTCTTTCTAGCACTTCCTTGATTCCCTCCTCCACTCACCTCATTTTCTAGCACATTCTTGGATTCTCTCCTCCACTCACCTCATTTTCTAGCACATTCTTGGATTCTCTCATCCACTCACCTCATTTGCTAGCACATTCTTGGATTCTCTCCTCCACTCACCTCATTTGCTAGCACATTCTTGGATTCTAGAAGTGGGCATGGGACACTTGTCCATTTTCATGCACCAACCTTCACATGTGTTGGTCTCATACTACCCATACCAACCACATGTATTTTAACCAATTTCATGCTTCCATGTATTTTAAATGTTCAATCCATTTAATACACCAAATTTTCATTCTCATTTATCCTTTTATTCAATCAATCCTAACCCATATCAATTCATGGTTTAATGAGCCCATGCATAAATAATAACATATGCATTATAATTTAATTTAACATGACCCATATACAATTTATGATACACATATTTATATACATTATCAAGCATCAACTATACAAACATTAAACAACCATCAAACAAACACCAAACATATCAAGACAACACATAGAGTTTGGGCAAAAATGCAATTGGGTTATAGGCTAGATGAAATAATTTTCGGGGCGAAATCTAACCTTATGAGGAAGAGGTTGCGAGTTCGAACTTGGGGGAGGCCCTCCATGTGCTGTGGATTGTGCAGGGGGATAAATGATCTCGGTGTCCGGCGTCCTTGTGTGGCGTGGCTGGCCGAGATGGGACAATATTATGGATCCATAATGGCTAGGCGTTCGCCACACGGCTGAGGTCGTGGTGGTGCGCCCGCGTTCGCGGCTGCGGCCGGGGCGTGACATCTATATTTTCCAACATCCTTAGTACAAGTCAATGTAGATGTTGAAAGATTTCAATGTATTTATATTATGGAAGACGACTTCTAGTCAGAAAAACAAACTTGTGGGGACTATTTTCCATTATATGCCTCAATTATAATGAAGCTTGCTCTATGATTTCCTCTGTTCTTCCTTAACCTTTTCCACCAATAATTTATACATGTTCTTCTACTCATATGGAAGAAAAATGTAGAGTGTAGGATGGCTCTACTTGGAACCGTAAGACCTAATTCTAGTGGTTAAGAGCATTAGATGAGGCTGTGATTTCAAAGTTTCCTTTTAGGATCAGTTATATTATAGAGCAGATTGAATATTACCATGGTTTTTCTTGGGCTCTTTGAGCTTTTGTCTTGAGCATTTTTTGTGCCTTCGAGGACTCTGCCTACAATCGACAATCGAGTGCTCATCAGTGTGAGGTTTGGTCTCCCAAGCGTAGCCACAACCAGAGTACGTGTAACCGACTGTAAGGAACTGGTAGGTTTTCTAATTATTTTAGATATTCCAAGAAATTTCCAAAACCTTAAATATTAAAGATGGATGTTAAGAAGGCTAACACACACAAAATAGCCCATGATGCAAAAAAAAAATAATAACAAAATTATTGATTGGGGCATTTTCACTTTCAAACAATGGAGGATAATGCTAAAGGTGAGAGAAAATATAAAATAATATAGACAAAAATAACTAAGAAAAATATAATTACTTGTAAGCTATTGACTTGGCCATAGATAGATCTCATAGAACAAAGTAGTGAAAGTAGATTCAAGTAGTCTATCTCATGCCATGGAGTACAATGCATGCTTTGTCTCTTTCAGTCCATATAGTCATTATTCTTGAATGAAAAATATTTTATGTATGTTGGGTCTCAATGTTATTTTTTAACGTTGACACCTAATTTTCTTAAATATTTTGGAAATGTGTGTGTATTGCACAATATTAGAATATTCAAAAAAGATTAAGTGTCAGCGTTAAAAAATAATGTTGACACATAGTGTTCATATAACATTACTCTTCTTGTAAGAAATCCAGCATCAGGAGGAGCTTTTTATTTGGATTATGTATGGGAGGGAAAGAAGCAGTTTCATCAATTTAATTAGTTACGTACCTTTAAATTTACAAGCTTAGAAACATCATATTTGAACTTTCCTAGATGATTCCTTGCATGTGGTTTGAGTCTATTTGAACACTTAATTTTACACCTTTTATCAGTGCTCTAAAAGCATCAAGAAAGTAGATATTTCAAATCTAGGCCTGTTCATGGTGAGTCCAATGCTCAAAGTGCAAGTGGGCCAAAGCATGCATGAGTTGTGATTAATCTTGTGGTCTCATAACATTGGGGTTCTTAAAAGAGATTGGATCCTCTCTATGATGTGTCATTCTCAGTGAAAGAATCCCATTCATCTGGCTGTGACTTTGAAGAAATTCAGACTTTTAAAAAGCACCTTAAAAGAGGAGTCATTAATATTCCAAACCTCATGTTCTATGTGACCATGTTATGGACTTTGTTTTATGCAACACTAAAGTGTACTAAAGGGATTTTACCATGCATTGTACTCTTTCCAACTCATCAATAAATGTAACTCATATATACATTTATTGTATCATATTCAATAAAATAGCAATTCTTTATAATTTATAATAATGTTATAATGTAAATAGTTCAAGAGCTTGGTGTGCTTATTTTTACTCAATTTTTAATTTTTTATATTTTCTTCACCATTTTAAAAGCTGAAGTTGATTTATGAAAGTTGTTGATATAAAAATTATCCATTAGATTTACTGATGATCTATTTTACTTCTGCATATGTGACATAATATTGTCCTTCTTAGATTCTTAGTTTCAAGGGACACTTCCACGAACTCTAAGTTATTTTTCTAAAGCCTTTTACTCTTCTACTTGAAAAAACACATTGTTATAACTACTGAAAAAAATGAGGCTATGGAAAAGTCTCTTTTAAGTCCTATTTGGTATAGAGTTTGTTGGTTATACCCAAAAGGCTAAAAGGAGGATGAATTGGGTATAATGACTAAAATTAAACTTTTTCAATATATTAATAAAATACTTGGATACATAACAAATAAATGATCTACCTTAACAAAATACTATGGAGAAAAATGTAGGAAACATGAAACAAACGATTTATAGTGATTCGGCACGCCTACATCCACTACCTAATTTTTCAGTTTCTCCTAATTTGTTAAATTTTGATGACAAAATTTATTAAGTTGTGGAGATTATAATATCCTGTAATTTTAATCAAATACCTATATTGACTTATACATGTATCAAGATATATAATATGTGTATTTTATACGTAAAAGACAAATGTATGCGTGTATAAAAGTACATGCTATATGTAAGGGGTATTAAAAAATAAATAAAATTTTTAAATACATAATATAAGCTCAATTAGGTGAATGAGGATTAGTTAATTAAATATGTGAATTGAGTTGATGATTAATGGATTAATGAATTAATAAATAGTATAAATTAAGATAAGGAATCAATAGTATGAATTAAATAGTATGAATTAATGAATGATATGAATTAAGATAAGGAAGTTGGGTTGCTATATTAGTAAGGAAGCATGGAATAAAAAAAAAAAAAAGCAAAGTTTTAATACTTATCTCATTCTCTCTCTCTCTCACGTTGCAAAGGAAGAGAAAAAAAAAGAAAGAAAAAGAGAACAAAGAGAAGAAGGAGGAGAAAGTACGCGATTTTTGTCGAATCAAGACCCACAGTAACTATTTTTCACTCCATTTCTTCGTGAAAATTGATATCTAAGCTAAATGTAATGATATCTTCGGAATAATTTTTGTTGTGAGAGTCATTTTGCAGTGTTTCTGAAAATTGAGGTTTTGACCCAATTTGAATAAAAATCAACTAGGAAGGTTGAAAAACACTTACTAGGCTAGAAACCTTAAAGACATGGTTAGATTGAAATTTTTATTTGTTAGTTTGAAATTTTTATAGATGTTGGAAGTTGATTTAATACTTGAAACCCTTAGATTTGGTATTGGAGACTTTTGGAACCCTAGTAAAACCCGATGAAACTCCAGTTTGAGACTATAAAAAGATAGATCTACTGATTCCGGACATTTTGATGTAAAGATCATGATTTTTGGATATGATTTGATATGTTTAGTAACTAAATATATAGTTTTTGTGAGTAAAATTGACTTTGGAAAGCTCTGCGAAAATATAAAACCTCAGTGAAAAACCTGTTGAATTTAGTAGAATGATAGCATGATTGTTTTACACGTGCCGATGTGAACAAAATAATTTTAAGAATGTCCTATATTTTTAATAAAATTGATATATGTTTTGTTGCTCTGCAGCTTTGTTTGAAAATTGCTGCAGCTTTATTTGAAAATTGCTGCAACTTTTTTTGACAACCTTTTGACTTATTGGCTCATTTTCAGTTGCTTCACACGGTTGTAAATGGCTATAAATATAGCTCATTCCTCATTACAAAATCATCCCCAAAATACAAGTTTGCTACCTCTCGTGGACGTAGGCAATTTGCTGAACCACGTAAAATTTTGTTGTCTTATTTTTCTTTCATGTTTTACCACGATTTCGCATAACAAATTGGTATCAGAGCGTAGGTGAAGCTTTGGAAGAAAATGGAACCTCTGTCGAGTTTTTGAGATTTCGTCAAAATTTCGAGATTTCGGAAAAGTGATCGGAACTATTTTCTGATCACCCATGGAGGTAGCTCTCGTTTTCAGGAGTCCAACGCAATAAACGGCGAGAAAAACGGACAAGAAACGAGTTCCCAGGAGCCGTTCAAAGAAACGAGAAAAAAACCAGTTCTTTGCAAAAAAAAATTTGCAGAAACGCATCAGCAGGCGTAGTGAAGAAGAAGGATCTGACCCGGATCTGACCCACGACCCTGACCTGGTTCAGTCCGACCCAGCCCTCTCTCAGCCCACTTCTGCCCAATTCTGTTCAGCCCTGCCCAGCCCGCTCTTAGCCCACTTCGACCCGATCTGGCCCAGCCCACTCACAGCCCACTTCGGCCCAATTCTGTTCAGCCCAGCCCAGCCCGTTTCGGCCCGCAGTTGACCGAATCCATTTTCGGTTGACCAACCATATCCGGCTCATTTTTCGTCTGATTTCAGCGAAGTCAGACTCGTTTCCACCATTTTCGACCATTCCGGGCGCAACCGTGCCATCAGTTTCTGCAGATTCAGCTCCTAAGTTATTGATATAGCTTAGTTGGAGTCGTTTATAATTTTTCATGCACTTTTCGGCATCATACATATCTTCGGTCTTAATGGCGAAGGAAATCCAAAAAGATACTGCAACCACAAGCAGTCTTTGGCAAAGAAGTTCGATGTCCAATGCAAAGTTCGAGGTGTAGAAATTCAACGGCACCAACAACTTTGGCATGTGGCAATGCAAAGTTCTAGATCTATTATTCCGGGAAGGATCACATATCGCCTTGGAAACCAAGCCCAAAGATATGTCCGATGATGATTGGAATTTCGTAAATCGTCAAGCTTGTGGAACAATCAGACTCTGTTTGGCAAAAGATCGGAAGTACTTTGTCATGAAAGAGACTATGACAACAAGTCTCTGGAAGAAACTGGAGGACAAGTACATGAAGAAAAGCATAGAGAACTGACTCTACCTGAAGAAGAAGCTCTTTCATTTTCAGTACAAGAAAGGTACTCCCATGATTGAGCATCTTGATAATTTCAACAAGATTCTCGCTGATCTATAGAATCATGATGTTGCAATTAGTGATGAGGATATGGCACTATTGTTGTTAAACTATTTGCTTGAAAGTTATGAACATTTAACAACAACTTTGCTATGTGGTAAAGATGATGTTAAATTTTGTCACACCCCAGTACACAGCACATCGTAGTGTCTAGCACCCCCGGGATGTGATGGGTACCTCATGCCGAGCGTACCCCAACCGTTATATACCACACAATATTGTCTCATCCCAGTACACAGCCCACCGCAGCGTCTAGTACCCCCGGGATTTTTGGCTCAGTGGCTACTCAGAGTTCGGATTCAAACTATAGGTTGTGAGTTCGAATCTGGGGGAGGCCCTGCACTATTCATGAATAGTGAATAGTGTGGACAAATGATCCCGGGGGTACTAGACGCTGCGGTGGGCTGTGTACTGGGATGAGATAATATTGTGTGGTATATAACGGCTGGGGTACGCTCGGTATGAGGTACCCATCACATCCTGGGGGTACTAGACACTACGGTGTGTTGTGTACTGGGGTGTGACAAAAAGGCCTTATGTATACATAAGGCCTTTTTTGTCACACCCCAGTACACAGCACGCCGTAGTGTCTAGTACCCTCGGGATGTGATGGGTACGCATACCCCAGCCATTACATACCACACAATATTGTCTCATCCCAGTACACAGCCCACCGCAGCGTCTAGTACCCCCAGGATCATTTGTCAACACTATTCACTATTCATGAATAGTGCAGGGCCTCCCCCAGATTCGAACTCACAAACTATAGTTTGAATCCGAACTCTGAGTAGCCACTGAACCATTGGCTCAGTGGTTACTCAAGTTGCGAAATCTAACCTTATGAGGAAGAGGTTGCGAGTTCGAACTTGGGGGAGGCCCTTTACTATTTATGAGTGAATAGTATGGACAAATGATCTCGGGGGTACTAGACGCTGTGGCAGGCTGTGTACTGAGATGTGACAATATTATGGATCCATAATGGCTGGCGCCCCGAGGGGGTGCGCCCTTGTTCTGGCTATGGTGGTTCAGTGGCTACTCAGAGTTCGAATTCAAACTATAGGTTGTGAGTTCGAATCTGGGGGAGGCCCTGCACTATTCATGAATAGTGAATAGTGTTGACAAATGATCCTGGGGGTACTAGACGCTGCGGTGGGCTGTGTACTGGGATGAGACAATATTGTGTGGTATGTAATGGCTGGGGTATGTGTACCCATCACATCCCGGGGGTACTAGACACTACGGTGTGCTGTGTATACATAAGGCCTTATGTTTTGTCACACCCCAGTACACAGCACACCGTAGTGTCTAGTACACCGGGATCATTTGTCCACATTATTTACTATTCATGAATAGTGCAGGGCCTCCCCTAGATTCGAACTCACAACCTATAGTTTGAATCCGAACTCTGAGTAGCCACTGAGCCAAATTTTTGTCACACCCCAGTACTAGATACTGCGGTGTGCTGTGTACTGGGGTGTGACAAATTTAGTGATGTTTCAAATGCTTTGGTGAATAACGAGTATCGAAGGAAGGACCAGCTCGATAACAAGGAAGCATCACCAGAAGCCTTGACGGTATCCAGAGGCAGGGCTAACAAAAAATCTGATAGATCCAGTGGGCGAGGCCGATCTCGCTCAAAGTTAAATGGACCTTCATCACGTCGACGTCTTGCAAAGGATGAATGTGTCTATTGTCACCAAAAGGGGCACTGGAAGAAAGATTGTCCAAATAAGGACAAGACAGATGCAAATGTGGCACAAAAGGCTGGAGAAGATTTTGCATTCTCAGTTTCATCTATAGACAATCAGTCTGATAGATGGATATTAGATTCCGGATGTTCCTATCATATGTGTCCGAATCGACATTGGTTCTCAAAATTGGATGAGTTCGATGGAGGAGTCGTGCTCATGGGCAACAACAATATCTGCCAAACAAAAGGTATTGGAACTATACGCCTAAAGATGCATGATGGTACGTGGAGCACTCTTGGCCATGAAGGGTACTCAGAAAAGAAATCTTTATTTCCTTGACAGACACACATTAATCGAAAGTGTATCAGCTTGCACCAGTTCTAATGATGTTTCATCGGACACTTCCCGCCTTTGGCACATGTGGCTCGGACATGTTGGAGAGAAGGCTCTTCAAACCTTGATAAAGCAAGGTTCTCTGAAAGGTGCAAAGACCGAGTAACTTGACTTCTGCGAGCACTGTATCTTAGGCAAGCAGAGGAGAGTCAAGTTTGGAACTGCAATCCACCGCACAAAAGGAACATTGGATTATGTTCATACCGACGTTTGGGGACCCTCTCGAAATGCTTCATTGGGAGGTACACGTTGGTTTGTTACTTTCATTGATGATTTCTCACGCTATGTTTGGGTTTATACCATGAAGCATAAAGATGAAGTGCTAGATATCTTTCTTATATGGAAGAAAATGGTAGAAATCCAAACGGGAAGGAAGATTAAGAGGCTCAGATATGATAATAGAGGAGAATACAAGTCAGACCCATTTCAGAAAATTTGTGAGAATGAAGGGATAGTCAGACATTTCACAGTACCAAGCACGCCACAACAAAACGGTGTTGCTGAACGCATGAATCGTACTTTGGTAGATAAAGTTTGTTGCATGTTATCTCATTCTGGACTGAGGAAGGCATTTTGGGTTGAAGCTTTGTCATATGCCTCTTATACCATCAATAGACTTCCTGCAACAGCACTAGATGGCAAAACTCCCAAGGAGGTATGGTCTGGACAACCCGTTTCAGATTATAATTCTGTGCACATTTTTGGATGTACTGCATATTTCCATGTGAAGGAATCCAAACTGGATCCTAGGTCCAAGAAAGCGATTTTCATAGGCTTTAGTGAAGGAGTTAAGGCTTTCCGACTATGAAACCCTAAGTCAAAGAAGATTGTACTAAGTCGAGACGTAACTTTTGACGAATCTGTGATGTTAAAGCATACAGTTTTTGATAAAGAAAATTGAGATCCAGATTTGAATCAGCAGGTGGAGTTAGATATTCCAGTAACTCCTGGCAAGTCAGCAGAGATATCTAACCATCTTGAAGAAGACGATGAGGAAATCTTAGTTGAGGTAGAGGCTCAAGGACCAGACATCAGTCAACAACCAGAATCAATTGCCACCAGTCGACCAAGAAGAGGAATCCGCAAACCTGCTCGGTACACTGACATGGTTGCATATGCATTTTCAGTCACCTGAGATGATATTTCATACAATTACAAAGATGTTATTCAGAGTATGGAAAGTGATAAGTGGAAAATGGCAATGAATGAGGAGATGAAATCACTCCATCAGAATCAGACTTGGAAGTTGGTTCCACTTTCGAAAGGAAAGAAACCAATTGGCTGCAAATGAGTTTCGCTAAGAAGGAAAGCTCTCCCAGCACAGATAGTATCCGATACAAAGCCAGACTGGTAGCAAAAGGCTACGCTCAGAAGGAAAGAATTGACTACAATGAGGTATTCTCACCTGTTGTTAAGCATTCGTCAATTCGAATATTATTGGCTTTGGTTGCACAGTTTGATCTCGAGTTAGCCCAACTCGATGTCAAAACTATTTTTCTACATGGTAATTTGGAAGAGGAGATATATATGTCTCAACCAGATGGATTCAAAGTACCAGGAAGAGATAATTGGGCTTGCAAGTTGAGCAAGTCATTGTATGGCCTAAAACAGTCACCGAGACAGTGGTACAAGAGATTTGACAGCTTCATCAAATGGCAGAAATATACCCGGAGTTAGTTTGATCATTGTGTCTACTATCGCAAACTTCAAGATGGTACCTTTATCTACTTGCTTTTATATGTAGATGATATGTTAATCGCATCTAAAAGCAAGGTGGAGATCAACAAGCTGAAGGCTCAATTGAGCTCAGAGTTTGAAATGAAGGATCTTGGAGAGGCCAGAAAAATTCTCGAGATGGAGATAACTCGAGACAGGGCCAAAGGCACAATCTGTTTGACTTAGACTAAGTATTTGAATAAATTTCTTCAAACTTTTGGCATTGACAATGACACAAAACCTGTGAGCACACCATTGACACCACATTTCAAGCTAAGTACATCAATGTCACCAAATTCTGAGGATCAGAAGAAGCAAATGGAGAACATTCCATATGCAAATGCAGTTGGTGCCTTGATGTATGCTATGGTGTGTACCAGACCTGACATTTCACATGTTGTAAGTATGGTAAGTCGTTACATGCACAACCACGGTAAAGGCCACTGGCAAGCAGTGAAGTGGATTCTACGGTATATTTATGGTACTGTGGATATTGGTTTAAAGTTCGAGAGAGATAAGAAAAGTTGTAAGCATATAGTCGGATATGTGGATTCGGACTATGCTGGAGATCTTGACAAGCGCAGATCTACTACTGGTTATGTTTTCACTATGGTAGGAGGACCAATGAGTTGGAGATCAACACTACAGTCAACAGTTGCTTTGTTTACTACAGAAGCAGAGTACATGGCAGTAACGGAAGCTTTCAAGGAAGCAATCTGGCTTCATGGATTGACTAAAGACTTGGGAATTGTGCAGAAGAATGTTAAAGTTTTTTGCGACAGCCAGAGTGCCATTTGTTTGGCAAAGAACCAAGTTCATCACAGTCGAACGAAGCATATTGATGTTCGTTTTCATTTTGTTCAAGAAATAGTAGAAGAAGGGAGTATTCTTCTACAAACGATCAAGACTGCAGATAACCACGCAGATATGCTTACAAAGGTGGTTACAGGGATCAAGTTCCAACATTGTTTGGACTTGATCAACATCTCACGAGCTTGGAGTGCCTAAGGGCACTAATGGAGGCAGCAACAGTTTTTTGAAGGAAGCTCGCCAAGGTGGAAATTGTTACTCTGCAGCTTTGTTTGAAAATTGCTGCAGCTTTTTTTGAAAACCTTTTGACTTATTGGCTCATTTCTAGTTGCTTCACACGGTTGTAAATGGCTATAAATATTGCTCATTCCTCACTATAAAATCATCTCCAAAATACAAATTTGCTGCCTCCCGTGGACGTAGGCAATTTGTCGAACCACGTAAAATTTTGTTGTCTTGTTTTTCTTTCATGTTTTACCATGATTTCGCATAACATGTTTCCAGTAGAAAACTAAAATTAAGAACTAGTGAAAATATGATTTGAAAATCTATTTTCAGTGTTCCTTCTTATGGAAATATCTAGATTGATCGTATAAACGACATAGTAGTGTTTTTAATTGCTTATGAGTCCTAAATTCAGTTAAAAAATAAAATATGTAAATGAAAACTGAGTATTTACGCGTGAAATAGATATAAATAAATAGTGTAATAATTTCCTCTCGGAATGTGGAGCTATTGTAATGGTGTTTAAGTGAGTTTGAATGGTGTTTAGTTGATTTTAATGACTAAATATGGCTTGAATTTCATATGTGCAGTGTTTGAAATTGGAAATTTGATGTATTGATGACTTATCTTAAGAGAACATTGGTGCTAAAAATTTGATGATACAATTGTAATTGGTGATGATCATTTTTGTTGGATATTAGTGGGCACATTGACTTAGACCTGTTGTTTAACCACTATGGTATATTTTTTGCTTTTGGTTCTTGTATGACATTGTATTATATGAAACGTTTAACTGTAAGCATGTTATATACGTAAATGCATTGTATTTTATTGACCATTCAAAATGATTTTGGCTTTTGGAGCATGTGAGACTTGCGAAGACAGGTTGCATATGATGTCATTTCGTTAGAAATTAGTCCTGAATGAGTATTATGCGTAACCTCTTTGACTGTAGGAATGTTCTAACAAGGATTGAAGATCCTTAAAATGACTGTGAATTGAGTAATGTGAGGTCCGAGCGTAGGCTCCTTATCGGTGCATAATAAGGAATTCGTACTCGCTCCATTACGAGAAAGAGAGAGATTGTGGTTTTAGTTAAAAATGATACATTGTTTTCTTGAAAAATCATAAAATTTATGTTGTTGACATGTATGATATATTCGTTGAATGATGCATGTGTTTAATAATTGTTTTAAATGATTTTAAATGTCATATTTTCCTAAATGCATATGATTGCCATATCAAGATATATATTCACTGAGTTGTTGTTTGCTCACTCCATTTCCTTCAATATTTCAGGTACAGAGTTAAAAGGAAAAGGGAAGGTTAGAGAGTGATCGACTTGTGACCCGGATCCGTACTTTGTTGATGTATGTATGCATTGGAGTAATGGATTATACTTGTGTTAGTTTGATATATATATATATACACATTACGTATATGTATTATCATCTAGATGGGATGTGTGGACATATACATGATAGCTGAATATATTGGATTATGAAATGCTAATGATGATGTACATGATTACATAGTGGGAAGAATGGATGATATAATTTGATAAATGAATGAAATGTGAATGGCTAGATGTATGGATGACTATTGTGGATGAATTATCTATATATATATATATATAATTTGATTTGTGGTATCTTAGGAAAAAGTGTGAATTGTCCAGCATATGGGGATATGTCGCCGAAATTTCTGAAAATTTTGGAAATTATTGTGAATGTAGGTTGAGGCTGACCGTGTATTATATTCTGTATACGGGTATGTATGGTGTATAGTACACTGTGTCGGTCATGACGTCAGCCTACGTCAGGGGCGTCGTGACACAACTGCATCTTATGAACTATCTCTCAAATTTCTCATTCAGCAAGATTGATATACAAATAAATCAGTGCTGAAAATTTGAGTAGAAAATAGTTCAATATCATTCAAATAGATTTTCAAAGAAAGATAGATATTAAGTTCAATATGAAAATCTTTTGAATAAACAGATTTTCAAAGAAGATACTTTGAAAAACTAAAACAGTTTAAGCTCTAAACTCAAATTGAAAAATCGACTAACTTTCAAAAGTATTTTCTTAATGAATTTTTGGTGTCTGGTTTTAGTCTAAGTGTTTGTATTTATAGACTCAGTAGAAATGAAGTTGTTGGTTATTTGAATTTGAATTTCAAAATGATTGTTTACTCACAACAACTAGAACTTTTCATGAAGATGGCAAATGCAATCTTCACGAATATTTTAGTTCTTTTCAGATTACACGAATAAAGAAGGTTTCAAGAATTGTGATTTCGTGTATTATAGGAAATCTCTAACAAATCTGAAAAGGTTTTTGTGTATAAAAAGTTCTGAAAAAGTAAATTGAAATAGTGCAAGTGTCAACTTTGTGACAGCGTTGGATTAGCATCTTGATTGGTTAATCAGCGTCCTGAAGCATAAAACTAACTTTGTCATATTGTTCCTTGAGGGCGCTCATGGACAATAAGCGTCCTACTGAACTGTGAAGTGAGGGTGCTACTTGATCGTAAGCATCCTAACTTACTTAACGATTGGAAACGACTAAAAGCTATGAGAGCGTTAAACAACTGTTAGCGTCTTGTTTTGTTTTAGCATACTTGAAGTCACGATGGTGCTACAAAAGTGTAAGCGTCCTGATATTTAAAACACGAGAACTATAGGGGCGCTACTAACGACGTAAGCGTCCTGAAGTTATAAAACATTTTAAAACAATTGAAAAACATGGACGTAGAGAAAAACTCTCTTTGGAACAAAAGGCAGAGAGAGGGTGTAAAGACAAAGAGAGGTTGGAGAGATTGTAGAGTGAGTGTTGTACTGATTTTCTCCTAATAGGGAAATTTTCATCTCCCATGGACGTAGGCGAATTTTTGCCGAACCACGTAAATTTTTGCGTGTTTCCTTTTCTTGCTTTAATTTCTTCTTGATTATTTGTTTTGCATCCTTGTGTGTGCGTGTTTGTGTGTGCATCCTGCTGCGAGAGTCTTAACAAATTAGTATCTGAGATACATAGAGAAATTGTCATAAAGGAAGTACTTGGAGAAAGTGCTTTCAAAGTTTGGAATGGAGAACTCTGAGCTGTGAATACTCCATTGGCAACTCATTTTTGACTTTCTGCAGATATTTCTCCGAGCACCAATGAAGAACGTGAGTACATGAGTCATGTTCCATATGCTAGTGCAATGGGTAGCTTAATGTATGTTATGGTGTGCATTAGGCCAGACATTTTGCATGCAATTAGCGTTGTTAGCAGGTATATGGCAAATCCTGAAAAACAGCATTGGCATGTAGTGAATGGTTGTTGCGGTATCTTCGAGGTACATTGAATAAAGGATTGGTTTTCCAGTGGGATAGTAGTACAGGTTCACTTGTCAGTGGTTATGTGAATTCTGATTATGCTGGTGATTTAGACAGTCGGCATTCCGCAACTGGTTATGTGTTCACTTTGGCATATGGTCCTATTAGTTGGAAGTGCATGTTGCAAACTACAGTTGCTTTGTCCACTACAAAGGCGAAGTATATGGCAGTGAAAGAGGCTGTGAAGAAAGCTTTGTGGCTCCAAGGATTGATTGGTGACTTGGGGATTACCCTGGAGAGTGTACCATTTCATTGCGACAGTCAGTGTGTCATTCACTTGGCTAAGAACCAAATGCTTCATGACCGGACCAAACATATCGATGTTTGTTTCCATTTTGTTCGCGAGATTATCGAAAAGGATGAGATTTCTTTGCAAAAGATCGATACCAATGATAATCCCGTAGATAAGCTGACGAAGACAGTCCCAGCGGTCAAGTTTGAGCATTGCTTGAGCTTGATCAATACCCTACAGTGTTGAGTGCCTCAAGGGGTGCGGTTGGAGATGTTAATTGGTTGCGATTAGCTAACAGCTTGTGATGGCCTTCGCCAAGGTAGAGATTGTTGGTATTAATGGCTCAGTCCCACAAGGTGGTACCCAAAGTGGTCGGAAGACCATGTGTCTTCACATGGCCTTCACATGGCTGTCACATGGGCACAGCCACGTGAAGAGACCAATTGTCTATAAATTGGTCTCTCCTCTCCCTTATTCATGTATCCAAAATTAAGTTATCTTTGGTGTAGAGAAAAACTCTTTTTGTAGCAAAAGACAGAGAAAGGGTGTTAAGGCAAAGAGATGTTGGAGAGATTGTAGAGTGAGTATTGTACTGATTTTCTCTTAATAGCGAAATCTTCATCTCCTGTGGACGTAGGCAGATTTTTACCGAACCACGTAAATCTTTATGTGTTTCCTTTTCTTGCTTTAATTTCTTCTTGATTATTTGTTTTGCATTCTTATGTGTGCGTGTTTGTATGTGCATTCCGCTGCGAGAATCTCAACAATAAGTACTTATTCAGCCATGAACTTTATCAGTGTCCTGATATATTATCAGCAACCTGACTTACAAAGTTCAAGAGGGCGTTGCTAAGACATTAGTGTCCTAAAAAGACGTATTAGCGTCCTGATGGACACTTCAAAATAATGTTGATTTTTTCATTTAAAACTCGATAAATACAATTAAGATTTTGGTATTTTCAGATCAAATCAAACACTTAAAATAATTGAGAATTTAAATCATTTAAAATACCTTTAAAACATATTGATCAAAATATGCAAGAAATTTATCCGTAATTTTGAAAAATGTATGCAAG
The DNA here is from genome assembly GCA_035771175.1 of Paratinospora sagittata. Lineage (NCBI taxonomy): Eukaryota > Viridiplantae > Streptophyta > Magnoliopsida > Ranunculales > Menispermaceae > Paratinospora > Paratinospora sagittata. The sequence continues at coordinate 27,493,229 of CM069609.1, forward strand.
AGATTCATGCGTGGTTTTGAAAAATATTTGAGTAATAAAAAATAAAAAAAGTTACATTACATTCTGAAGAAAAAGATACAGAGAGGAAGGTTGAAGAAAAGGATATAGATTGATAATTTCTTGGTTCGGTGACACTAGAAATCTGACTGAGATAAGCAGTATAGGTAGGTGATAAGTTTTGATAACTCAAAACATGATGTATGGGATGACATACCGAGTAAGCCACGTAATCGTGAAGCCTTGAAGGTGGATGTCGTTCACGAGGTGGATTACGGCGAGGAATAGGTGCAGGAGCTGGTGACTCATCACCCATGATCACTGCTGGCGCTGGGACAGGATCCACATGTATGGTGGTAGTGGGTGCATGAGCTGTGCAAGGTACGTCATCACCATTAGCAGTGTCTGCTGAAGAATGCTCGGAAGAGACAGCTTGGGGCACAACTGGTGGTACAGCAGCTGGAATGGGAAGTGGAAACAGGTCATGCTCCCCCTGACTAAGAATATCATCTGAGTTGCTGAAATATGGCACTGCCTCATTGAACCGAACATCTCGACTAACCATGAGCTTCTTTGTAACAGGATTATAACATTTATAACCTTTCTGCGTAGGAGAATAACCCAAAAATACACATTTGACAGCCCGTGGTTCCAGTTTGTCGCGCTGATGAGACTGAATGTGAACATAGCAGGTGCACCCGAAGACTCTGAGATGAGAAAAGCTTGGAGTTTTTCCTGTCAACAACTCAATAGGAGAATTAAACTGCAAAATTCGACTAGGCAAGCGATTAATTAGATAAGCTGCTGTAAACACTCCTTGTGACCAAAATATTTTGGAAACATTCATGCCCAACATCAGTGCTCTAGTTTTGTCAAGTAGATCACGATTTTTCCTCTCCGCTATACCATTTTGTTGTGGAGTCCCAACACAACTAGTATGGTGAATAATGCCATGCATGCTCAAGTATTGTGTCATGATATGTGTCATAAATTCAGTACCATTATCTAATCGTAGAACCTTAATCTTAGAGGAAAATTGAGTGATGACTAAGTTATGAAAGTCTTGAAAAACATGAGAAACTTCACTTTTGGATTTTAAGAGATATAGCCATGTAAAACGAGAGTAATCGTCAACAAATGTTACAAAATATTTGTATCCATCAAATGATTCAAGCACTGGACCCCAAACATCAGAATGTACCAAATCAAAAATTTTATTTGAACGTGAATCTGAAGAAGAAAAAGGTAATCGAGTAGATTTTGATAAAGGACATACATCACAATTTAATGGATGTTTATTCAAAACGGGAAAAAGTTTGGATAAAATGGGCGCCGAAGGATGAGCTACGCGTTGATGCCACAACTCTTGAATAGAAGACAAGCAAGCATATGCGTGGGGTTCTTTGGACAAATAAGCATTCTTGGGAAGATAATAGAGTCCTTGATAGAAGAATCCTTCACCAATCGTCCTCTGGGTTATTAGATCCTGAAATACAACTTTGTTAGGAGAAAAGATGACACGACAATTTAGACTGGCTATTAATCGGCCAACTGAAAGTAGTTGAAATGGAAATGAAGGCACATAAAGAACGGATGATGAAATGGAGTTTGAAAGTAACTTAGTCTTACCATGGCCAACAACACTCACACTCTTACCATTGGCTATGGTTATGGTAGATGAAGGAGAGAAAAACTCAAAGTCAGTCAAATTTCTAGATATATTAGTTACATGATCAGTGGCACCCGAATCTATAACCCAATAATCATGCACATTACTAATATTAAGTGCGAGTGAAACGACATTAAATATACCTGACATATCTTCAGAAGACAAGTTCTTATTTTCAGCAAGAAATCCCGCAAATTGACCAAGCAAGGCCGAAGAATTACCAATCTCATTCTTGTCAACAGCATCGTGTTTGGCCTGAATGTAAGTAGCAAACTCATTGATAAGATTTATAGGACTAGAAGTAAACCTAGATAACTCATCAGATGGTGGTGCAGATACAAGGTTGGCTTGATATCCAGAGAATGGACCACGTTTCGGGCCTCCTTTGTTGGCAAACTTGGGTTTGAGGTCTGGGTGAAGAATCCAACATCTATCCACGGTATGGCCAATGTTGCTACAATGACTACACTTCAATTCATTCCTTCTAGCCTTGTTCCCTTTGTCATCTGGACGTCGTTGAGTGGAAATATAGGCTCGTGTGTCAGATATATCTGATTTAATTTTTACAGACATAACCTTTTTTCGTGTTTCTTCACGTTGGATAGTAGCACAAACACTTGCAAACGTCGGCAACTCAGAATTCATGAGAATGCGGCTACAAAGATCTTCATAATCTGGGGTTAGATTTGCCAACAACTGAAAAATCTTGTCTTCCTCAGCCCTTTTCAACAAGATTGTCGAGTCAGTGGTATGTGGTCGATAGACCGCTAACTCATTCCACATGGTCTTCATGCGACCAAGAAACTGAACAAAAGGTTTACCTTCTTGTTGGAAAGAGGCAATATCCTTCTTGAGTTGGAACACCCGTGCAGAATTATTATGATTTCCATAAAACTCTTTTACGGCACTCCATAAATCCGCAGCCGAGTCGGAATAACTGAAAATCTCAGCAATATGTGGCTCCATCATATTAAGCAACCACGATTGGACCATCTGATCATTAGCAAACCAAGCCTTGTATTGAGCAGACTGGACATCCGGAGCAGCATTGCTCCCATCGATAAAATCAATCCGTGATCTCCTACCAAGAGCTAATGTCACTGCCCTCGACCAAGGGAGATAATTAAAATCATTCAATTGAACCGAGCATAATCGCTGATTCGAATTGACATCAGAAGAAGAAGAAGATAACGGAACAATAGAACTTTCCGTGTTGGATAGAACTATTTCGGCCATTTTTGACAGAATAGAAACAAGAACAATCGAATTAATTATTATTAAGGAGATAAATCCGACAATACATTCTTTATTTGTTCATCTCATAATTCATCAGTTTGTTTGCACTTGGAGATCTTTCGTTGCTGAGTTGAGCAGTCATGAATTTCAATCATGTGATGTGATTTTGTAGTTCTTAATCAAATTGTTCTTCTACTTTTTATTTTTTTAAAATGCTAAAATATATACTTGATTGAAACGTTAGAACCAAATAGTATATTATTTATTATTGGCTATTAGCATCAAAATCCTTAGGAGCACTCTAAGTGATGAGCCACTTAAGATTTCAAAATTACCTATTTACTAACTACACCTACTTCATATTGACATCTTTTTAAGATATTTATGATCTTGAGATTGATTGGATTAAAAATCTAAAATAACCTCGTTACATTCATTAACAAGATGAAAAAGATTAATAAATTGTAGCTCTGTCTTCTATCCAAATATATTAAAAGAGATGCATCCAGTACACGGAATTCATACAAAAGAGAAAGGTCGACGTAGACTATTTAACTCCCCCTCAAAGATGTTATTTTCTAGTTTTTGATTTCCCACCTACTATTATCTAGGGCCAATGACATGATTACCCTTTAAAAAAAAAAATTTTCACAAATGTCATCTACATACAAATAATGACCCATTTGCCATATTTTACTGTTCATTGCACAGTCAGCACGCCAAACAAGCGTCACGTTAGCGCGGAGGTGGCATTTTTTTTAGGTGAAGAGAAGGCGTCTTTTCAAAAGACGCCTTCCCTTCACAATTTTTTTTTTAACGTGAAGGAAAGGCGAAAAGACGCCTTTCCTTCAAATTTTTTTTTTATAAGTGCAAGGAAAAGCGTCTTTTGAAAAGACGCATTCCCTTCAATTTTTTTTTTAAAGAGTGAAGGGGAAGGCGTTTTTTTCTAACTCTTATGCTTTTCGTTTTGTCTTTTTGTCTTTTTATTTTTTTATTATATAATATTATTTTGCAACTGATAATATAACATTATCTGCAGAACTGAGTGCTTTTCGTTTTGTCTTTTTGTTTTTTTATTATATAATATTATTTTGCAACTGATAATATAACATTATCTGCAGAACTGAGTGACGTGCATGGGACTCATAAATGCAATTGGATACAGAGACGTCTTTTGAAGACATCTTAGTTAGAAAAAAAAAAAAATATTGAAGGAAGGCGTCTTCCCTTCAAAAGACGCTTTTCCTTCACCTTAAAAAAAAAAAATTAAAGAGAAGGCGTCTCAAAAGACGCATTCTCTTCACCTAAAAAAAAATGTCACCTCCGTACTGACGTGACGCTTGTTTGACGTGCTAACTGTACAATGAACAGTAAAATATGACAAATGGGTCATTATTTGTATATAAATAACATTTGTGAAATTTTTTTTTTTAAAGGGTAATCATGTCATTGGGCCCCCATTATCTATGCCCCCAGCCCTCCCTTAAAAAAAAAAAAACAAAAACAAAAGGCAAAATTGTACATTACCTGACGTGGCATCATTTGTTACCATTGAATTACATAGGTTTAGCTTTTACCATCTCATCAACGGTCAAAATGACGCCTCCTAGGTTCCTACATTTTTGAGTTTTTTTTTTGAATTTTTTTTTAGCATTACCCTATAGCAAAGACATTTATATGGTTCCGGAAAATACTTTAAAAAGATATTTTTTAAACATTTTTTGTCGATATTGCTTTTAAGAATTATTGGATCGTCTTAAATCATCTAAAAAATATTTTTTTTAAATTTAAGTGTTCAGGTCAGCTTACGTGCACCTGATTAATTTTAATAAGGTATAAGCTCCTAAAAATTTATTTAAGCTTATATTTTTGTTGAGGGCAGGAGAGGATGGAGTTCGAACTTGTAAGATTTCAGTTACTTACCCTACTTCCCACTACCCAATTTGACCAACGCGTCTTTGGTGACATGAACAGATGCGATTGAATTGAAATTCTTTCAATAATGTCTTATATGCTTCGGTTTGACGATGGACGGTGAATGTATTGGTTAGAATCATATTGGACGAACCGCGAGGTTCGGGGCACGTGGGGGCAGTGGAATGTCTCTCCCGCGTCTCTATTAGACTTCTAGAATAGACATTCTTTTGCACATAATTACACGCTCGCCCTATTACTTTTCGAATATTCTGTAATTGTGTCCTCTGCTTCACGAGAACCATTGCGCATAGCATCCTTTCTATTGCAACTTCTAAGCAACATGTGAAGTTGGGAGCACTTTTGTAATTATTCTAGAAAATCCAGGCATTTTACTTGTCTTCAAATTACAAGTGGTTTCTCTTTCTTTTGTGACCGGTTGACCGAAAGCTTAAAATAGTCTCCCAGGGAAGCACATGTAATCTGGTGACGTGGCGGCATGCCATTCGTTACTTCTTAAACAGTTCTATTGTTTTGTCAGCTGGAGTTTTGATCCCCTACTCTCGAGTGTTGGGTGGGTTTGTTGTTCTTTCTAAAGGATATTAAAGGTATTACCTCAATTTCTTGAGGGTGGCTAAGACAATCTCGTCAGTAAACTACAACTACCGGTGTCTTTTTCTACTATTTTAAATATTTCAATATAAGACAGGAGTGTAATTTTCCTCTTTTAATATATGAAATCAACTTTTTATCGTTTTATCATTAATTAATATATTTGTTATGATTCTACACATAAATTTATTTTGTACTTTTACTATCTCTAACATTTTTTACTTGTATCTTAAGCTAATTAGTGCCAGAAAGAAAAAAAAATCTGATTTAGATAATAATTTTATATTTCAAGCTGTGCATTGTTTTCTAACACGTTTTAATTTTTTAAATGGACATTAAGGCAATGTCTGTATTTAATTTAATTTGGTTTGACAATCTTATCATTTGATTGTCTATATTTCCAATTCAACTTTTTTTTAGTTTTTTTAAAAATTCTTTTGATAGTTTACAACTAAAAAATCACAGACAATTAATATATTTGTAAACAAGCAGACAATTGCAATTATAGCTATACTTTATATCTCTAGAGTTTTACATTTATACATAGAATATTTTGATAGTTGACATAAGTCCTTTGTCATTGCTGCCCAATTATTGATCTTTGATACCTAAATTGATGTTGTGCATGTATTGTTTAAGGAAGGGTCTCTATTTTTAGGAAGAAAATTTTATCTTTTGACAAAAAAAAAAAAAACTTATTTATTTTTTTAATAGTCTCTTTTAACACTAATAAATGCTAGATTATAATAATAGAGAAAGAAGTAAACATAAAATAACACGAATAGAGATAATTAAAAAAAGATTTAACATCTTTTAATTTAAATACTAACTTAGCCCGATAGTGCGGAGTTAAAGAAATGGATTCATGTAGCCGACTCTATGTAGTTGAAAAAATGAGTTGAGTCTAGAAATGTACATGAGTTGGGTTTGGTCAGTTTGATGCCAAAATCTAACCTAATCTAAACAGTTTAAGTTGTTAGATTTGAAACTCAACCCAATCCAACCCGTTCGGATTTGGTTTTGGTTGGGTCGGTAGATCGGATTGGATTTGGGCCTAATTTTGGTAACTTTGAATAATAATTAACAAAATAATTGCTACAAAGCAAATTATGGTGATCCTTTTCTTTTACCCAATATTTACAGTGTGCTATTATAATGACTTAAATTGGTGATTATAAAACTTATGCTCATGATGATGATTTAATTCACTTGTTGGTTTACATATTTAAAACTTGATATGAACATAATTTGTTACAGGGACTTACTTTTACATTGTTAAAAAGTGTTAATGGTTAAACACTGAAAAATCTTATAGAATAGTTGAATAAATACACATAAGAACTGATAAGGTAGAATAAGTAAAAAATATAAGTACATGGACAAGCCAAAAAAGACACAAAAAAAAAATTAATTTTAAGTTATTATGATTGTTAAGCTCCACATAAGTAAGTTTTTTTTTCTTTTTTTGAAATTACTAAAGCTCTAAATTATAAATATGTAGTTGTAAAATTTATGACTTTGAGATTAATACTAAGATTTTGTTTCGATCGGGTTATTCGATTTTTTATAGGTTAAACCCGTGACCCAACAAAAACTGATCGGGTTAGGTATTTTAGAATCTAACCCAACCCAAATTTCCTATTTAACCCAACTCAAACTAACTCAAAAGGTTCGATTCGGTCGGATTGGTCGGGTGATCGGGTTGATGAACACCCCTAGTTGAATTTTTTACATTTTGTTTTTTTTAAGAACTACATGAAACAATTTTATTCTTTTATTTACATCATATAGATATTCCAATATTATATATATTTATATATAAGTAAATAATAAAAATCAAATACAATACATATGGGCCAAATACTAATTTATATAAAGTAATATCCTATAATATTGAAATACATACTAAACCAAATATTTTAAATCTTTGAGTAAAATTTGCAAAATTCAAATGACAATACAGTTATTATTATTGAATGTAACTCTCATCAAGAGGTTTGAACTTACTAGAACTTGAAGACATTCTCGTTACTGATTCACACACAAACACGCACACACGCACACACGCACAAGATTCCAGCATTCAAATACCCTCTGATCAGGTGGGCCCCAAACGCTAATAACCTCCACTTACAAAAACAATTTAGAAATGCTGTTTTAAAAAAAGAAAAAAGGTACGACGTGGCACAAAGAGCGAAGCCATTTGCAAACAATCAATCAGCTCCGAGAAGTACAGGATTCCGACCCCACCCCCCAACCCAACGCAAATTGAATGAACAAATCGCTTTGAAATTAATAAATATATAATAACATTTGAAAACGTAGAGTTTAAGTGAGAGAGAGAGAGAGAGCGAAAGGTGTTGTTTCCCCTTCAAGAGAACTCAACTCCTGATCCTCCTCTTCTTCCTCCGTCATTCCCCTCTTCTCACGCACTGTTCTCTCTCTTTCTCTATCTCTTCAGAAGTGCCAAAACAAATAGCACAAAATGCCGATTTCGTTCGTTCTTGTTCTGGAATCTTCTTTGAGGACTCTGACCTCCATTTTCAGATCTTGAAATCTGTGTTTATCTGATTTGTTTCACCGGCAATGCGGTCGGTTCGAGCTGACGATGGACGGTTTCTAGTTTTATGTTTAACGGAGTAGTAACGGACGTTTACGAGGTTGATGAGAGTTAGGTTTCAGGTCAAGATCGTGATTTTTTTTTTCTTTTTTGCTCGTTTGTAGAGAGATTGGATTCGTGAAAGCAACGCTAATGCTGCTCTGATTTCTGCGGATTTCTCTTCGGCTTTTTGCGGTTTCTGGTTCGATTTCAGATCTGTCGCTCTTGCTTCCTGTTTTAGGAAGCCTGATGGTGTTTTCAGTGTGAACACTTCGGTTTGTGGAGGACTTAGGTTTTTCTTGGTCGGGATCTGTTACTTTTTTTTGGTGGTAGAGGTTCGATTTGAAGATGAATCGCAGTTTTAGGGCGCCGGAATCGCAAATGCAGTCGTCCGTACAACGTAAGCAACAGCAAGGTAGGAACCACCTTGGGACGATGATGAAAGAGAAGGAAGAGGAGCTAGCTTTGTTCCTCGAGATGCGTAAGCGCGAGAAGGAACGGAACAATCTGCTTCTTCAGAACTCGGAAGAGCTGGATGCTCCATTAGGTATCGTATCTGTTTTATGGATGGACGTCTTAAGTGACGCATTAGGTTTTTTCAGCTGCTCTTTCACATTTCATTTATCAAGCTTTTGGTCGTTTTTTGTGACTTTTCCTATAATTTTGTGTTTTTTCTCATTTAGAATTGGCATTTTGCTTTTGCTAAAAAGGAAATAAAAAGATTTTTATTTACTTTTTAAAAGGCTTCTAATTAATATCATTTTATTCTAGAACAGCGGCGATCCGTGGAGGTTCTTTAATTCCATTTGCAACTTCAGCATAGTTGATTGCTTTGTTCTCATTCAGTAGCTACTTAAGTGCCTAACTTTTTACTTACGTAGATTGGCTTTTTTCTCCCCGATAGTACAATTAATTGATTCAAAATCAATTGATTCTACTAGGTTTTTGTATTTATCACTAGAAAACAGTATGCATAAATCTGTAGGATAGTGTTCTAAGATTTGGTCTCTCATTGTTTGTTAGTTTGTTTTTTGAAATCTTATTGGAGTTTCATGGTTGCAGGATCTAAACCTGACAACTCTCCCATATTCAAGATTGTGCAATCTACTCCTGCACGCAAGAATCCTACTGATGATTTCCTAAATTCAGACAACGATAAAAATGATTATGATTGGTATGTTCAACTATCTATTTTATTTGAAGAGAAAATATTGGTTTGTAGTTATATTCATTGGTGCTAGTTGGAGAGTGATAGTCCTTATCTTGATAAATCAGGTTCTAAAGTCTCATTGCCTGAGCACAGATCTAATTGAACTTTATAATTTCCTCATTGAGTATTAGAGAGTATGATTCCTCGTGAGCTTTTGACATTTTTTTTTTCTTTTCTGATTAATCTGGATGAACTTCATCAAACAAAAATTTCTTGCTCCAATCCACTTTTTTATTTATTTATTTTTACACTGCGATTTAGGTGTTGTACACTTGCACTCATATCAGAATTGGAGATCTCTGGCTTTTACCAGCCATGAGCTTTTCCTAGGTGTCTCAAGAGTTTCAATCCTCCTTCTTTACCTTCTTTTTGAAAACATATTTATTTTTCCTTTCCTCTACTCTTAATCTGAAAAAAGAATCTGGATGCCAAATACCTATATTAGTGGTGTTGCCTTAAGTTAGAACTGCAAGATAACGATGAAAGTTTGAATCTATCAACAAACTTCAGGCACGGATCATGCCTTATGTAGGAGGATTGCATTGTTGCTCTTTGGTCTGGATAATTCTAATATAGGAGCTTGTAATGATGCAGGCACCTACCTTTGTGTTTTTCATGGGTATAAGGTATTTGACATTTTTGCTGTTATATTTGTCCAATTTTGAACTTGAATTATATGATTCAAGTCAAATCCTATTTGTTACAACTTGATTTGTGATTAAATTGCAAAACCCCCAAAAATTGCACAACTCAATGTATGATCAAATATACTTGATATCAATGTTGTCAAGGTGCCTAGCCGATACTTATGTGATTTACTTGTTTAGGCAAGGTGCTCATCAACTAGGCCACACCTAGTGGATGAAAATTAAATAAATCTCATAATAAAGACATAAATAGTGTTTTCTTTATATCATGAAAACCTAAACAACTTAAATATATCTTAAGGAAAGTTCTTTAATTTTATTAATGGTATTTCTAGACTTAAACCTTAAAAGAATAGCTACTATCATTTCAAAGATATCTCATTATTAGGGGTGTAAGCGGGTCGGGTCAATTTGGGTTTTGGCCCAAACACCCACTCGACCCTCAATTGCCGGGTGGCATTGGAATAGACTCGATGCCACCCGACCTTAAGGTACGGGAAGGTTCCACCCGACCCACCAATTGTCGAGTCGGTCAGGTTGGGGGAAGAAACAGAGACATAGAGAGAAGAGGAAAAGAAGAGAAGAGAGAGAGTGGGGCGATCAGGCAAGGGAGTCGCAGAGAGAGAGGAGAAGAGAGAAGAGAAGAGATGGGGGTGGCGAGCGGGAAGGAGTTGCAGAGAGAGAGAGAGAGAGAGAGAGAGAGAGAGAGAGAGAGGATCGGAAGGGGTTTTGTTTAGTCACGTTGGGTCGGGTTGGGTTTGGCCCAAACCCGCGACCCGACCCAATTTGATTGGGTTACTTAAAAAGGAACCCAACTAGATTTATGAACCCGACTCGAAATGGTCGGGTTGGTCGGGGTGCGTACACCACTACTCATTATTGCTAGTTGACTTGTAGGAAAATATGGAAAAAATGAAAGAAAAGCTTGAAATATATTTTTTCATACTCTTTTAAAATATTTTTTGCAAATAATTGCAAGAAAATAAAATTTTAAAAAGTATAGAGAAGCCCATTGCTTGTCTAGAGAAATGCCTTGGTGATGGCTTAGTCGACGCCTAGGGGGCACTTTGACAACATTGTTTGATCCTATCGGCAAATATCAAGTACTTATAATTTTTTAAACATTTCGAAATTCAACATTTTTTTTTTTAAACTTAAAAAGACAATTCCAAGATTTTTTTTTGAAGCTTGTGTTTGCTTTTTATGATTGCAATGACCATGAAAACTCACAATCCCCACATGTGCCACTTCTTGGTTTTCTCTCCATTTTCCATCTTAAAAGTTTTTATCCTTTATAGAGAAATCTAGGTAAAGGAAAGTGTTTGGTAATCTATTCTTGTCTTAATTCTTTCAGTATTTGGATTCTTCTTGTTTGGTTATATTATTTGAAGGTTTTGATTCATTTTAATATTCATAATTCTGTTGGAGAAGAAAATGTGTAGAGAAGATAAAGATTGGGAGCATTGCATTATAATTTATCTAAATAATAAGAATTATTTGAGATATAGTTATTATGTCGAATTGACACAATGTTGTCAAGGCATAGCCTAGGCATCAACCGTTACGATCACAATTTCATTGTTTTCTATATTTTATGTATTTTACTAATTAGTTGATTAAGCTAAAACAATTAGAGTAGTTTTTTTGCCATTTTGACCACTTTGCAAAACATAGGTGGTTTGTGCCTAGTTTATAGGATTTTCTACTTAAAAGAGTGAATCAATGAAAATGGGGGAGATTATTCAATTAGGTCATTGGTTTGATCTATTCGAGGTTAGGTTTCCTCGAACTCTCGAAGAACCTAGTGGAGGTTTTGGTTCCTTTGAAAGAACCAATTTTCTTTCTCCTTTCTGTTTATTTTATATATATTTTTTTAACTTAAAGCAAATGGGTTTGTAACATCAACTACGCTATCATCCTAACGATTTCACTTCAAATTGTTAAGGCTTTAAGCAACTGTTAGGACCCCTTTCACAATCTCCAGAGCATCCTAATCGTCATAGGATCTCAACCATTCCAACACCATTGACATGATTCAAATCCTATTAAGCCTCAACCAAACGCACTCATGGGTTCAAATATCTTCTACCCATTCAATAATTTTCATAACCACACCCTGAATCTACAATATCATATGTCGATGTTTCTAAATTAAACACATTTTATTATATATGATGTGGGGTAATATATATAATACATAACCAAAATATCATTAATACATACATATTATAATCCTCCCAACTCCCACCAAACTCTAAGACACAAGATCTAAGCATATCCTCCAAATTTTGAATCAAACGCTTTGTCTGACCATCAGATTGGGGATGAAAAGTTGTATTGAGATGGAGACGAGTACCCAACTGACTTTGCAAACTCTTCCTGAACCGGGATGTAAACCACGAATCTCTATCTGGCACAATGGATATTAGTACACCATGCAATCTCAAAATCTCTCGTACATGCAATCGACTCAATCTGTCTAGAAAATTGATGGTGTTCATTAGAAGAAAATGAGCATATTTAGTTAATCTATCAACAATAACCCAGATAACATCATATCTATTGTGAGATTTAGGCAATCCAACAACAAAATCCATTAGCTATATGCTTCCATTTCCATTGAGAAATGGTTAGTAGTTGCCTTTGCCCTCTAGGCTTCTGATGCTCAGCTTTCACTTGCTAACACACCTTGTATTTCCAGATATACTCTGCTAAATCTTTCTTCATACCAGATCACCAATAAAACTTGTTTCATATCATGATACATCTTGGTCACACCTAGATGTATAGCATATCTGGACCTATTTGTCTGTTGGAATAAATCTCATCTGAATTGTGGATTGTTGAAATCCATAATCTCCCTCTAAATCTCAATACACCATTTGATGATAATGACCAATCAACATGATCATTATCTTCAACCCAAGTCTTAAACATTATATAATATGGATTATACTGTTGCTGATCGACAACAATCTGAATATGAGCAGGCCATGCTTTCATTGGAGCACAATGACAACATCAGTAGAGACAGTATGTACATTCATTGTAGTGGCCTCTTCGAGTAGTCTCTACTCATAAGACATTTGGTAAGCCACAAATGCAATATCTACTTTCCTCATACTCGGTGCATTGGCCACAACATTAACCTTTTTAGTTTCCAGGATGATACTGTAAATTGAAGTCATAATCAAGGAGTTCTAGCCAACGTCTTTGCCTCATATTCAAGTCTTTTTGTGAGTCTACAAGCAATAGCGGTGCATAAGCCCGTGAGTACCACTGATGGTAATTATTCAAGTTAAGAAGGATGTGTGACCTAGAGATGTAATGAATGAGTACCTCTTAGCTATATAAAAGTATATATGCCCTGGGAAAGTCCATCACACAATTTGAATAAGGTGGACGATGAAATTGCATATGTTTACACATTGCACCGATTATATGATATTTGACTATGAACGCAATATGCATAATGATTTTCATATAGCATTTAACATGCATACATGGAATGAATTGATACATAAATGATAACTTATTTGAAATTTATTCAATGAGCATTGTTGGCTCACCATAGCCCTTAAATTTTCAGGTTCTATAATGATAGACAGGGACAAGGGAACAATCTGAGAGTGAGAGAGTAGTACTTGGCCGAAATAGTCTTGTGTAATGTACTTGAGAAATTGGTCATGGATTATGTACATGCATATCAATGTTTTCAAGGCCACGACTAATCCATCACCCAGACCATTTGAAACTAAATCGCCTAGGCCATACTTAGGGCAGACCATGGGGCTCCTTGAAATTTTTTAAAAGTATGAGGGGGTTGGTGTAAATATATGGGGAGTAAGGTTTTGTCTTTATATTGTTACGATATGATTGTATATCCAAAATATTAGCATGACTTTTAATTCAAGTGGTATACTTGTATTTCTATTATAAAAGTTATCTTTGTTTTTTATTTTATTTTTTTATATTGTTGCAAATATTTTCCATTTTTCTATATTTATATATAAGTATTACATCAAACATGGCTCTTTAAATCGTTGGCATGAATTTCTAATTTTTGGACATGATCTCATTTAAAATGAAGTGTTTTTTTATCGTTTTATGACAATTTGACATTCATCATATAACACAGATAGATACATTTAATTCTATGTATGAAATCATCCAAATATTTATAAATAATTAATTAATTATTCAGGGACTTATAAATATTTTTTTTTTTTATGGCCTAGGCACCATTTAGGCCTCGCCTAGGCCACGTCTCACCTAGATAGAGCAGATTGTCTACATATTGTCTTGGGGCCTTGAAACCACTGGTTATGACAAATGATTGTTCCAGCCTTATGAAATGTTTTATATTGGACCTCGTTCTTGTTCCATCTATTGCAAGTATTGCATCCTCGAATTTTAACAAGAATTTGATTTTATTTTTTTGATCCACTATATTTTTTTCATCGAGATTTTTAATCACTTGGACATCTGTTTTGCAGTGTTATCAATGTGTCACAAGCTTGGTGTGCTTGGGCGTGCCTTGGAATACTGCTAATGTCTCTTGGAGTCCAATTAGAATTATTTGAATGTTATAATCATTTGAAAATTTTAATAATTGATTCTAGACAACTTATGTTTTACTTCAAATAACAATTCCTTTGGGATTTATATCTTTGTTATATATAGATATTACTTTGCAATTTTGAGTTTGGATATAAATGTAGAATTTTCGATGTCAAATTGTCAACTAGATCATATTCTTATATTGTTATATGGTAATAGCAACTACTCACTTTTGTTTTATTTTGTTTTTTACTTAAATACTTCAATTCGAAATCAAAGCATAGATTAATAAGATTATACTCTTGTTCTTAGTTTTTATGAAGTGATTTTTTTTCTTACCAAATACATAATTTCTTTTTATGTAATATTTGTAGTTTTGCTCCTCACTTGGTAACTTTCCCCTCAATTATTAATTCACCTTAGCTGTGCTTTGCAAGCTTAATTACCATGCTTTTTTGTCACTGGTATATAGCTCGCACATGTGTGGTAGATCTTCTAGTGGTGGATGAGATTGGTATTTTCTTGATGATTATCATGAGGTTTTAATTGCTTTGCATACAGCATGGGGTTGCTTTAGTGCCTTCTGCCACAGCTGTTAATGAAGCCTGTGGAGAATCATTTTCCGCCAAAAGCAGAATTTGGTCAGTCTGATTAGATAAATGATGTGCCATTGTGATCAGATTATGATATCATCCCTTATTGTTCTCTACGTGACTTTAATGGGAGACATTGTTGAATTCTGTAAATACTAGCCTAAACTTTGAAAGGTTTCCTTCATTTTGTTGTTGATAAAGCATGTCTTCTAGAGAAGATGTGTCTCATGCTCAAGGTATGAGAGTAGCCTTTCAATGATGACCATCCCGTGCTGAAACAATCTGTGCTACTCCTTTTCTCCTTAATATTTAATTGTACAGATATCCAACATTTAGCTACATGGAAGCCACCTGCGTGAAAAATTGTCTTCCACAGATTTGCTGCTGTAAATTCTTTTTTGTTTGATAGGCTGCTTAAATAGAGATATTTGATATCTTTTCATTAAATTGAAGATGTGAAGTGTTTTCTATTGTTCATTTAAATATTTTTTTATTTAAAGTGGATTTTTATTACAATTTAAATTATAATACTGTTTTAGTTTTTCTGAGTCATACTTGATGTGACAATGATATAATTTAGGATTCGAAGTTATGGTAGCCCTCTTCTATTTGCAGGCTTCTCACTCCACCTGGGACTCCTCTTTTCCCTTCGTTGGAGATGGAATCACAGAAGACTGTTATGAGTCAGATTGGAACTCCTAATGCTCGTCCAACTGCACTGAAGTCTAGGGTAAGAACTCAACAACGAATAGACTTTTTGATGTTTAGATACTTGCAATAACATGATGCTCCTAGTAGGCTGGTCAATGTTTTGTTAGGCGAATTAGGATCTTGATGCATATTCAATAATTATAATGATAAAACCATTTAACTCTACTCCGAAATACAAATTTGTTACTTGGAAAATCTCCAAGACAACAGATATGCAGTGGATTTAGCAGTTAAATGGAGAATATGACCTATTAGATATTTGAAACATGTGGTGTTGCCATCTCAATAACTAGGAATTATTTTTTCTTGGAAGTCTCTTCTTCTTCTTCTGAACAAGACTTTTTGAAACTACATTTACTGAAGGAATTGTGACTCAAACTATGAGGTTGGCTATTATGTTAGAAGTTTAATCCTAGCAACGAAACCATAGCTAATTTGTTTGTGAACTCTTAAAAGGGTAATCGCAACATCGTCTATGTGAATTGTTAGTAATAATGACTGTAGTTTAGTGCAAATCCACATGGTCACTTTTTAATATTTCTGAAGTGATTTGCTTTGACATGTTCTAGGAATTTGTTTTGGTTGTTATTAATGCTCAGGATTTGGGTTATGCTTATTGTTTGCCTACTCAAGGTGCCAAGTCTTAAAAAGCTATTTGTGTGACTTTTCTTCTCAAGAACAAAGTGTTTCCAAATCATTTATCTATTATGTTTGCAGTTGGCAAATCCCCAGATAGAACCTCCTCCAAGGGGAAGCTTGGTGTCTAGGCAACATACTTTGTCCCCTGGTTTAAACTCATCCAGTACAGGAATTCGCAGGCCCTCGTCATCTGGGGGCCCTGTCTCGGCTGCATCAAGATCTGCCACACCAACTGGACGGCCAACATTACCTGCTACATCTAAACCCTTGAGACCTTCCACACCTACTTCAAGGGTGACCTTACCTTCATCTAAGCCAACGACCGCTCCTGCAAGATCATCAACTCCTTCGCGAAGGTCATCAACACCTTCAGCCAGGCCTACTTTACCAGCATCCAAGTCCACATTACCAGTATCCAAGCCTACTATGTCAGCACCCAAGTCCATGTCAAGGTCAGCGACACCAACTAGACGGCCATCAACCCCATCGAGTTTATCTAATGCATCTGCACCTTCTAGTCGATCTTCGTCAGTGAGCAAATCAGTTCCCTCCACAGCCACAAGGAACCCAGCACAATCACGGGGCAGTTCACCAACAGTCAAAACCCGACCATGGAAGCCATCGGAGATGCCTGGTTTTTCACTTGATGCTCCACCAAATTTGAGGACATCAATGCCAGACAGACCAGTTTCAGCCACAAGGGGTAGGCCTGGAGCACCAAGTGCTAGATCCTCTTCTGTTGATCCTGTTCCTAATGGAAGACCAATAAGAAGGCAATCATGCTCTCCATCAAGAGGACGACCTCCAAATGGCAGCATTCATAGCAGTGGAAGCTCTGTTCCAGCAGTTAGTAGAATACGCGCCAATGGCAGTGACAATGTAAGCCCTGTTCTATATGGGACGAAGATGGTCGAAAGGGTCGTGAACATGCGGAAACTGGCTCCACCAAAGCAGGATGAGCAACGTTCTACCCAGAATAACTCTGCAGGAAAGTCAACTTCTTCTCCTGACAGTTCGGGCTTTGGAAGAACACTCTCAAAGAAATCACTTGACATGGCACTACGACACATGGTATTTATCCTTCCTCAGCTTGTACACTTTTACCCATGCACACGGGTACCGCATATTGTGACTTATCACAATGCGCTGATTTCAATATAGGGACTCCTTGTTAATGAATATCATAATTGATGTTAAGGGCTAAAAATCAGTGCTGTAAGTGATGACATATTTGACTGTGAAACCACATTTTGTGCAGGATATAAGGCGAAGTGTCCCAGGTAGTTTACGCCCATTAATGACAAACATTCCAGCGTCCTCCATGTACAGTGTGAGATCTGGTTCAGCAAGAAGCAGGACGGTTAGTGTTTCAGACTCTCCTCTTGCCACGAGCAGTAATGCCAGTTCCGAGCAGAGCGTCAACAACAATGCCCTTTGCTTGGATGGAAGTGAGATAGAAGACACTGATCTTAGCAGTGAAAGGGGAGGCAAATCCTCCCCTGCAAGCCAGCATGGCAGATAATCATTGGAGTCATCTTCATGAAGCCTTAATCTGGTTTAATGTAAAGTTTTACTTTGAGTAGATTGGCAGGTAATTTATCTTCTTCACGGCCTTTTGTATTACTAGCGAAATCTGTTAGGTGCATTCTGAACCTTTCTTTCTGGTTTTGTATGTTGAGGGATTCTGAAACTCCTACCAATACAAACTCAAAATATTGTAACTGGAAATCAGAAAGTTCGGTTTTCTGCTTCACCACTTTTGCCAATACTCTCAACAAAATTTACATGGTAGTGATACCTCTGCCTTCAGACATTTGAAGCTCGGTAGCCGGTGATTGGCTGTTAAACTCTTGGCATCTTTCCATCTTTGCCCAAGTGGTCAAGATTAATGTACAAGAAAGACTCTTAGATCATTAAGGTGCCTTAGATGCCAGACACTAGACAAATAAAAATAACGTATTAACCATTAATCTATATTATTTATAAAGCAAAACTCCCAAATTGACCGTATTTACTTTTGTTATAAATTCTTAACTTATTCACGATTTTTCAACATAATAAAACTGTCAAATGAATTTATATAATTTTTTTTTTATATTTTTGGATAATTTGGTAATAAAAGCATTAAAATATATTTTTAAATTTTTTTTTTTTTTTGTCGTTTTTAACTTTTTTTTATTTTTTTTGATAATTTTTAACCCCTCTTTTCTTTGTAACTTTAATTTTTTTTTTATTATTATTTTTTTTTGATAACTTTCAACCCTATTTTATTTAGGAACAATATCCTGCTACTAATACTAATAATAAAAAAAAATAAACAGATAAAAAATAATATAAAATTAAAATAAATAAATAAATAAAGATATAATTAACAATGTGTTATACTTTCAACGTAGTAAATCTAATTTTCTTTGTTGTTAATTTTAAATTATCATAAACGTTTCTCTTTTTTTTTTTTTTTCTATTGCGGCTAAATATATTTTATTATCTCAGAAAGAATTTGTTGAATTAAATTAATTTTATTATCTCGGTAGAACTCGTTCTGACTCGGAATCCTCGGACTCAACTCATATTCTTCATTTGGGGATCACTGACAAAACACTGCTCCAAGGACGAAGAAGCTCGGCGAAGAGCAACCCTGCGTCTAGGGTTTCACTTATTTTCAAGGTCTTTATTTGATCTCGCGACATATTGGAGTATGAATCCACTTACGTTGGTGAAACGCATTCAGAAGATCAACTCCAGAGAAGCGGAGCTAGGGATTTCTGATGAAGCCTCATGGCATTCCAAATACAAAGATTCAGCTTACGTGTTTGTTGGCGGCGTTCCGTTCGATCTCACTGAAGGTGATCTCCTTGCCGTTTTCGCGCAGTAAGTGCAATTTACTTTACTTCTTATCTTCAGTTATGAGTCTTTTTTGTAATATTATTCAACCATTTTCATAGAGTTAACAACATTGTAAGTGAAATCCACTCTGCTTAATCACTCACGCGCCATTGTATCCGTTAATTATCCATCGTGTTTGAGCGATTTCTGTACATATCCTCGCTTCGTGTGGTGTTTCATTGCGTTTCAACCATTTAGCGCAGGCAATTTTCCCCATCTAGGCGGGGCAGCCCCTAGATGATTTCTAGGCGTTGAAGAAAAATATTTACTTTTAGCTCTCTAGATAAATAATTAAATTAATTTTACTAACATAATTAAATAATTGTCACAGCTGGTGTAAAACTTTGTGAGATCAATCATGACAGGAGTCTTAACCAAATTATGCAAATTGAATGCGGACTTTGCCTTTGATAGAGCAAAGTGGAGGAAGCGGATTCATGTAGCCGACCTCATGTAGTTGAGAAAAGGCTTAATTGAGTTTAGTTTAGTTGAGTATAAATCCTATATATACGGAAGTACTAAGTACATACTAATTTCACAATGTAATGTTGAAGTTTTTTAGATGGCTCATTGCTTTGGATAAGTTTAATGTAGATACTCTAGAGGAGAAAATAATTTTTAGCCATCTCCCCTAACTATTGCCTAATGTGTAGAGATGAATGGGAATAACGGGACTGTTTATTCCTTCATTGTGCTTGTGCTGGATCTTTTTGTATGCAATTGATTGTTAAGGGAGGTTGCATGGAGTTTAGGTGTTGTGAGTTATTGTGAGTTTGTGACGATATTCTCAATTGAGAGTTCTTGGTTGGGGTAGCGCTGAGGAGGAAAGTGGTCTATAGAACGCCAGAATGTTTGTGGTTTTGTGGAATATGTTGTTGGATAGAAATAGAAGAGTTTTTGGCTCCATTTGGGTAGGGATGCATCTGATGGACTCTAGATGGTTTCGTTCATGAAAGGGAGTTTCAACATTGGTCTTGTTTTGATCTTCTTAGAGATTGGTCTATTCTCTTATAGTTCTTACCATTGGTCTGTATTTCCTTTGTTTCATTCAAGTTTTGTGGACTCCTTGATCTCTCTTCCTTTAGGTCTCCTTTTCTTAACAAAGCTGGTTCTTATCCAAAAAAAATAAAAAATAAAATATGGGAGCACCTTCAATTTGACTGCCAAGACCTTGAGTTATAATAATTCTCTTGAAAGACATTTAATGAAACTGAAAAGATAATTTGATCCAAAAACCTTAAGCTTTAAGTTGAAATTTGCAAAATGCTATCTCTTCTCACAAATATCGATTGCGAAAATTTGGTAGAAATTTTGATTGATTGCCAATTTCTATGTATTCATAGGCATGAATGAGTTTATTGCAAAAATTTATTGTGTGCATACATGATATAATTGCTTACAAGTTATGAGATGATTCATTTTTGTAAGCATCTTTTTATAATAATATAATCATCATTATTGTTAATGCTGTTAAGAGTTTCTTTCAATTTACATTTCTTTTTTGATTTTGTCTATTTTTTCTGAGCTGTATTAATTAATTTCAGCTTGAATTTCTTTCATGAAAAAATAAAATCACAACTTGTTTCTGCTAAAATAATAATAATAATAATAATTTCAGCTTGAATCTAGCAAATTTTCCTTCTTTTAAACTGACATTGCAAATTTTTTTTTTTTTTTTCAAAACTCATAAACTAAATTATTCTGGTGGCCAAACTTTTTTTCTATGATCTATTAACTTTCTGAAGGGAGAGGCAACAATCATTTTCACCAAAATAGAGATTTTTGGGCATTCCACACCATATTAGTGAGTATTTACAATACACCAAAGAATTTGGGTGAATTGGTCATTTCTTTTCCCTCCAGTTGCCAACATGAAAATTTCAATATTTTTATAATGGTCATTGCTGTTGACTCTAGTCAAGTCTTTCATGTATCTTCCAGTCATACCCATTTGGAGCGGGAGGAATCAATCTTTCTTTAGTCCCTGATTATTACTAAGTACATTGCCTCTGTAGTTGAGGACAAAGAAATGCTTCATATAATTTTTCCCGCACCATGGAAATCGATAATATTTTCTGCACTGCCATTTCTCGCCTTGCGTCTTTTACTTGTATCTTCCTTCCCTATCAGACTCAAGTTATATTTGTTTTGGATGATGATCATTTCCAGGTACGGGGAAATTGTCGATGTTAATCTTGTCAGAGACAAAGCTACAGGCAAATCCAAGGGATTTGCTTTTATAGCATATGAGGATCAGAGGAGTACGAATCTTGCTGTAGGTGGGTCATCTTTTGGATCCTTTTCTCCTTTATCTGATCAATTGCTTCAGGCTTTTTGGATTTACCTTTTCATTAGAAGTTGCATATAAAGAAATATATCATCTTTCCTAGCAGATAATTTGAATGGAGCCAGTGTTCTCGGTCGAATTATAAGGGTTGATCATGTTGGTAATTACAAAAAGAAAGAAGAAGAAGATGAGGAGAAAGAGCAGCAGAAGAGAGAGGAACGTGGTGTATGTCGTGCTTACCAGAGAGGTGAATGTAACCGTGGTGCTGCATGCAAATTTTCTCATAATGAGCAAGTAAGATTTTATCATGATACCTATAAAAAAGGAAATAGATTTTATACTGGAACTTTTTTGGATTCAAATTGATCTCCTTGTTTAGGTAAATGGGGCTGAATTCCACTCAAAGCCCCTCATTGATTGAAATTTCCTTCTTTTGTTTCCTTTACATGCATGCATTTGGATTATACACCCTGTGGTTGGTTCTGATACCTATGTATGGGTATTAATCTTACCTGGTTGCCATTCTTGTGTTCTACATTATATTGTGTGCACCTCAATGTAAAATAATTGTTGGCGAATTTACTCAGTAATTGTTGAAGGAGATTTCTCTAAATAACAATAAAAGTCCTTGTAATGGCTATAGATGGAATTCAATGAAGGATAGGACTCGATCATCTGTCTCTTGTCTCTTGGGTATTTTGGTTTAAGGCTCAATAATGATAAATGTGCAATATATTAAAGTGCCCCAGACATCCAATTTTCATGACAAAAGCCTTGATTTTTCTCAATAGTTTTGCTTTTATGGAGAATGTGTATTATTTTCTCGCCTAACTCCTTTCTAAGCGTTCCAAATTCTGTTTGTTACCCCATCATGGTGGAACATTGAACAATGTATACTTGGACAACCTCTGATTTATGTATGGGGATGAGTCTGTTGCTAGATAGTGTGTAAGAGTTAATGGTTCCGTTTGGTACAACTTTTACAGTAGCGCTTTTCCGAGAAGCGCTTTTAGAGAAAGTGCTTGTGGGAAAAGCTGGTCTCACCCAGCTTCTTCTAAAAGCAGAAAACTACTTTTTCCCACCGTAGTTTGGCTAGAAGCAGGTTTTGCCAAACACCACTAAAAGTACTTTTGCTCCAAAAGCACTTTGGAAATGCTCTCCCAAACGGGGCCAATATGTGATTTTTATTGCATGATTGCTTGGAAGATTGCTTTTTTCTTTTGCGGCCATTCTTTCTATTCAGTAGTCTTAGGTAGCATTTGGTAAGTCTAATCATAACCTCTAATTTACTTAAAGTCTAAATATTATAGAGGTTAGTAAAATTTAGAATGTTTGGTAATTTTTTAGCAACCTCTAAAAAAATTAGATGTTGACAGAAATTAGAGGTTCTTCCTCTAATGCGGGTAGAGGAAAGAACGCCTGAATTTTTTTTTTAATAATCCCAAATTACCCTTCTAAACCCTTCCCACTTTTGCACAACTCCTCCCTTCTATGCTCCTCCTCTCTTCCCTGCGACTTCTCTTCTCTGCGCCTCTCTTCCATGCGACTTCTCTCTCGTTCAAACACTCTCTCGTTCTCTCAATTCAATTTCAGCTAATATAAGCCTGAGGAGCTTCTTCCGTAACAGTTGAAGAAAGAAAGAAATCAACAATGGCAATTTCAAAACCTGAAAAACCTAAAAACCCTAAATCAGACAGAGCTCTTGAAATCAGATGTTGCTTCTTTCGCTTCTTCAATCGGTCTCTCTTCTGCAACTCCGAATTTTGGATTCAACGACTCCGATTATAACTTATACTCTATGTGATTAGTTTGCCCAGATTTGATTTTTGAGACTATTATTCCAATCCACACATACACAACTTGTTTGAGTTCCATTAAGGACCATAGAGTTAGCTTGATTTATGCTTTCTAACAAGAAGGTATGAACATTTGTCTTCATGGGATTGAATTTGATTGGAAGTTTGCAACCTGTTTGGCTTTAATTCTCAACTCTAGATCTGGGCATAATTTTTGTTCAAATCGGGTTTCCGATTAGAACTGTATTTCAAGTTTGATTTGATTAATCTCAGGACAGTGTTTTGATTCAAAAAATTGGCTGGTTCTGGGGTTGACTTAGTGCTGGGTAGCCTGGGTTTGATTGAAGAGAAGTTACTACCCACTTCAATCTCTCTTTTTTTTTTTTTTTTTTGAGATTGATGAATGTTACTTCACAATTCTCATTACCATTGATGGTTTTATTTTTTTATTTTTTTGCCAAAATAACATTGATGGTTGATTGAAGCTTTTGTTGGACATAGCATCTGTATATACAATAAAAAAGATAAAATTTATTTGGCATAAAAGTCATGAATTACCTCTTACAAATATATTTTTCATAAAAGAAATGAAATACCCTTGTAATAAGAGGATAGAATGCTGTTTATCAAACGCTCAACCTCTAATACAAAACTAAAATTAGAGGTTGCAACGTTTCTTACCAAACACTATACTTAAAATAAGCTTTAATTAAATAAGCTCTTATTTTAGTAGAGCTAAAAATAGAAGTGCTAAATTTTTAAGATGTAGAGTTACTAAATGCTACCTTAGTTCTTTAAATGCAACCTTAATCATAATTCTTCATGCTTCAGACACTGTTTTGTGTCTGGAAACTTTTAACCAGAAGAAGAGTAGTCAGTTAATATTATTTTTGAAAAATGCTGAAGAGAGACCATCCGAAATCCTTTTGAGACACTAATGGTTGTACACCATTGATCTTTCTCTATAATATACTAAAATGTGATTGAGGAAAAATCATTGTGGTCATCCCGTTGACATTCAGCATATCTGCATTTTGATTTTTAAGTACCTGCTTTTTTAGTTTTGTGTGAAGCAACTTACTGCTGAATTTAGAAAATTTGGGCTTTGTATTGGTGCTTCTGCTGATTCATTTTGCATTATCTACATTTGCTAAATCCAGAGGTGTGCAAACACTGGTTGGGGTCCAAAGGATGATACTCCAAGATGGGGACATGAGAAGTATGATGGCCCATCAAGAAATCCAAAAAGTTCTCAAAATTTCTCTGTGGATAATGCCCGTGACTCTGATGTTAAAGAAGGGATTTCAAGGCGTAGATTGGATGATAAAGATGAAAGGAAATACAGAGCAGAGGACAAACGAAATGAAGCGAAAGCAAGAGAACAGGGGAGGAGGGACAGTGAGAAATGGTCTGAAAGGCACTATAAAAAATTTGAAGATTGGGATAAACATGAAACTGAGAGAAGGTTGGAAAAGGGCAAGTCAGAACGAAATTCAAAGGAAGACCGAGACAAGAAAGAAAGAGAGGATAGGTTACCAAGGCATGAGTCGGAACAAAACCGAAAAGAGTACCACCATAGTAGAAGAGACGGAGAGGCAAGATCAGTACATGAATCAGAATTAAATTCCAAAGATTATGATAGGACAATAAGGGAGCAGAGGACAGAACGAAAATATTCACAAACAAATCCAAAAGAACATCGGGACAGGAGAGAAGCTGAGAAACGTTCAAGGTATGATAGACTCTTCACCTCATCAACGTAGAGAGGAAGATGAAGTGCACCAGCGGAGATCATGCAAGTAAAGATAATCTTTTGGGATTGCGTATTACCATGGAATATCCGTCTAGTAAGCTCCTTATTTTTGTTCTTTCTTTTACTTTGTCTTGTCTTTTATGTAAAGAATTATACTACAGAAATATCTTTGATGAAATTTGATGTCTATCGACTGAATGGAAGTAAAAAACTGTACCCTGCAGCTATCTCGTGCCGAGTAGTACTTGTTGAAGTAAAGCATTTCCCAGTTTACAGCTTTATATCCTTTTTAGTTTGGATATTAGTCCTTATGTTGTCAATTGCTTGGTTAGAACTAATAAAAGAACTTTTGTTTTGTTTTTCTGAAAGTGTACAAAATAAGAAAATAGCTTGGGGCATGAAGGGTAGCTTGGGGCATGAAGCTCCCGTGAAAGGTACTACATTGGGTCTATTGTACACAACTTTTCACGACTCGAACTCGTGACTACTTGATCACACGACAACAATTTTTATCGATGCGCTAATGCTTCCTTTCAAAGTACATATAAAAATGAGATAAAACTACAAAACTTGGCTCCAGTGAGCGTACTCGTTTGATTTACAATTTAGAACCAAATTCATATCCACCATTAATCTCCTTTTTAGTTTGGATGTTAGTCCTTGTGTTGTCAATTGCTTGGTTAGAACTAATAAAAGAACTTTTGTTTTGTTTCTCTGAAAGTGTACAAAAAAAGAAAAGGGTAGCCTAGTGCATGAAGCTCCCGCTTGTGCAGGTCCTGTGGAAAGGTCAGACTGAATTTGGTTTATTGTACACAGTTTTACTTTGTGTCACAAGAGGTTGATTTCACAACTCAAACTCGTAACTACTTGGTCACATGACAACAATTCTTATTGATGCGCTAATGCTTCCCTTCAAAGTACAAATAAAAATGAGATAAAACTACAAAACTTGGCATGAGTGAGCATACTCATTTGATTTACAATTTAGAACCAAATTCATATTCACCATTAATCTCCTTTAATTTGGATGACACAATAGTGCAGTTTTTGGAAGCTGGTGAGAGGTGTTACGAGGACAACGATGCCATTGTTTACATTTCTTGCTGTAAATATCAGATGCTTGCTGTGGATTGAGGGCAAAGCTTAGAGATAAAAATTGACAAGATGATGAGCTAGATAGATAGCCAAGAAAAAACAAAAAAATTATGGTGGTGATGATAGCACCACAGATCATGAATGTAAATGTAAAATGATGGTTCTATGATCAGTACTTTATACGACTCATTGGCTGGGCCACTGCTTGAACCATGTAATAACAAGTAAAAAAATGAGTACATATATTACATTGTTTATCAGAAGTCCACAAAAACTATAAGGAATAACTAATAATAAATCACTTAGCTCTATCTTTAACTCGCTTGTGCTTATAAACAACCCATCCCAAGAAGAAGTTGTGCCTCAAGTAGGTGATAGCCAACGATAATATTACTCAACTCAACTCAATTAAGTTTTTTTCTAATTACATGAAATTGGCTAATTAGTCTGTTCCTAATAACTTGTACTGTTTTATAAGAAGATCATATATATCCACCATTCAAAATTTCTATTTTGGATGTTAGGGTTGATGGTGGTAAGATCTTTTTATAGAACTTTTAAAAAGTATTGGAAAGACTTACGTTTTCCTTCTTCTAGGACTTGCTTTAAGTGTAAGTGTTTAACATGTCACAACATGTCTTCAAAAACACTATAACCAAAATGTAGTAATCCTCTTTGAAGCTGCAAATTAATCATTTATACTAATTAGTATATCTATCTCTCTCCAAAAAAAAAAATCATATAATAATTAGCACATGGTAATATTCTTCTAAATTAAACCCAAGTTTCTTTTGTATTTGTGTATTATAATAATAATAATAAATCTTATATTGTTTTTATGATTAAAAATATTATTTGTAGTGCTTTTGGAAATAAAGTTTAAAATTAAACTTTTTCTTATATCACAGTACTTAATTGAGGTATATACAAATTTTAAACTAAAGTTACATAGAAATAGAGAATTCAATAGATTATCAGTCATTAAAAAAAATTGAAATATAAAAACAATATTTTTACCTTGGGTATCCATTCCATTTGGTAAATCGTTAATCCGATTAATGTTTTGATCCATATCTGTATATTTGGTAGATTTGATGATCCAAATATAGTGAGCTTTCACTGAATTCATTATTGCTACAAGTCTGGAACTCAAAAAGATGGATAAAGAAAAATTCATCAGTAAGATCTCAAGTATACAAAAGTAATAGATTATTTCTCATGAATATACTAATTTTATTTTAGATACATAAGATTATTCTTGGAATAAAATTTCGACACTGACATTTCAAAAATTTTAGATTTAGATTTAGATTACATTATCATACAAAATGGCTTTTCAATGACTAAAATATGATGTGTTGATATATATCATATAATTCAATTATTCAAAAGCAGACCATCAAATCATTTAGGATTTGTGAGGTTAAAACTTAAACTCACAAAACTCAAAGGTGCAAGGGACACTTGCTCTTGCTAGTATAAACACTTACTCTTACTATTCTACAAAATATGATGCATATGTAAACATGATTATATAAATATAAGGCTACCATGCAAAGATATTAAATAGCATTAAAAATTATGCACTAAATAGGAATGAAAATTAAAAAAACAAAATAAAAATTAGTAACATACCTATTTTTAGGCCATATTCAAGATTGGGATGCTCGACATCGCATACCACAACTAAGCCATACTTCACTACGAATTGTTGAGGAATTAATATCGGAAGGATGTAATAAAAACTAAGCTTTAGACGACTTTTTCTTAAGGAAACGATGTGGGACTAATTATATATTCACAATTAAAATGCATGAGGATATAAATATGAAGATTAAGATGGTAAGATATATATATATATATAAATCAAAATCAGAAATCGGAATTTAATACTGAGATAATACAATGATTTTCTTTGTGAATCGCTCTCGGAAAAACATACATAGAATACACACTTTGTAAACACATTATTTATTTTATCACATTCTACTTTCTTGAATCACATATTACATACATGATTAGATGGTTTTCGAGAGGAGTGTTTCGAAAATGTGTCATATTACCATTTTATGATAGAATTTGTCACCAACATCATATAAATGGGTTTCATGATGTCTTAAAATCTACTTGATCTCAACATGTATCACACAAATTGAATTGAGATTTGTAACTCTTAATTAATCTTTGATGTTCCATTTGACCTTACAAATTTTACTTAGATTTTTAAAATTTCAACCGAAATGATGCGAGTTATATATGAATACAAAGGGGCCTTTTTTGGTTTGATGGAGAGGGGGATGAAAAAGTTGGTAAGAACTAGAAAAAAAATATTCACTAAATTTGTTTATTAAATATTTTTCTCAATGATAACTGGAAATACAAGATTTATATTTTTTCTTTCCTCATTCTACTTATAGTCCTTAAATGTCTCAGTAAGTTTTTATTTGTGAATATGACCTCACAAATTTAAACATATAAGAAAGGAAGGAACCAATTTTATAATTAGTTAAAATAGTTCATATAAGATAGTCAAATCACTTCCACTATTTTTGAGGGATTTTACCATGGCTTCCTTGGCTCAAAACAAGTAGCCTTTAGATAAACTCATCTAAATCACTCAATCAATGCATTTGGAATAACTGTATTATCAAATTTTCATACATCAGGTTTATCAATTGAAGGCTTGATAATAAAAACTTTAACAAGCTCAATAGAGTTGTATACCAACATCAGCAGTATAGCTTAAAGTCTAAACTGTGATTCTTTCTTAAAAATTCCTACAAATTTGCAATTCTTTTTATGTCCTGAGAGTTGCTAAGAACTTGCAGTGAAGAGAGCACAGTGTAATCAGCTTCTAGCTAGTTTCCACCCTTCCATTGCCACAGCAACTGAACCAAAACTAACAAAAAAATATGAATTTCCTTGATTAACACAACTATATATAGCCTTTCTGTAGCTGGTATGTTTCATTTCTTCTGTCACTCTTTCACTTGCAATCCAATAGAAACGAGACAAAAGGCCAGCTTCGTTGTATTCTTCTACCAAGTAGAACCAAAAGATAAAATTATAGAACTAGACACATTAGAATTACAGGTCTCATTAGTCATCTAGGCTGCAAATGACTTTGTGTCATGTCCATCAAAGATGTGCTCAACCCGGTAGATTTCATGAATGGAATCCTTGATTTTTTATCTATTTGGAGCTGCGAAGAGCTTCTGTAGACACTCGGCTCGGCGAGAAGTTCATCAATAAGGGGTATGTCATTGGAAAGCATCTCAACTACTTGGTTCATGGAAGGCCTCTGGTTTGATACTGCTTGGGTACAAATAAGTCCCACCTTAATGAATCTCATTACTTCATCGTCGGGGTAATCCACCAGTTCTGGATCCACAATTTCCAATAGCCTTCCTTCTTCTCGCAATTTCCATGCCTGTAACCAAACTTCCAGTTAGTGACAAACCAACTAAATATAGAAGCTTAATATGTATTGTTGGGACTCCACCTATTAACTATAGCTTTTGGGTTCAAGCGGTTTCTGACATGGTTTCAGAGTGTTGGTTCTTTAAGAGGTCTTGGGTTCAAGCTCGTTATTTGCATTTGCATGTTATGTTTCTCATTTGCAATATTGATATTTGTCTCTCCTATCTCTTCTCTCCCTCCACAAGTAGGATAGGGCTGCACATGAGGGAGAGTGTTATGTAGCACTAATAAATCCAAGTAGTACATGAGTAGCGTCTTGTTCTAGGAGTTTTGTTAGATCTAATATAGCAACCAAATGACCCTTTATGTGGTGTAATTAATTGGACTTTAAGCAACTTAATTGAGTAAATTTCAAGCCCTTTTGTCTTTATTGAGGTCCCAATTTTTGCTTATAGCCGCTTGACGACTAGATGATCTAGCTGATTAGGCCTTGGGTTTCTGTTTTCTGATTGCATTTTGCTCAAACTAACATTTGGGTTCTTCATAAGATTTATTTCTGTGAAGATGGAGAATGAGATTTAAAAAAAAGAAAAAAAAGAGTTACCCATTCTACAAGAAGCATCATATCTGCTCCACATGGTGATGTACTACTACTTCTGCCACTGATTACTTCAAGTAAAAGCACACCAAAACTGTAGACATCAGCCCTCTTTGTCAACTGCCCTGTTATAGCATACTCAGGAGCCAAATATCCTCTGTACAACAAATAAGTGAAAAAAATATATATATTCTATGGAAAATTACAGAAAAATAAACACCCTATGGGCTAAGCAGCAAGGCATCTGTTTTTAATTTTGATAGAACTCTTGCTAAAAATAAGTATTACTTTGCATTTAAAAGAAGCCTAACTAAAGAATTATGGGCAAGATGTAAGGAAATATTCCAAAAACGAAAAAGAAAAAAAAGAATAGTGGACATGATATAATAAGCAAAGATCAAAACTCTTAAAAACACTCATTTTATGTCAGGAAACTATCATTTTTAAGTAATACCTGCAAGATGAATCAAGCTTCATGAACAGACAAGATTATATGAGATAATGGGAGATTGGAAATTCAGGTAAAATTTTCAAGTACTTGATCCGGTACATCGTTCAGTAAATAAATATTAAGTTCATGGAGAAATTAAATAGCAGAAATGAATGCTTACATTGTTCCTGCAACTCTTGTACTAACATGAGAGACATATGTGGGGAAAAGTCTTGCCAGTCCAAAATCTCCAATCTTTGGATTTAAGTCTCTGTCAAGAAGTATATTGCTAGCCTTAATATCTCGATGAACGATATGCGGTTCTGCCTCCTCGTGTAGAAATGCAAGACCTAGAGCAGTTCCCTTGCATATAGAAACTCTTTTAGGCCAATCCAATGCAATCTTACTCTTTAGACCTGAAATAGAAAATGCAGGATACCGCTGTTTTAATATGAAAATCCGTGTATTGGAGCATGTTCACCAGCCGCTTGGTAGCTTAGATAAATTGAACGGTTCTACCAGTACTAGATAAACTACTGTTAGAAACAACTAAA
This sequence comes from Paratinospora sagittata, assembly GCA_035771175.1. Taxonomy (NCBI): domain Eukaryota; kingdom Viridiplantae; phylum Streptophyta; class Magnoliopsida; order Ranunculales; family Menispermaceae; genus Paratinospora; species Paratinospora sagittata. The sequence goes on from CM069609.1 coordinate 27,524,435, forward strand.
CCCAAAAGCTGTAGCTGATAGGTGGAGGCCCAACAATGCATGTAAAGCTACTAGTAACACTCCCCCTTGCCTCCAACCCCATCTTGCACATGGAGAGACAGAAGAGAGAGAGAAGAAGAGAAAAACACCAATATTACAAATGGGGAATATGCAAATGCCAATGCAAACAACAAGAGTTGAACCCAAGATCTCTTAAAAAACCAATACTTTGATACCATGTTAGAAACCATTTGTAATAAAAGCTATAGCTGATAGGTGGAGGCGCCCAACAATGTATATCAAGCTACTACTAACAGCTCTTGCAGGAGGCGGATTCATAAAGTCAACCTCATGTAGTTGGAAAAAGATTTTGCTAAGTGAAATTATATATCATTGTAGGAACTCGAGAAGTTGGCATTCCCTCATTGCAACTTCATACTAAAATCAAGAGCTCTGAATCCATGTCAAATAACCATTGAACCAAAAAGCTATAGCTGTTAGGTAGAGGTAGAGGTTAACAATGGATAACAAGCTAACACTAAAATATTGGCTTTGACTTTACCATTTATGAATTGTATATCACTGTTATAGCACCACTTTTTGGGAAGCATTTCTCCAGCTAAAATGCATGAGTTTTCCAAGAATGTATCATATATTTAAATCCTTACCAAGTAAAGCAGCTGCTAAGCTGTTGTTCTCCAAATATTCATATACCAGCATTCGATTATCTCCCTCTGTACAACATCCAATGAGTCGAACCAGATTCGGGTGCCTAACATTTGATATGGTTTCAATTTCAGCTAAGAACTCGCGCTTCCCTTGCTCAGAATCAGTAGAGAGAGACTTAATTGCAACTTGAGTTCCATCATTTAAAACCCCCTGAAATCAGAGTAAAAGTTGCTTTAGGACCCAAAAACAACAAGAAGAAGATATCTCACTGTTTTTAATTATAGGGATGAATTTGGTTAGCATGAAGATTGAATGAATAGATGAAGAATACCAATCAAAGAAGGTGTCATATCTCACTCTGTGAACAACTCCAAAGCCACCTTTGCCAAGTCGGTTTGATCGATGGAAATTATTTGATGCAGACCTAAGCATGTTGTATGAGAAGTACCTGACATTGTTGGTAATGATCTCTTCACCATGTGAAAATAGATAAAAGCAAAGTTAGTCAAAACATGGGCAAGTTGCATACAAGAAAAAGAGATAAAAATGGAAGCTGAAAAAAACCATTTTGTCTACTGTTAGAGCTTTCAATAGGTAGGAGTCATTGTAAAGATTCTAGAGTTTCCAAAAGAAATTCACTGCCAAGAAGTGCCTAATTTGCAATTTAAGAAAGAAGGTGGAGATTTAATTTTCCTACATTATTTAAACCGATAATGCTAGTGATGCATCTGAATAAAAATTCACTCTTTTATATATGCAGCTGTTTTCAAAGAAAGAAAGAGTGATGAAGACGATAGAGTTGGTTTTTGCAGGAAGCTTATTCATCAAAATGCAAATAAGAAACAAAGAAAAAGGAATGGTCATTCTAGCCAACAATCTAAAGAAGATTATTAAGGGTGTGTTTAATTCGTGATTCAAAAACTAGAATAAACTACAAAAAGTATAAAATTTAGATCATAACTTTTTATGGTTTTCAGAAAACTTTGAAGTCTTCAAAAACTATTTTTAGATTCAACCAACCAACCTTTTTTTTGTGCGTGTGTGTTTGTCTTTTTTCAACTTTTAGATTCATAAAACTGTACCAAAATCACACCTGAAGCTATTGTAACAAATCAAGAAAAAGCCCTTTTGGGAAGAATTGCTCATATTAAAATCCCTCCAAGCAAACAGTTCATATCTTGAATCTCTCAAACAAATCATACTATTTTCAATTCCTTATTCTTACCTTCAGCCAACCCAGAAGAACCTTCCGTATCCTTCTCTTTTCTCCCTTTTAATCCACCAAAGCACCAAAGATTCATCGCCAATCCAAACTCACTTAGTCTCTACCACACCAAATAAGCCTCCTTTCTTCAACAAATTAACCAAGAGCAATAGAAATAATTAGAATTAAAGTTCAACCCACTTTAATTCTAGAACAGCAATCATAAAGGGTCATCAAGAACAGTAATTACAAAGTGATGAAGAAGCATAGGAGCATCAAGAAGAAGAAGAAGAAGAAGAACAGAGGAATAAGACTCAGTGATTCTGCAAAAGCAAGACCCAAGTTCAGAAGCAAAAATCCAGAAACCAAATTCTTGACTTTTGCTTCCACCATCCATCTGCAATCACTTTCTTCTTCTTCTCCAATGGTTTTTTAGTGTTTGGTGATGATAATTGATAAGGGAAAGTTCAGAAAAGTCTCATTTAGACATCTATAAGAATTAAGAGAAAAAAAAAAACATTAACTGTATTTTATCATTAAGGCATGTAATAATATATGAATATACCAACCAATTAGGCCAAAAGATTAAACTAAAATACAATTAAATATCAGTTTATAATATCATAAGCTTCATGAATGCAACACAACTGTTGTGACGGCTGCTACAAACTCCAAAGCCTTAAATGTGAAAAGCAGTTGTGGTAGTTGAAAAATGATGAAAAATTTTAATATGGGGTCCATGATGAAGTGGGATCCTATCAATAATCGGTCTACCTCCTTGCCCGGTATTGACTTTAATTAATAATAAGATTATTTATGATAGTCTTGGCCACTTGATATTATTTAAATTTTTGTTTTCTCGTCAACACTTGGCATCTTCGAGAAGGTCACAATAATAGTTAAAAGGAATTTAGATGACTCTCAAACTTTTTGGGTTCTTGGTATACCTAAATCATTTTTTCTTTTTGACTATTTTCGTATTGTTCTACTTGATGTCTTCACCGTCGACGTATGCAATTTTATTTATTTATTTTTTTTTGCGGGTCAGAAAATGGCAGCTCTATGGCCATTAAAGACCGAAGCATCCATATACATAATGGGGAATGTTATTTTGACTGCAATAATTACAAACTTCAAGTATAATTATACATATACGACTATTAGATTATTTACTATACACCTTGAGATGTGTAACACACATTCATCCAATAATTATAAATGTATAGTTACATTTTTTTTATAGTTAAATTAACATTTTTTATAATATAATAGTATTCTAAGGCTTACAAAAAAACTAAAGCCTTTAATTATAGGTCATTATTTATTTTTATTTTTTTATTCAATTGTAGATCATTAAATTGAAGCCCGTAATTTTGAGATTTAAGGTGTAATGCCCCGTATGTACGAGTCAAACTTGTATGTTAACTTATATGTATTGTCAGCCATACGTATGTACATGACCTTTTGATAGTATGAATGCATGTATTTTAGGGCTATTAGTATCCTAGGTGTATCATAAAATGTCCAATACTTAGTAAAATTTAAAATTTGGGTGCAAGGAGCTCGCTCCCAAAGGGGAGAAGCGCGCTCATGTGGCAAAACCCAAGAGTACAGTTCTGGAAATGTTCAGAAGCGCGCTCCTGAAAAGGGAGAAACGCTCTCCTCACGAGATTTTCCAAAAAACCTAGTTTTTAAACGGCGAGGAGCACGCTCCCATGGTGGGAAAAGCTCGCTCCTCAGTGGGCCTGTGCTTTTTTAAAAGAAATTTGGTCAGTGAGGCGGTTGTGCATGTTGTTAAACAAGTGGCACGGCCATTTGATGCTCATTTTGAGTTGTCTAAGCTTGCAGAACTGAAGGAAAACCAAAGGAAACGAAGAATAAGAGAAGAATGGGTGTTTTGAGCTAAAAATCCCATTAATGGATTCCTCTCTTCAAGTTGTCTATTATATGTAACATGCAAGTGTTTTCCATGGCTAGAATTGGACCTGGAGAATGGGGGTTTTGTGCTGGAATTGATTGAATTGCTAACTGAAATCATGAGGGATTAAATCCTTGATGCTTGGTGAGATGTTAAAAACATTGATTTTCCATGGCTGGAATGGGAATTTCAGACCTTGTTGGGTAAGGGTTTTGGGAACCCATTTTCAGTGTTAAATTGTCGTAGTTTAATGTGTACTATGATTGGAAACTGATCTGGGATGATGGGTGATGATGAATTACAGAATTTGAGGTACAGAATTGGGAAAATTCTGGATTTGGTGATGAGCACAAGTTTGGTACTTGTGCTGGAAAAGCTTGAATGTTGAGAATTCAAAGGTAAATTATTTATTGATGAATAGTGATTCATTAGTGATACATTGATTAAATGTTTATGGCTGGAATGCATGTTTAAGTATATTGCAATGTTGAATTTGCAGAGAATTGATGTGAGATGATTCTGAACACAAGTGAGGTACTTGTGTTGTGCTATAAAAGTTGGTGAATTGGCTAAGTATAGAAATTGTGGACTTAGGCAAATCTTGTAATTGTGAGTATTTCTAATTTGGTTTTTATGTATGACATTGTATTACATAAACTCTGTTTGATGAAATTGAAACATGTATGATTGCTTCATGTTGCATTGTTTAATTAATGCATTTAAACTCTTTGGTTTTAAATTCAAACATACTTCGAGTGACCCGAAGTAAGGAAAGTATGTGATCATTTCCAATGAGGGAAGTTTGTAGACTAGACCTCGGAATGATCAAGAGAATGGTTTGTTAAGATGAATTCTCCCTATAAATGCATAATAGGGATACAGATTCATTTACATTCTTGAGGGTGAGGATTTTATCTTTATGCATTGTATGATATGTATAGAGTGGCGAGAAATGTACTTAAATCATGTATTGATGTTTACATTGAATTGCACATGAGTTTAAAAGGATGATTTCAATGCCATGTTTTCTATTGATGCATATGTAATTTCAATATTAGATTACTCACTGAGCTTGTTGTAACTCACCCTACTCCCTTTTTATTACAGGTATAGATCATAAGGGCAAGGACAAGGCTCTAGAGAGTTGATTGAGTTTGCTTCTTTGCTATGTGAGTATGTTGTGTGTTCAGGGATATGGGTATACACTTTTATTTTTGGTATATATATATATATATATAACACCAAACAATGTGTAATAGTTAGTGAGATGTATAATGATAGTATACATGAGAATGGTACATGATGATGTATATGTTTTTGAGACTTAGATGTATTTAAGTCTTGTGTGAAAGAAAGAAATGGATAGTGTTTTGTGTACATATACATGGATGGTTTGATTCATATGATGTTGATAATGTGATAATGTGGTTATGTGTGATTTGATGAATCTATCAAGTTTTGTGGAACCTCAATTTTATGGGGAGGTTTTGTCAAAAATTTTGGTGACTTTTGGTGTATTGTCTTATAAGACGAGGTTGACAGAGTATCGTATGCGTCTAGGTATGGCGTATATGGTATTCTATGCTGACCATGACGTCACCCTGCGGAGGGGCTTGTGACATAAGGTCTATGGTCTACAGCATTAATGCCACTTCAAGATTGGACGCTAAGGACTCAAAGCCATGTCATGTTCCTTCTACTTTCTTTTTTATTTGTCTTCTATAATTCTTCAATTCTACGGTACATCTTCTCAACAATATCATGAATCATTCTAAAGAACATGCAAACATAGGAAGAGATGGGCGCATAAGCCCTACATAAAAATAGGTAGAATCCCGAGAATAAGAGTACAAAGTTCTTATTGCGAACAATGAAAAAGAGATAAAAGAGTATTAGGGTAAAAGAATGAGTACAATGAAGATAAATAGACTTATATAGCCTAACAACAAAGTTACAAAACTACCTTACTCTAATAGCAAAATTACCTAAATACAATATTACTCTAATATCCCCCCTCAAAGTCAAGATGCGGCTACAAGAAGCATCGAGAGTTTGCCAACAAGAAATCTGAAGCATTGAATGGAGTGTAACTTCGTAAAGAAGTCTGCAAGCTGCATGGAAGAGGAGACAAAGGGCAAAGTAATGGTGTCATGCTGTAAATGGTGACGAGTAAAGTGACAATCTATCTCAGTATGCTTTGTCCATTCATGAAAGACTGAGTTGTGAGCAATCTGAATAACACTCTGATTGTCACAATCACAATACATAGGAATGAGAGAAGTAATAGAAACACCCATATCAACAAGTAATATGCGTAACCATACAATCGTTGTAGTGGTAGATGTCATGGCATGATACTTAGCTTCAGTTGAATACCTAGAAACAACATGTTATTTCTTGTTTTTCCAAGAAATAAGAGAATCTCTTGAGAAGATGCAAAATCCTGATCGACTTGCAATCTGTATGATCACCGGCCCAATCAGCATCAGAGTATGCACGAAGCTCCAAACATGAGGTGGATGAAAGTAAAAGACTCTGGGATAAGGTGCCACGAAGATTCCGAAGAGTGCGAAGAACAACAACTCAGTGAACTGTAGTAAGGGAAGTAACAAACTGACTAACAACATGAACAACATATGCAATATTTGGGCGAGTGATGGTTAGATAAACTAAGCTGCCAACAATAGTGCGATATAGCGTAAGATTTGACAAAGGAGTGCCATCTAAGGGGATGTATCTAATATTTTGCTCAATAAAAGTATTGACAGTCTGAGTATAAGTGAGACGGACTCATTGAATAATGTTAGTAGTGTACTTGGATTGAGAAAGGAGATAACCCTTAGGAGATGAAGTGATCTCAATGCCTAAGAAGTAGCGTAGAGGGTCCATGTCCTTCATCTCAAACTGACGGGCCAATGCTAACTTCAACTTTACAATCCCATTTACATCGTCACCAATGATAATCATATTATCAACATATAAGAGAAGAAGAATGTTTCTTGCAGATATAGACCGAACAAACAAAGTTGAATTAGAATCACTAGGCCTAAAATGAAGAGAGACAATAACTGTAGAAAACTTCTCAAACCAAGCTCGAGATGTTTGTTTAAAACCATATAATGTTTTCCTGAGCTTGCATACTTTCCCAAAGTTATGAGCAACGCCTGAAGGAGGTGCCATGTAGACCTCTTTTGTAAGGTCCCCATTCAAAAATGCATTCTTAACATCCATCTGAGGGAGATGCCACTGACGAATAGAAGCTAATGCAATAAGAGTGCGAACATTAGTCGTCTTTGCAACTGGGGCAAAAGTCTCCTCATAATCCATACCATATTGTTGAGTGAAACCTTTTACAACAATCCATACCATATTGTTGAGTGAAACCTTTTGCAACCAAACGTGTTTTGTACCGCTCAATGGACCCATTAGACTTGGTTTTGATCTTGTAAACCTAACGAAAACCAATTGTGTTTTTGCCTAAAGAGAGCAGTACCAAATCCTATGTGCTTGTCTTTTGTATAACAAAAGGCTCCTCAGCCATAGCCTGCTGCCAAAGAGGATCAAGAGTTGCCTCTTTGTAAGAGACAGGCTAAAAAACACTATGACTAGAAGCCAAAAAAGAAGAATATGAAATAGAATAACATGAATAAGAAAAATCAGGCAATTGCGTAGACTTACGAATACATTGAGGATAGTGAGGAGGAAGAGGATCCATAGCCATATGAGGTGCTTGGCAACCGTAGAGGGGGATGGGACATTATTATCTTCTAAGAGTGTAGCATCAGAAATCTCTGTAGAGGGAACACAAACACCTGTAGTACTCAAATTATCATCCCTGCAAGAGTGAGAGACAGAGAATGGTGCAACATCTATAGAAGGTTGTGAACTCTCACTATCATCACCAAATGGATCAATATGAATAATATCAGACGTAGTCAAATTATGAGAACAAGCAGGAATGGAAAAAAAAGGAATGTGCTCAAGAAAGAAAACGTGATGAAAGACATACAATTTATTTGCAACAGGATCAAAACACGATAACCCTTTTGTCTCTCACCATAACCAAGAAAAACACACATAGCAGAGTATGCAGATAACTTATTGCGCTCTGTGAGAGGTCGAAGAACAAAACAAGTGCAACCAAAAACTCTTAAACAAGAGTAATCTAGGACATGTCCATATAACTTTTCAAATGGAGAAAGATCGGATGTGTGAGAAGTATGGATCATGTTAATCAAACGAACTACAATAAGAACTGCCTCACCCCAAAATTCAAATAGAACATGAGCAGACAAAAGAAGAAATAACAGTTTCAACAATATGCCTATGTTTCCTTTTAGCAACACCATTATGTTGTGGGGTATCAGCACAAGAAGTTTGAAGTATAGTCCCGTCAGAAGCAAGGAAATTAGAAAATTTAGTTGAAGTATACTCCTCACCCAAATCACATCTAAAACATTTAATTGAAGCAAAATATTGTGTTTGGATAAGAGCGCAAAAAGCAACATAAATTTCAAAGAAATCGTAACAATGTTTCATAAGATAAACCCAACAATATTGAGGATGATCATCAATAAAGGAAACATAATATTTGGATCCTCCCTTTGTCGCAATAGGGATTGGTCCCCAAACATCATAGTGAATTAAATCAAAGGGTGTCATAGAAGTAGAAGTGTTACGATTAAAAGGTAAGGCTGAAAACTTAGCTAATTTACAGCCACTACAATCGAAAATATCATGGGATTTCAAATTTCCTAAAACACCTTTAGAAACTAAAAAATTTAAACGAGGAGCTCTACATGACCAAAACGAGAATGCCATAAATAAAAATTAGAAGAAAATAAGACACATCAACACGGGAAGCTGCTACATCTAAAACTCTCAGCTTTTCCAAGATATATAATCCACCTTCTCTATGGCCGGTCCCAATCAACTTCTGAGAAAGAGAATCCTGTACATAACAAGAATCAAAAGAAAAATGAACAGAATATCCCAAATCACACAACCGACTAATCGAAAGCAAGTTCAATTTCAATTTAGGAATGCAATAGACATTAGAAAGAGACAAGTGAGGTTTGGTAATGAAACCAACACTTACGATTGGCATAAGGGTGCCATCAGCAAGCATGACAGGTAGGGAAGATAGAGATGGATTCAAAGATGTAAAAAAGCTTGGGTCGCATGACATATGAGAAGCCTCAGTGTCAAAAACCCCATGTGGATTGAGATATACCTGAGGATTTAGATGATGACAAACCTAAAGACATGGAGGTGGACATGGCATATGACTGAATGGCAATGTACCGCCGAATCGTATGAATAGTGCCAATGAAATAGTGTTTGTGACCAATGTCGATGAATAATGCCGTGAAATAATATTCGTTAATAAAAAAAATAGATCTACAAACAATCCAACTCTATATACCAACAATCAAAAGTCTCACGTCAATGAAGTGATACCATGTGAACAATGAAAAAGAGATAAAAGAGTATTAGGGTTTTATAATGCTAAAAAAATGAGTACAATGAAGATAAATAGGCTTATATAGCCTAACAACAAAGTTACTAAACTACCCTACTCTGATAGCAAAATTACCTAAATACAATATTACTCTAATACTTACAACTACGACCATAAAAGGCCCAAAACAATGGCCGTAGGCATCGATGGTTGCTCTATTTATTTTGTTGGTAGGAAGACTTAATCCTCTCCACTTGTGAAAGAGGTAGGAGTGCAAACCATTTGAGCTTGCCTGGTATTTATAGTTTTATTTCTCAAAAGGGATCTATTCAATATACAACAATTATGGGTAATTGGGTATTTAATTAATCTTACATTGCATTTAAATTCTATATGTAAGTTTTGTTTGTTAGGAGAAAAAAGTGAGACTGTTTAATGTAGGGTTAGTTGTTTGAAATGGATTATATATGCTACAGTTGAGGGGATCAAAGTGAAATTAAGTGGTCCAATAATAAATAAATAATTTCAATCATGGAAAGGTTAGGTGTATTTAACTATATTTTTTGATGAGTGAATAGGGAAGAGTAAATGTTTTATAGTAAGAAAGTATATTATTTTATTTTGTTCAGTAGTTGGGTGCAAACGCATCTAGTCTGAAGGTTTTGAGTGTGAAATATCTTCCCCCACTTATTGGCCAATAACATCCTTTAGTGTCTGTTATTATGATCCACAAGAATTCTGGGACGTAGATCCCCAATAACCGCTAATCTCAACAAAAAAAAAAAAAATGTGCTCAAATAGTTATTGACCAATGTTCATAAAGTTAATACTTATGTTCAAAACTTCACGTATGACTTACAATAAAGTTTATTCAATAAACAATATCTTGTATTATTATTATTATTATTATTATTATTATTATTGTTGTTGTTGTTGTTGTTTTTTATGTTATACAAATATTAATTACAAAGTCACTTTCTACTTTTTTTTTTTCTAACCTTTTTGTTATAATAAATTAACAGCATCCGTAACAAGTCAACTCTAAGTGTCCTTTTCAAGGAGGTCACTTTAAAAAACTCTATTTCTTGATTCCAAACTCAACCGACCTACCCACCTGAGTGGTTAGTCAGGCCTTTATCAATTTTCACAATTATTTTTACGGGTTTTTCTTCAAGTCAAAAAAATAAAAAAAAATAAAAACTCTTAGTTTTACTGTGGTTTTCCTTTCTTTTTTCTATGCATCATCCTTGGTCACGCATTAAGTTCAAATTGAGTTTTTTATGTTTTATTCTTTATTTAACAGAGAAGAAAAAAAAGTTATTTTTTTTTTATGTTTCATGTAACACCCCGTATATTCGGGCCAAACATAATTATTGACGTATATGTATTATAAGACGTATTTATATGTATATATGTATGTGTATTGACCTTAGAATAATAAAAATATATGTATGGTAGGATTGTTGGTACACTAGAATGTTAGTGGTATTATTAAAAATCTCATACTTAGTGAAAAAAATATACAAACTGAAATGCAAGAAGTGCTCTCCTAAAATAAGAAGCGCGCTTTTGTGGTGATAACTCGAGAGATACGTTATAACACCCTGTAGTTTTAATTAAATACATACTTTAAATTATATGTATATTAAGATGTATAATATACGTATTTTATACGTAAAGACAAATATATGCGTATATAAAATTATTAAATGAAGATGATATTAGTATAAGATGATATAAATGACCTTAATATTATAAAATATTATAAATTTCTCATTCTCTCACTTATCTCATTATCTCATATGCTCTCTCAAACGTGAAAAAGAAAAAAAGAGAAGAAGAAACAGAGAAAGGAAAGAACGAAGAGAAAAAAAGGGTGAACAAGAGATTTTCGCCAAATCGGGACCCACGGTAACTGTTTTTTACTCTATTTCTTCGTGAAATTGATATCTAAGCTAGATGTAACCTTTTTTTCGGAGTAATTTTCACTGTGGGACCCGTTTTATGGCATTTTCAAAATTGAAATTTTGACCTAAATTGAATGAAAATTTGTTCGAAAGGTTGAAAAACACTCCCTAGACTGTAGGAGCCCCAAATATGTAGTTAGATTTCATTTATGTGTTTATTTGGAATTTTTATGGCTATTGGAAGTTAGATTTGATAGTTGAGACATTTTGAATCCTCAATAACATACATGTTGAAGGTAGTAGAATGATAGAATGACTGATTTGACACGTGTCGATGTGAACAGAATAATTTTAGGAATGTTATAGATTTTTAATAAAATTAACATATATTTTCATATGCTTATGTGAGTACGTTGGAGTTGAAATCTAGTTTAAATGTGACATTTTCATGGTGAAATAACCTCATCTTAGCTGCTGAACCAGCTAGGAAATTTGAGTGTTAGTAATGGTGTTTTGGTGAGTTTAAATGGTGATTCTCATGATGATCTATGGTTTGAATTACCTAATTGCAGTGTTTGAATTGAGAGATTACGTGTATGGATAAATGCTCTTAAAGAAGCAATATGATGGACATTTATTGTTGTTGGATTTTATAGGGTATATTGGCTTAGAAACCTCGTGTAACCACTGTGAGTATAGTTTTCTTGATTTGGTTCTTGTATGACATTGTACACATAAAATGTTTGATTGTATGCATGTTATATTTATATGTAATGCATTGAGTCTTTATGGATCGTGCAAACTGATTTTAGCAATTTGAGCTTATAAGAATGTCATTTCGTTAGGAATTAGACCCGGATGAGGTTTTGCGAAACCTCATTGTCAGTAGGCCTGTCCTAACAAGGGTTGCGATCCTTGAAATGACTGTGAACTGGGTAATGAGAGATTGTGGCTACCTTGTAACGGTCATACAAGGGTTAGACCCGCTCTCCTACCTTGAAGGAGGGAGATAGTAATTTTTATTTTTATGAATGAGCATAAACTATATATTGTGTGCATGTATATTATTTTGATGAATGTTGCATATGTGCTTTTAAAATATTTTAATTTAAACGATTTGATATGTCATATTTCCTTAAACGATTTGATATGTACAGTGTATAGTATATTGTGTTGGTCATGACGTCAGGCTATGTCAGGGGCGTCGTGACATACGTTTCCGAAATTTTTAGAGAAGCGCGCTCCCATGAGGGAAAGCGCGCTCCTCACGGGTTTTGGGTAAAAATTATGTTTCCTGGGCGAGGAGAAGTGTGCTCCTTCCCAGGAGAAGCACGCTTCTTGTTGTCTGATAGCGTTTTTAAAAATGGACGGTGAGGCGGTGTGCGAGTTTTTAAGTGGAATTTCTCAAAATTTCCAACATAATTCAATTGTTGAAGCTAGAAGGGAGCAGAGGAACGAAATAGGAGAAGAGAAAAAGGGTTTGGAGGATCAAATCCAAGGTAAGGACTTGTCATTTTGAACTAAAAATTTAATATTTGAGTTCCTCTTTTCAAGTTGTTCAACATATATGATTTTGGTTGAATTCCCATGGTTAGATTTGATGATTTTGAAAGAGAGTTTGGTGTTGGAATCGTGAGGAATTGAAGAGTTATGGATTGGTAAGTGTTTGATTAATGTTCTGCAAGTAATTTGGGTTTGAAATCCGTTAAAATTGAAGTATTTTAATGGTAGAAAGTTCTACCCTAGTTGTTGAAGCAGCTGAGGGTTTAGAGCTCCATTAATGGAAGTTTTAATTGAGCTGAATCTGTTTTATTGGATAATTATGATTAAGAGTAGTTTGAATTGTACAATTGCTGAATTTGGAGTATGAAATTTGGATATTTGGTGATTAATAGAAAGGTCGCAAGTGACTTACTTGTACTGAAATTGTGCAAGTGATGTGAAGATCATAGTGAGCAATTGAGTTGGAATCACAGAGTGTACATTTGAGTTAGGAGTATTGTACCAATCACTTTGAATATTTCTTTTGTTTTGGTTCTTTGTATGACATTGTATATATGTGAAATTGATTTGAATGTAAACATGTTATGTATTGAATTATTCATTGTGTTTAATTGACATTCATGAAAATTATTTAGCATTGAAGCATGTGAGACTTGCAACGGCGAGTCGAACTTGAGTTTATTTCATTACGAATTAGTCTTGAGTGAGTGTTATAGGTAACCTCATTGTGCAATAGGTTGTCCAACTGAAATGTCTGTGAATTAAGTAATTAGAGGTTGTGGCTACCTTGTAAGGTCATACAAGGGTGAGACCCACTCTATTACTTCGAAGGTGGAAGATTGTGAATTTTGTTAAAAATTATGCATGTTTTATTGAACAACATGTTTTATTGAACATGGTGCATAGTATCTCCAAATTATGTTGTGAGCATATATGTGTTAATTGAATACTACATGTGTTTTTTATAAGTGTTTCAATGATTTAAAGTTCATATTTACATAAATGCATATAAAAGCTATGGCAGAAAACATTCACTGAGCTTGTTTTAGCTTACCCAATTCCCTCTAATATTTCAAGTAAAGACCCCAAAGGAAAAAGAAATGCGAGAGAAGAGTAATGATTCTTTTGGATCTCTTCTTTTTGTAAAGTATGTAAATGGAGGGAGTGGTTTGACCTTGTTTACTTTTGTTACGTATAATTATCATGTTATATATATAAATTACCACTAGAATGAGAGGGGTGATAACATGAATTGTAGCTTGATATTTTGCGATATGAAATACTGTTATGATAATGAGTTGGATGATGTAAATATTTTTGATAATGATCACATGAGCACAGATGAGGTTACACATATGGAAAATGGAATGGTATTATCAAAGGTGGTTGAAATTATTAGGTTATATATGTGATTTGAATTGTGGTATATCAGGAAATTGTGTGAGATGTCCATTATATGGGGACATGCTGACGAATTTTTTTTGCAAATTGTGTATTTTGATGATGCTGACAGTGTATTGTACATTGTATACATGGTATGTACAGTATATAGTACTATGTACCTGTCATGACACCACCCTACGGAGGGGGCATCGTGACATTTCACCTACTTTAAATTTAGCATTTCGTACCACTTTTTTAGCTTCATTTTTTTTTTGCATTACTATAATTTTAAAAATTTTCTGCATCCTTAACCTATTGCTAAATTTTGTAATTTCTCTTTTTAAGTTTTATGGCAGATTGAACTTCTTCATTCCACAACTAAGTTTCTTTTCCTAATGGACCTACACCCTTTGATTCTCCTAAGACTTCTTTGGCTATGTTGTTTATACATTTAGTTGTTTTATCTCACATTAAATTAGGTTCATTGTTTATATTCAAAGTCATTCCTCCTCCAAGTTTGCTTTAAAATATTTCTAAGTTTTTTTCCTTTCAAATCCCCTCATTTAATTCTTAGGTTAATAATTTTACATTTTGACTTAGATTTTCTTTTTATACTTATATCTACTACCATTATCCTATGTTGCGAGGTTAAGCTATCTCCTAGAATAATCTTACAATCTTTACATGTTATTTTATCAACCTTTCTAGTTAAGAAGAAGTCTATTTGGCTTTAGATACACTTTTAGATGTTATTAAATGTTCTTCTCTCTTTCTAAAGTAAATGTTTGGTAACACAAGGTCATACTACTACAAAATTTAGCATGCTCACCCCTACATCATTTCTATCCCCAAATTCATATCCTCCGTGCACCATTTCATATCCACCCCTCTTTTCCTACGTTTAAGTCTCCTCCAATATATATCTCTTCTTTCTGGAGTATCTCTTAAAGTAATTCATCTGTGACTTTCCAAAATTGTGTCTTAGTTTGTTGGTCTAATCCCATTTTGGGTGCATATATATACTAAGTATGTTGATTATGTTGTCTTCTATTATAAGTTTTATTAAACATAATTCTATAAATTTTCCTAGTTACCTTGACGTAGATATTCTTTAAAGTTTTTGTCTACAATTATTTTTATTCCATTTCTATTTTTATTTTTCCCAGTATAATATAATTTATACCTTGTTCTCTCTATTTTTCTAGATTTTTCACCTACCCATTTGGTTTATTGTAAGCAAATTCGATTTATTTTTCTCCTAATCATAATGTATATTATCTCCATTCCTTTACATGTTATGTTCCAAGTTGCTACCTTAAGCCTACTATTTTCTTTTTGGACTAGCTTTTTTACCTGCACTTGTCCATAGTATAGGGACCCTTGCTCATTTATTGTTGTATTTGGGCATCGATACATTGCCCCTTGCTCATTTTTCAAAACACCGGAAGTCAGGTGCACACCCCTTGCCCATTTTTCGAAACAACCGAAAGCAGATGCAATGCCTCCTTGCCTATTTTTCAAAACACTCAAAGGCAAGTGCAACGCAACACCTAATGGGGACGTCCTAGCTCTTATTGTAGTTAGATTCGAATTCATGTTGATTTGACAAAGTTTTATGTTAGTTGTCAAGTACCTATTGCAACACTTCTCCTTTACCCGAGCTTGGGACCAACAGTGGCAAAGTTATTTTGGTTATTATTATAAAATATAAAAAAACATGTTACAAAGCTAGATCAATAAATTAATTTTAATAGGGTATCTATAATAAGTCAACATTGAATAAGTGACATCACTCCATTCCTTGTTCTTGACTCTTGCAACTGTAACTGAATGAGTGGACGAAGGAAAGATCGCAATTCAAATGGAGGAAAAAAAGTGCCCCAAACCTCAGTTCTCAGAAAAGAAGATACAAAAGCTCTCCCTAGTGGAGTCTCCCTTTCCCTGTAGTGGAGTTTTCCGTCTCTCCATCTGTGAGAGTCTTTCCCTTTCAAATCATGGATGACGAAGCTTTTATTGACCGCTGGAAAACCTTCAAACTTACATATTCAGAGACAAACACGCTTAGTATTAATGAAGATTTTATCAAAGAAGGCTCGAAGTTTCTCAACTTGTGTTTAGTTGGGCAACTCTTAGTAGATAAACCAGTCATGAAAGAAGCCTTTTCTTTGGCGATCAATAAGATGTGGAAGCCGACACATAGTATCGAGATCAACCCCTTGGGAGACAACAAATTTCTATTTAAGTTCTCCTGTACAAATGATATTAATAAAGTAGTTTGGAACTCTCCGTGGAACTATGACAGAAGGCTATCAAACGTAACTATTTTTCAATATAAATTCCATAAAACAGAGTACAAGATATAGAGATACAGAAAACTATTTTAGGAAGCTAATCTTCGTCTATACAGTATTCACGGCTACAATCATGTTTGGCCCTTGAGTGAAGGGATTTCTAAATCTAAAATTTCCATAACTGGCTAATTGCTAGACTCACGCCAACACTCCCCCTCAAGTTGGTGCGTAGATGTCTCTAACACCCAACTTGTCAAGTGAGTCATTGAAGTTTCTACTGGAAACTGCTTTAGTAAGAATGTCAGCTAGCTGATCTTCAGATTTAACGAAAGGGAACTGAATAATCTGCTCTTCCAGGTTCTGTTTGATGAAATGTCGGTCGACCTCCACGTGCTTAGTGCGGTCATGTTGAATTGGGTTGTGAGATATGTCGATGGCAGCTTTGTTATCACAGAATAAATTCATTGCAGAATCAGGAGGAAAACCGACCTCTGTTAGCAAACCTCTAAGCCAAAGAAGCTCACATAATCCTTTTGCCATGCCTCGGAACTCAGCTTCAGCGCTGGACAATGCCACTACCTTCTGCTTTTTACTCCTCCACGTAACCAAGTTTCCTCCCACAAATGTGAAGTAGCCTGAAGTAGACTTTCTATCCAAG
Organism: Paratinospora sagittata; assembly: GCA_035771175.1. Lineage (NCBI taxonomy): Eukaryota > Viridiplantae > Streptophyta > Magnoliopsida > Ranunculales > Menispermaceae > Paratinospora > Paratinospora sagittata. The sequence continues at coordinate 27,541,408 of CM069609.1, forward strand.
ATATTCCCAGCCCAGTCCGCATCCTTGTACCCTTCAATATTTAGATGAGCGTTCTTGGAGAACATTAGTCCTTTTCCTGGTGATGATTTTAGATAACGGAGAATTCTAACTACGGCACCCATATGGTCTTCACTCGGATTATGCATAAATTGGCTCACCACACTTACGGCGTAAGCAATGTCTGGACGAGTGTGAGATAAGTAAATGAGCTTTCCCACTAGTCTTTGATACCTCACCTTATCGGCAGGCACTTGATCCAAATATTCTCCAAGCCTATGGTTCTGCACAATCGGCGTATCCACAGGTTTACACTCTAGTAATCCCACTTCCGTCAATAAGTCTAGTACATATTTTCGTTGAGAGAGAAATATGCCTTTTCTTGACCTCGCCACCTCTATTCCCAGAAAATACTTAAGCCCTCCCAAGTTCTTCATTTCAAATTCGGTAGACAATTGTTCTTGTAGTCTCGAGATCTCATCGACGTCATCCCCCGTAATTATCATATCATCCACATAAACTATTAATGTTGTCACCTTGCTTTGTCGATGTTTTAGAAAGAGTGTATGGTCAGAGTTACTTTGGCGATAGCCATACTTCCTCATAGCTGAACTAAATCGACCAAACCATGCTCGCGGTGACTGTTTTAGTCCATACAAAGCCCTTTCCAATTTACAGACAATTTCGGTTCCAGCCGATCCTGTATATCCTGGCGGAATATCCATGTATACCTCCTCATCAAGGTTTCCGTGAAGGAAAACATTCTTCACGTCGAGTTGATGTAGTGACCAGTCCAAATTTGTTGCAAGAGATAGTAAGACTCTAACGGTATTCAATTTAGCTACTGGTGAGAAGGTTTCTGAGTAGTCTATGCCATACGTTTGGGTAAAACCCTTCGCCACAAGTCTCGCCTTGTATCGGTCAATTGATCCATCAGCCTTGTATTTTATAGAGAACACCCATTTGCATCCCACAATTTTTTTTCCTTCCGGTAATGGGACCAACTTCCAGGTATTATTTTTCTTTAAGGCTTCTAGTTCTTCTTGCATTGCTTGCGCCCATTTTGGATCAGATAATGCCTCCTCAGCACTACTGGGAATATGGCAGGAGGATAGTGTTTGAGTGAAGGTCTTGAGTGGCTTGGACAGAGCTTGAGTAGATACATAATTTGTAATTGGGTACTTGGACTTTCTTTCCTCTTCATCTGGGCTGTATTTGTTTGGTGGTTTCCCACGATTGTGTCTAAAAGGCAACACATAACCAGTAGAGGAATCCAAGATATTAGCATGTAAAGGTGCAGTAGGTGTACTTACCTCAGGGACATTCTCAGGAGGAGGAGGGTCTTCGGGTACTGAAGAGTGAGGGGGCTGAGGGTACTCTGTATTTTTCTGGTTCTTCATTTTCGGCTTCTTCATTTCCAGGTTCTTCGGCTTCTTCATTTCCAGGTTCTTCATGTCTCAACTCGACATATTCAATTTCTGGTGGTACCTCATGTGGTTCAACCTCTCTATTTCTAGTCTCATGCTCACCCACGGGGGCCATCAACCAATTCGACTCTTCAACTTGAGTTTCCCCCTGAAGGGAAGAATTGGATACCGGTGAAGGATAGAAATTCTCGGACTCAAGAAATGTAACGTCCATGGTGATATAGGTTCGGTTGGTAGTGGGATCATAGCACCGAAAGCCTTTTTTATGTAAACCATATCCCAAAAATAAGCATCGAATGGCACATGGGTCCAGTTTGGTACGTTGATTCTTGTGGAGGTGGACAAAAGCAACACACCCGAAAATTCTAGGAGGAAGCATCAATATTGAAGGAAGGGATATATGAGTAGAGAGAATTTGTAAGGGGGTTTTAAAGTGTAAAACTTTAGATGGCATACGGTTGATTAAGTAGACAGCAGTAGCCACCGCATCCCCCCAATGGCAACTCGGCACCGTTGCTCCAAGGAGAAGGGCACGAGATGTTTCCAAAATATGCCGATTCTTCCTCTCGGCAACACCATTCTGTTGTGGTGTTTGAGAGCATGACGTCTCATGGAGGAGGCCATGTTGTTGGAAATAGGCCCGAAATCTTTGGTTGATGAATTCGCCACCATTATCGGAACGAAGAATTTTTATCTTGGAAGAGAATTGAGTCTGAACCATGGCATGAAACGCTTGAAAAGTGGTGAAAACTTCGTCTTTGGTTTTTAGCTGATAGAGCCATGTCATTCGAGTACAATCGTCGACAAAAATTACAAACCAACGATGACCAGAGGAAGTAGTTATCGGGGATGGTCCCCACACATCGGAGTGTATCAATGCAAATGGAGTGTTCGTTTTATTGAAGCTAACTGAATAAGAAACTTGTTGGCTTTTAGCTTTGATGCATGTATCACATTTAAAGTCAACATTCTGCAAACTAAAAAATAAAGATGGAAGTAGATGCCGGAGATAGCCAAATGATGGGTGCCCCAAACGCCTATGCCATAACCAAATCTGTCGTTCATGGCTACTGGTTTGATGGTGAGTGTGATTTGCTTTGCCTGGGCTGAAGTCATCAAGGTAGTACAGTCCCCCCTTTTTAGTACCACGCCCAATAATCTCCTTGCTGAGAACATCCTGAAGAAGACAAAAAGTAGAGTATATCAGTACAACACAATTCAGCTCTTCAGTAACTTGACTCACAGACATCAACTTGTTGGAAAGAGATGGAACAAGAAGTGTGTGGGTTAGAGATAGAGAGGGAGACAGGGGCACGGTTCCAGCCCCTGTGACTGGGTAAGTTGCACCATTGGCATTGGCAATGTAAGTCCTCCGTGGTTGAGTTGTGTTGGAGAAGTCATTTGGATCAAATGTCATATGATCCGTCGCTCCGAAGTCGATAATCCAAGCACCATCATTCCGAGTAGTAAAGCTGCAAAAAACTTGACCACAATTACCTTGATATGGGGTAGAGGTAGAAGGTGCAGCCACGGGAATAAGAGATAATTGAGATTCAGCTGTGGCCACCGCTGCTCGACCTGGGACGTCTTCAGTTGCAGGAGCATCTCGTTTCTTTCGGGCTTGTAATTCGTGCCACCAGTCTGGGTAGCCATGTAATTTGAAACAAGTTCCCCGGGTATGTTTTGTACTCCCACAGTGAGTGCACTTATTCCCATCAGAATAACCCTTGGATCGTGAGGAGGACCCGGACTTGAGCAAAGCTTGTGACTGGCCAGATTTCATGCCTTTGATGGCCATAACAGCACCACTAGGCACTGCTTCTGCTCCCGATATCATCACAGATTGTCGGAGATCTTCCCGTCGGATGTGAGCATATGCCTGCTCAATTGAAGGAAAAGGTTTTAGACGAAGAACATCGCTCCGAACATGATCCAATCAATCATCTAGTCCGTCAAGAAAAGTGTAGACTCGCTCCTCTTGTAAAATGGAGTGGTAGCTTTGTATGTCAATTGCACATTTCATTGGATTCGGCCGACGAAAATAGATCTCTCGCCACAAACCTTGTAGATCGTTATAGTATTTTTCTATAGATCCGCCTGCTTGTTTCATTCGAGATACACGACGTCTGAGGTCGTATACCTGCGAGGTGTCAGTTCCATCGAAGTATGTTGTGGCAGCAGAATCCCATACCTGCTTAGCCGTTAGGTAGCGAATAAAGTTCACGACCAAGGAATGGTCCATGGAGTTGATCAACCAGCCTTTCACCATGGCATTCTCAGTGCGCCACTTACGAAAGGAGGGATCGGTTTCTGGTGGTTGGGGGTAGTCTCCATTGATGTATCCGAGTTTGTCTTTTCCTGAGATGTACATCTCAACAACCTGGGACCATAATCCATAGTTGGAACCATCCAACTTGATGCTGATTGGAACCATCGGGGAATCAGTGATGGGAGAAGAAGAAGTCTGGACCCTTGACAAAACCTCCGTCATTTTGGATGTTAGATTATCAAGGATGGTTTCAGTGGAGTCAGCCATGGTGGCTGAGCAAAAAACTTGACCCCTGCCTGATCAAAAAATAGGGAACCCAAAACCTTTCTCTGATACCATGTCAAACGTAACTATTTTTCAATATCAATTCCATAAAACAGAGTACAAGACATAGAGATACAGAAAACTATTTTAGGAAGCTAATCTTCGTCTATACGGTATTCACGGCTACAATCATGTTTGGCCCTTGAGTGAAGGGATTTCTAAATCTAAAATTTCCATAACTGGCTAAATGCTGGACTCACGCCAACACTTCTGCTGTTGGAAGAATCCAAAGGCTTCACCCTTTCAAAGGGTATAACCATTCGGAGAACTACTTTCTGGGTACAGCTGCATAACCTACCGCTGGTATGCATGACCCGTAACATTGGACGCTCAATTGGTGCTCAGATTGGGGATGTACTGGACATAGATTCCCATGGTGAAAGAGGTTGTTGGGGACGTTTCATGAGGCTATGTGTTTCTTTAGACCCGTGGAAACCTCTTCAAAGAGGGATTAAAATCACACTACCAGACCAACCATCGGAGTATTGGATTGAGTTTAAGTATGAGCGCCTCAATGATTTTTGCTATCACTGTGGAATGTTGGACCACACTCTTAAAGAATGTGGCGACATTAAAGAAGTTGAACTTACTGATGAACCGAGGAAATTTCAATTTGGAGACTGGTTACATGCAGGTTTTGCTGCAAAAACAACGAGAACAAATCCAGGATCAAATGAGCAGAAGACTAACGGCGACACTCATACAAAAGAAGGAGGTGCAAGCATGGTTACAGGAGTTCAGAACTCTGGCACCGGTACAGGCAATGAACTGCAGTAATTGCGGGAATCCGACCCTGATCCTAAGCCGTTAGTGGAATATGCGGGCATATCTCGGTCTTTCCAAAATCCATCACAATCTATAGTGGATCGCGGAAAAGATCTCTCAATTTCAAAAACAAATATAGTAAATTTAGTAAAGGAAAGTCCTAAATTGAAGGGCGTGAGGGAGAAACATAAGGAAGCAGTTATTAAGGAGAATAAGCCAATCTCCCAAAATGATCCATCCATGCCAGCTGGTCCCCAAACAAATATGGAAATCTCTTATGCCCCTAATGGAGAGAATTCTAGAGGAAATGATGTGGCTGAGTTACCCACAACCACATTTATGGAAAACACTGATTTCTCGATAAAGAGAAACTCATGGAAAAGATTGGCGAGAGATCTGCCATTTGTTCCCCATCCAGTATCCAATACTCGTGAAGGAGTTATCTCAAAAAGAAAGAATCAAAGCCATGGAGACGCTGACAAACTAACCAATGGCAAGAAACCAAGTTATGAAACTAATGCAGCGGCGGAGGTTGGCGAGACCCAACCATGCCGAGAACCATAAAGATCCTTGTATGGAATGTACGAGGTATCGAGAATCCTCGTACATTCCGAGTTGTGCACAGTCTAATGTGCCAAATTAAACCCGAAATAATGTTCCTTGTTGAGACAAAATCTTCTGTAAATCAAGCAGAACAGCTGAGAATAAATTGAAATTTGATTTTTGTTTTTGTGTACTAAAGAATGGAATGAGCGGCGGCCTACTTCTTCTTAGGAAAGATTCTATCAATGTTAGTATAACATCTTACTCAAAAGGACGCAGAGACGCCATGGTATCCGACTCACAGATTGAAGAATGGCATTTTACTGGTTTTTACGGGGACCCCGTTCCATCATAACATATTCATTCTTGGAGACTTCTTGAACGTCTCAGTATGTTGCATGATGGTTTGTGGATTTGCGGCGGCGACTTTAACGAAATGCTCTCAAATGAGGAGAAGCTAAGAGGCCCTCCAAAGTCTGAGACAGGTATTAAGAATTTTAGAGACACTCTCACAGTTTGTGGCCTTCAAGACATGGGTTATAGGGGCCAAAGTTCACATGGAACAATAAAAGATCGGGAGATTAATACATCACTGAAAGGCTAGATCGATGGTTGTGCAACTCAGACTGGTTGACTACTTCACTTGGATATAAAACTGAGCATTTGGATTACTGGTTCTCATATCACAGACCAATTCTCTTTTCATCAGAAACATGCACTTTCCATAACTTCTCAAGGTCGTTGCGTTTTGAGGAAGGATGGATGAAAGAGCAGGAGTACAAACAGATTATCACAGAAGCTTGGAATAAGAGCGTAGGAAGAGGGGGTATTGTAGCTGATCATCTCAACAAATGCATGGAAAAACTCCAATCATGGTCCAAGTGGTCGTTGGGCAAGAATAAAGAGGAGATTAAAAAGTTGCGGGAGACTCTTAAATCATTTCACACCTCAACCATGCATACCCCCGATTTATTAAGGCTACTTGGAGAGTGAAAACAAACTGGATCAGCTTTTAGAGAGAGAGGAAATCCACTGGCGACAAAGGGCAAAGTCATTATGGCTTTGTAACACCCCGATTTTCAAAACTAAAATTTTGTCTTTTTTTTTTTAAGATAATAAATATTTTACTTTTATATAAAATATCACGAAAAATCGAGATGTTACTCGTATCCGTCTATCTTAACCCATAACCATTATGTAAATAATAAAATTTGCAAAACTATGAGTTTATATTTTTCCAACCAACTTACTGGTTAAGATAAACGAATACCTTTAATTCTTCATACGATGGTACTTGCCTTTGTCCATCCATTATGGACACAACATTAAAATACAATCATCCAATAGAATTAATGAATTCTATTCCAAGGCATTCACACGTAAAATAAATCACAGGGTCTTTACTGACCGTAATGATATTCATTGAATTTCAATTATCAATACAATTCGTTTAAATAATAAACCCTTAAAAATTAAACAAAAATATTCAGTCTCATAATACTAATTAATTAACCCACCCCTACTACTCTGAACTATGTCACGACTCGCGATTTTATTCTCTTAAGTACCTGCATAAAAAAAATAGGGGTGAGCTTGAAAGCCCAGTGGGTCATCTAAACAATTCACAATATTTTATTGTGATACATACACAAGAACATTACAAACAAGTTTCACACATTAATCGTTGCAACATTAGATTGTTTGAGTCGATAATTTCATCACGTTCCAAATCACGTACCGTTAGAAAATCAAACTCAGGGTGGCACAGCCCAAAAACTAGAACATTGGCGATATTCTTTAGAATAACTGCTCCATATGTGTGATTCTTATCTTAATCGTATTCTTTAGTGATGTCACGTCATACGTACAGTATAAGCACGATATTAAGTGCATTCATAAAACACATTCAACTCCACTACACATGGTATCATGTTACAGAATCAATTATAATAGTGTTCACGCATTCACCATACCAATATTCCAAATCATACATGCATTCACCATGCCAATATTCCAAATCATACATTTCATTATCAGACATTATGATTTATAAATGAATTCAACTACCACATGAATTTCATGCATCCAATTATCATTTGATCAGAATAAAAATCATGTTAACACACATATCATCATGGTTAAACAATCACAACATTGCATACATATAATCATGTACAATAGGCATGCATAAGTTATCTAATAATACTATGGACCTAATTAATTTAACATTCCTATCTATATATCAAATAAAATATTATGAAGGCCTAGAATCATTCCCACCTGAATCGCTAAATTCCAAATTACTTAATTTCCTCGTCACGCGTGGTAATCAACCTGTACACGTATATTACGTTTGTTAATATAATTATTCGATTATGAGTGTAGAGATATATATATAGTGGTTGGATGTTTAAACTAAGTATATATATATATATATATATATATATATATATATATATATTGTATAACATTTTGGTTGCTAAAAAAAATAATAACACTTGGTAAAAAAAAATGTATGATACATATAAATATATTATATAACATCTTGATTGCTAAAAAAAAAATAACACTTGAGTTGTAATGTTTTAAAAATAATAATAACACTTGGTAAAAAAATATGTATGATACATATAAATATATTATATAATATCTTGATTGCTAAAAAGATAAATAATTGAGTTGCAATGGTTAAAAAAATAATAATAATAATAACGTATTGTATATATGATATATATATATATATATATATATATATATATATATATAAATATATTATATAACATTTTGGTTGCTTAAAAAATAATAACACTTGGTTAAAAAAAATGTATGATACATATAAATATATTATACAACATTTTGGTTGCTTAAAATAATAAAAATAATAAAATACACTTGTATGTGTGATATTGTATATATATATATTATATAGCATGTAAGTTGTTTAAAAGAAAAGAAAAGAAAAAAGAAAATCAAAATCAGGGGAGTATGTATGTGGTATTGTGTATGATATATATATATATATATATATAACATATCATGTGGGTTGCTTAAAACAAAAGAAAAAATAAAATAAAGTAAAATGAAATTACTTAGTTGCTGGGCGGACAGGGGAGAGAGAGAGAAAAGGGAAAAGGAGAAGAAGAAGAAGAAGAAGAAGAAGAGAGTGAGGGCGAGGGCGAGGGGACGAGAGATCGAGAGATCGAGAGATCAGAGGAAAGGGATCGGAAGCGAGAGATCGGGGGCGAGGCGAGAGATCGGAAGTGAGAGCGAGAAATCGAGAGTGGCGATGGCAGAGAATAGGAGAAAGAGAGCGGCTGCGGCGGCGAGATCAGCGGCGGAGAAGAGAGAGAGAGGCGAGATCTGTGGCGGAGAAAAGGAGAGGAAGGCGGCAGAGGCGAGATCTGGAGGAGTTGCAGCGGCAAGATGAGAAGGGAAGGGAAGAGAAGAGAAGAGGGTTTCGAGAGGGCGAGGTTGTGTGATTTGGTTTAAAGAGAGCGAGATGCGAAGGTTTCGGCGAGATCTCGGCGAGGTTCTAGGCGACATGTCGGCGAGATCTCGGCGAGATTTCCGGATCTTGTTTGAAGGTGAAACGTTCACAGTAAGAAGGTGAAACGTTCACCATTTTTGAGCTTTTGGCAAACCTTGGATCCATCTGAATCGACACAGATCAATATTGTTTCTAATATCAATTTGGGTTTGGTACATACTGATTTCTTTCGAACTTTCAGTATCAATTTTTTTTTTTTTTTTTTTTTGGGTATTACAGGCTTCGAGCAGGAGATCGTAATTCCAGTTTCTTTCACCATAAAGCCTCTCAACGGAAGAATAAGAACTTCATCAATCGAATTCTTACTCCCCAAGGAACGTAGATAGAAGAAAAGAATGAGATAAGTCATGCCTTCATTTTATATTTTAATGATCTGTTCCATTCAACAAACCCATCTATGCAGGCCATATTCAAAATTATTGATACAATCAAACCAAAAATGTCTGCAGAAATGAATGAGATCTTGGTTAGAAAGTTCGATGCTGAGGAGATTCAAATGGCATTATTCCAGATGCATCCATCCAAATCACCTGGTGAAGATGGTATGTCAGCAGCCTTTTATCAATCTTGCTGGGACGTTGTTAAAAAGGAGATTACAAGTCTATGCCTTGACGTATTGAATAATGGGCGACATGTTTTTGATCTAAACCACACGCTGATTGCACTCATTCCAAAGATTAATATGCCCAAATAGGTCGCTGAATTCAGACCAATCAGTTTATGCAACGTCCTCTACAAAATCATTGCTAAGACGATGACTAATAGGTTGCGCCAAGTGATCTCGCCCCTAATATCAGACAACCAAAGTGCTTTTGTGCCAAATCGTCTCATCACAGATAATGTGCTCATTGGCTTTGAATGCATCCACACTCTCAGAGATAAGAGAAAGAAGAATCTTCACCAGCTTGCTATGAAATTGGATATGAGCAAAGCCTACGATCGGGTTGAATGGCTTTTCCTTGAGAAGATGATGACTGCACTGGGTTTTAACCCACACTGGATTAACTTAACCATGAGATGTGTGACTTTAGTTTCTTACTCAATTCTAGTTAATGGTGAAGCTGTTGGAAAGATAACACCGCAGCGGGGGCCTTAGACAACGTGATCCCTTATCGCCCTTCTTATATTTGTTGTACTCATAAGGTTTATCTGCAATTCTCCATGATGCAGAAACCAAAAATTTATTGTCAGGAATTCAATTTGGGAGACAAGGACTGTTGGTTCACCCAAAAGGAGGGTGAATTGGGTATTATGGCCGATTTTGACAATTTATAAATTCTTTGTGGAAATCCTTTGGTTAATTCAAGTCATGTACTTAAATCAATGTAAAATGCATAAAGGAATATACTGAAAATAAATGCAATGCACACAAAGGATTTTTATGTGGTTCGAAAATCCTTTTCCTACTCCACGCCTAGAGAAACCGTCTCTAGGATTCTACTATACCGAATTCACTTCAAGGGTGTGAACCAAACCGTTACAATGTCTTTTTCAAGGTTCAAGACAAACCTATCCTTTTATGGGCTAAGGATGAACCTATAACTTTCTTTTGCGGGATAAGGAAAAACCTCCTTTTCGCGGGCTGAGGATTAACCACTTGATCCTTTCCAAGATAAATAATGAAACTATACCTTGATTCCAACCATGGAATCACACGTGACAAACTGTCACTTGACTTGGTTTGTTCCAACCTTGAAACAAACCAAAACACTGAAAATACAAGGGCGTGGTGTTTGTTCTATACAAGTAGAACAATTACAATAAAGCTCACAATACATATTTCCAAATACAAAATATGAAAATTAAGCTCAAAGAGAGAGGGAGAGTCCTTACAGTGCATTTACCTTTCTTGCAACAGTTTTTGCTCAAGAATGCATTTGATGATGATTTGAATGAAATTCAGAAAGTTCACTTTGAAAGCCTTTTCGAAATCATCTCATTTGGTTTTGAAAATGCTTTGCTTAGGACGTTCAAGAGTGAGAAAAGGTATGATGTTTGGAAAACACTTGATGCACTCACACTTTTTCATACTTTGTTTTTCTCTCTTTCTTTTCTCTTGGTTTTCATGGTTGCGTTGCTCAACTTGAGCAAACCAAAATGTGAAGATCAAAACCTGAGAATGTTCATCACTTCTCAACACTCAGAGAAAAACGACCAACTTGCAAAACGTACTTAGACTTGGTTTCAAAATCAGTTGGTGCCTTGGAAATGAGCACTTCCAGGTTTTAAAAGAAATTCAGTTGCAGGTTCAAGAACAAGATTTGAATTCAAAAAATTGTTTAATCTAAAGTTGTTTGGGCGTGCTAGACAACGAGGAATCAATCAAGTGTTAGTGGAGAATATGTAACATCCCGATTTTCAAAACTATTTTTTTTTAAAACAATGAATATTTTACTTTTATATAAAATATCACTGAAAATCGAGGCGTTACTCGTATCCATCTATCTTAACCCATAACCATTTTATAAATAATAAAATTTGTAAAACTATGGGTTTATATTCTTCCAATCAACTTACTGGTTAAGATAAACGAATACATTTAATTCTCCATACAATTGTTATCTTCATAGGATGGTACTTGCCCTTGTCCATCCATTATGGATACAACATTAAAATACAATCATCAAATAGAATTAATGAATTCTATTCCAAGGTATTCACACGTGAAATAAGTCACAGGGTCTTTACTGACCGTAATAATATTCATTGAATTTCAATTATCAATACAATTCGTTTAAATAATAAACCTTTAAAAATTAAATAAAAATATTTAGTCCCATAATACTAATTAATTAACCTACCCCTACTACTCCGAACTATGTCACAAACTCTCAATTTTATTCTCCTAAGCACCTGCATAAAAAAATGGGGTGAGCTTGAAAGCCCAGTGGGTCATCTAAACAATTCACAACATTTTATTGTGATTCATACACAAGAACATCACAAACAAGTTTCACACATTAATCATTGCAACATTAGATTGTTTGAGTCGATAATTTCATCACGTTCCAAATCACGTACCGTTAGAAAATCAAACTCAGGGTGGCACAGCCCAAAAAAAAAAAATTGGAACATTGACGATAATCCTTAGAATAACTGCCCCATATGTGTGATTCTTATCTTAATCGTGTTCTTTAGTGATGTCACGCCATACGTACGGTATAAGCACGATATTAAGTGCATTCATAAAACATATTCAACTCCACTACACATGGTATCATGTTACAAAGTCAATTATAATAGTGTTCACGCATTCACTATGCCAATATTCCAAATCATACATTTCATTATCAGGCATTATAATTTTTAAATGAATTCAACTACCACATGAATTTCATGCATCCAATTATCATTTGATCAGAATAAAAATCATGTTAACACACATATCATCATGGTTAAACAATCACAACATTGCATACATATAATTATGTACAATAGGCATGCATAAGCAATCTAATAATACTATGGACCTAATTAATTTAACATTCCTATCTATATATCAAATAAAATATTATGAAGGCCTAGAATCATCCCCACCTGAATCGCTAAATTCCAAATTACTTAAATTCCTCGTCACGCGTGGTAATCAACCTGTACACGTATATTACGTTTGTTAATATAATTACTCGATTATGAGTGTAGAGATATATACATATACATGTATATATATATATATATATATATATATATAATAACATATTATAGTGCCTTGTGATATGACATAATGATGTGTATAGTATAACATGATATACTACAATATGTGATATATATATATTATATGACATTTTGGTTGCTAAAAAAACAATAACACTTGAGTTGTAATGTTTTAAAAAATAATAACACTTGGTAAAAAATATGTATGATACATATAAATATATTATTTAATATCTTGATTGCAAAAAAATAAATAATTGAGTTGCAATGGTTAAAAAAATAATGATAACGTATTGTATGTATGATATATATATAAATATATTACATAACATTTTGGTTGCTTAAAAAAATAATAATACTTGAAGTGCAATGTTTAAAAAAATAATAACGTATTGTATATATGACATATATATAAATATATTATATAACATTTTGGTTGCTAAAAAAAATGATAATACTTGAATTGTCATGTTTAAAAAATAATAACTCCTGGTTAAAAAAAATGTATGATACATATAAATATATTATATAACATCTTGATTGCTTAAAAAATAATAATAACACTGGAGTTGCAATAAAAAATAATAATGATAACACTTGGTAAAAATTATGTATGATACATATAAATGTATTACTGTTGGTTGCTTAAAAGAAAAGAAAAATAAATAAATAAATAAACTAAACTAAAATGTGCTAGTTGCAGGACGGAATGAAGGGAGAAAACAGGGAAGTATATATGTAGTATTGTGTATGATATATCTAAATATATATAAATGTATTATATAACATATCATGGTTGTTGCTTAAAAGAAAAGAAAAGAAATAAAATAAAAGTAAAGTAAAATTACTTGAGTTGCTGGGCGGACAGGGGAGAGAGAGAGAAAAGAGAAAAGGAGAAGAAGAAGAAGAAGGTGAGGGCGAGGGGACGAGAGATCGGAGGAAAGGGATCGGAGGCGAGAGATCGGTGAAGAGAAGAGAGAGAGAGAAAGGGCGGTGAGATCTGTGGCGGATGGCGGAGTTTGCAGCGGCGAGATGAGAAGAGAAGAGAAGAAAGAGAGCGGCGGCAGCAGCGAGATCCGCGACGGAGGAGAGAAGAGAGGGCGGCGGCAGCGAGATCCGTGGCGGATAGAGCGGCGGTGGCGGTGTGCGCTGGAAGAAAGGAAGAGAGAAGAGAATAGGGTTTCGAGAGGTTTGTGCGTTGTTTTTGGCGATTGAGTTTAAAGAGAGCGAGAGTGAAAGATTTCCGGCGAGATCTCGGCGAGGTTTCAGGCGACATGTTGGCGAGATCTCGGCGAGATTTCCGGATCTTGTTTGACATTTCTTTTTTTTTTTTCTGGGTATTACAATTTATTTCCAGATTTTAGGATTTCTTTGTAGATTTTGTGATTTGTGAGGTTATGGTGTTTCATTTCATCATTTGATTTCTTAAGAAGTAGGTGTTTTGAGTGTGATTTCATAGATCTCTGGAAATCACACTGTTTTGGGTATTACAATTCTCTCTACCCAGTACCTATGAAACACGTTTGCAGTCTCAATTCACAGATACTACTGGATTCTGCAACAAGATTAATTGGGAAGCCTGCAACAACCGAAGGCTTTCCTAGCTTGACTGTCTTACCACTTAAAAATGTTTGTCTCAAAATTTTGTGAGCTTATAAAGAAGAGCAGATTAAGCTAAGTTTTCTTTGCCAATTTTAATTGTGTTTTGAGTGATCTTCTCATCATGTACATCTGATCCACAGCTACTTGCAAAACTTAATTTCCAGATGCTCCATGGTTGAATGATGATGTTGATTATTCTATTTCATCTGTTAAATCTTTTCTTCTTCCTCATTAATATCACATATATAAAATTTCCCTTTCAGGTAGTTTAATTCTGCCATATTTATATATAAATTGAGCAAATTCGATGCACAATTAATTGAAGAGAACAGATACTAAAGCCACAAAGGCAAGTTAAATTTCACTAGCTACGGAAAAGCTAGCATAGAACTTTTTGAATGCTCGGCAACTTGTTAAATTTCTTTGGAATCACAGTACGTTATAATCCACTGAAATATGGATTCCAGATTCTAGTTTTCACTTGTGGCTGAGGGTTTTTTAGGTATCCGTCATTTGATTTCTTAAGAAGTAGGTGTTTTGAGTGTGATTTCATAGATCTCTGGAAATCACACTGTTTTGGGTATTACAGAATATTTCAGTTGGAATGGCCTGACAAAACTATGCAAGGAATAGAAAAATCGAGCAAGTGGAGACATCTACATTTTTCCGTCAAAAATGTCAGTTTTTGTCTTAGACGTGGATAGCGCGCTATCAAGGCCTATAACGTGCTATCGGGTTGTGTATCATGCCCTCTATTTACTTATAGCGGGCTATAGTAGGTCGCTATACTGAACAACCCTAGAGCTCAGAATTTTCAGTCTTTCCGATAGCGCACTATCAGAGCCTATAGTGCAGTATTGCCCATTTTGTTGAAAAATAAAAAATCTGGGCAATAGCTCTATACTGGGCTATAGGGTCATATAGCGCGCTATAGCCAATTTTCCAGAAAAATAGAATTTTTGCATTTTCAAGCCTATAACGTGCTATCAAAGTTGATAGCGCGCTATTGCCTTCTGGAAATTTTTGGCACATTAATGGATAGTGGGCTATAGGGGCCTATAGTGCGCTATTGGTTCTTGATTTTGGAAAAATTAATATTTTGACATTTAAGAACATTTCCATTGATTCAAAACATTTTGATATAGGATTAAAAACTTTTGAATCATTAAAAACTTATTGAAAACAAGATCGAAACTCTTTGTAAAACCATTTAAACAAGATCATGCTAAAGATTAAAACATTTTCGAAAACTTGAAATCTTCGAATATGATTTTGCAAAAAACTAATGCATGATATTTAAGACGATGATTGAGCAAACTGAAGTAAGTATGTTACATCCTAATTCTAGACAAAAATAAGACTTTCAACCTCTTGCTTCTTCTTTCCTCCAAGTTGTTCAAGCTTTGCATGTGGTTGATTTTTTGCTTTGATTTGTTGCTTGAGGAACTTAAAGTACTTTGATCTTGTATTTGTTCTTCTATTTGCTTATGATGTTGAAACATACTTAGTTCAAATATTAGCAAGATACTTAGGAGAATGCTAAGTGGGAAACCACTTGGGCCAACAAGGACCACGAATTTCCAATTTATTTTTTGTTGATGGTAGTCTTATATTTGCTAAGGCTAATGTTGACGAAGCATTGAAAATCAAGAGGATCTTGGGAAGTTATGCCGAGGCATCCGGACAATGTATAAATTTCAACAAATCTGCCCTCTCCTTTAGTGCTAACGTAATACATTCCCAACGCATGATTATTCAGCAAATTCTTGAAGTCACCGTGGTCAAATGTCACACCAAATATCTAGGTATGCCCTCAATGATTTCAAGAACCAAGACTTCGATTTTTGTTTCTATTAAGGATAGAATATGGAACAAGATTAAGGGATGGACCTCCAATCTTTTCTCAATGGGAGGTCGAGAGATTCTTCTCAAAGTGGTGATCGAGGCCATCCCAACTTATCAAATGGGTTGTTTTTAACTAACAGCAAGTCTTTGGAAACAAATTGAAAAAACCATGGCAAAATACTGGTGGGGAGGTAATTCACCTGATCTATCTATATACCACAAGAAATGGAAGGAGCTATGTATTTCCAAAATGAACAGCGATTTGGGTTTCAAGTCCATGGAGATTTTTAACCAGGCTATGTTGGCTAAACAAAGTTGGCGCCTTGCCACAATGGAGGAGTCCTTAGCAGCGAGAATCATTAAGGCTAAGTATCACCCACAAACAACTTTCTTGCAGGCAAAACTGGGTTATAATCCTTCATATGCTTGGCGGAGCATATTATGGGGGCGAGAACTCTTGTATCATGGACTTAGATGGCGAGTGGATGATGGCAACCAAATTAAAGTTTTTGAAGACCCGTGGTTACCAAGAGAATCAACATTCAAACCAATATATCCCTCAACTCTTGATCCTGAGGCAAGAGTTGCATCTCTCATACTTGAAGGGTGCTGGAACTTTGAGGTAATCCATGATCATTTTCATAATGAGGATGCTGAAGTCATTCAATCTATTCCATTAAGCTCCTCTGGTCTTACTGATAGGCTAGTATGGCACTTTAAAAAGAGTGGTATCTATTTTGTAAGAAGCGGCTACAGGTTAGCCATGAAGCTAAAAGATGGCTCTTCTGTTGGCATCCGTTCAAATTCCAAAACTGAAGAATTCATTTGGAAACTTTATAGTGAATGTATCTTAATATGAACATATTTAATATGTTCATGAATGTATTTAGAAGTTAATGAATACATGCATGTACCTAGGATAGTGTGATCCATGAACTTAGTGGTTCATGTATGTGAAGATTGCATGTACCTAGGATAGTGTGATCCATGAACTTAGTGGTTCATGTATGTGAAGATGCATGTATGCATTTATTGTATTTGCCTAGGTAGGGTCCTATAAATACCTCATGTATTTCTCATTTTCAAATCAAGCAAAGTGCACAAGTTCAAGTGCAAGTTCAAGTCCTTCTCCTTCTCCAATATTTTTCTTGTTTAGAGTTTGTGTGCTCACTACGTTTCCAACAAAGTGGTATCAGAGCAAGGATGAATTCCGTCCAGCAACAAGTTCCCAAGTTATCAAAGGATAACTATGGTTCATGGTGTATCCAAATGAAAGCCTTGTTTGGATCTCAAGATCTTTGGGAAACCATTAACGATGGTTTTGTGGAACCCACTGGCGAGCAAGAGGCTGGATGTACAGCAGATGAGAAGAAGGCTATTAAGGAGCAAAGGAAGAAGGATAAAAAAGCTTTGTTTATACTCTATCAAGGGTTGGACGAAGCTACCTTTGAAAAGGTTGCTGAAGCAACAACAAGCAAAGAAGCATGGGATATTCTTGTTTCCATCTTCAAAGGAGATGATCGAGTGAAGCGGGTTCGTCTTCAAGCATTGCGAGGCGAGTTTGAAGCTCTCCACATGAAGGATGGTGAATTGGTGTCCGATTATTTTTCACGGTTGCTAATAATCGTGAATGGCTTGAAGAGAAATGGTGAGACGCTAGATGACATCCGTGTCGTCGAGAAGGTACTCCGATCCCTTTCCTCTAAATTTGAGCATGTAGTTGTAGCTATCGAAGAGTCTAAGGACTTGGAGAAACTTACAATTGAGGAATTATTGGGTTCACTACAAGTACATGAGCAAAGGATGCAGAAGAAATCTAATCCAGTTGTATTGGAACAAGCATTAGAGTCAAAACTGATTCTAAATGATCGAAGAAAATCTACCTCCAACCGTGGTCGAGGCAGAGGCCGAGGGCGAGGTACAACTCAACAATCAAGCCAAAGTCAGCACAAGAATCAAAGCTTTAGAGGACGAGGAGGTAACCGAGGTAGAGGAAGATCCTATGGACATGGAGCCAATAGGAATGTCCAATGTTTTAACTGCAATAAATTTGGACACTACGCCTCCGACTGTTGGTTAAAAATTGATGAACAAGCCAATGTTGCAGAGACATCACATGATGTAGGTAACGAATCTATCCTACTTCTTGCACATGATGATTCACATACTTCATATAAAAATTGGTATCTTGATTCTGGGGCAAGCAATCATATGTGTGGCGAGAAAGAATTGTTTGTAGAACTCACGGAAGAAGTCCACGGAAAGGTGAACTTGGGAGATTCCTCCAAACTATCAGTTGAAGGCAAAGGGAAAGTAAAAATCTATCAGAAGGATGGTAAGAATGGGTATATCTCTGATGTGTATTATGTACCTAATATGAAAAGCAATATTCTTAGCATTGGGCAGCTTGTAGAAAAGGGATATAACATACAAATGAGAGACAACTCTCTCATTTTGAGAGATACAAGTGGAAGAATCATCGCACATGTTCCGATGACCCAAAATCGAATGTTCCCACTTCATCTTAGCACAAAGTCAGAGAAATGCTTCTATGGAATCAAAGAAAGTGAGTCATGGAAGTGGCATCATCGCCTTGGGCATCTCCACTTTAGCGGTCTAAAACTACTATCTTCATCAAGCATGGTGCATGGGTTACCAATGATCGAGCCGCCAAGTAACACTTGTGATGTTTGTATACTTGGCAAACAAGCACGGCTTCCTTTTCCCAGCGGCAAATCATGGAGAGCAACGACACCACTTCAACTGATCCACACTGACATATGGGGACCTATTGAACATGAGTCGCTAGGAGGTAATAGATACTTTATTACTTTCATTGACGACTTCAGCAGAAAATTATGGGTTTATTTTCTTAAAGAAAAGTCAGCTGCTTTTGTTGTATTCAAAAACTATAAAGCCCATGTAGAAAAAGAAAGTGGTCACAAAATTGTAACTCTCCGCTCTGATCGAGGTGGAGAATACACCTCAAAAGTATTTGATGAGTATTGCAGGGAAGAAGGCATAAAACATCAATATTCTGCGGCTTACACCCCACAGCAAAATGGGATCGCTGAAAGAAAGAATCGCACGATTCTTAACATGACAAGAACTATGCTCAAGGAGAAAGGATTGCCAAAGCAATTCTGGGCGGAAGCTGTGGCGTGCTCATCATATATGCTAAACCGATGTCCTACCAAAAGTGTAAAGCACATGACACCTCAAGAGGCGTGGAGCGGCTACAAACCAACTGTTACACACCTAAGAATCTTTGGGTGTGTTGCATATTCTCAAGTCCCTAAGCCCAACAGAAAGAAGCTGGATGATCGTGGTGAGAAATGCATCTTTCTCGGCTATAGTGAAGAATCGAAAGCATACAAGCTCTATAATCCACTAACAAAGAAATTAGTGGTTAGTAGAGATGTTATCTTTGATGAAGATAAAGCATGGAGCTAGAATGATGATGAGAAGGTCAAAGAGCAGCAAGTGTTTGAAGAACCCCCAACACAAGTTCCACCAGGTATACCACCATCTCCTCAACATGACACACCTTCTCCGAGAAGAAACTCACCATCTTCAGCAGAAAGTAGTAGAAACAGATCTTCCATACACCAAAGTCCCATAAAAATGAGAAGTCTCGCAGAGATTTATAATCAAAGAGAAGAAGACGAAAAGACCAACCTCTTTTGTTTATATGCTGATCACGAGCCTCTGACCTTCCAAGAAGCTGTAGAAGAAGAATGTTGGCGATCGGCAATGGAGGAGGAGATTCATGCTATTCAGAAGAATGACACTTGGGAGATGACAACACTTCCAACAAATCAAAAGGCTATAGGCGTCAAGTGGGTGTACAAAATCAAACGTACTGCTGAGGGTGAAGTTTCTCGTTACAAAGCGAGACTAGTTGCTAAAGGCTACAAGCAAAAGTACGGTATCGACTACGAAGAGGTTTTTGCACCAGATGCAAGACTTGACACGATGAGATTATTGATTGCACTTGCCGCTCATCATAATTTGAAGATATATCAGCTTGATGTCAAATCAGTCTTTCTCAATGGCATTCTCGAAGAAGAAGTGTATATTCACCAGCCATAAGGTTTTGAAATTGACGGAGAAGAAAACAAGGTATATCGCCTGAAAAAGGCATTATATGGTTTAAAGCAGGCGCCAAGAGTTTGGAATGCACGCATTGATAGCTATCTTCAACATAATAGTTTCACCAAATGTCCATATGAGCATGCAGTCTACATGAAGAAAAACCATCAAGGTGAATTTTTGATTATTTGCCTATATGTTGATGACCTGTTGTACACGGGAACTAGCAGTGAAATGCTTATGGAATTCAAACTGTCAATGTTTAAAGAGTTTGAGATGACAGACAACGGACTGATGACCTATTTTCTTGGGATTGAAGAGAAGCAATAGCAAGATGGGATATTTATATCTCAAACAAAGTACATGAAGGAAATTTTGGAGAAATTCAAGATGAATAATTGCAACACTGTGAACACTCCAGTTGCTACAGGTATGAAACTATCAAGAGAAGGAAATGGAGGATTTGTGGACTCAACTTTTTTCAAGAATCTGGTTGGAAGCCTGAGGTACTTGACAATCACAAGGCCCGATATTATGTATGGCGTTGGACTTGTGAGTCGTTACACGGAGACACCAAAGGAGTCACATTGGCTAGCTGCAAAGATAATACTAAGGTATATCAAAGGCTCACTTAATCTTGGTCTATTTTATAATTATGGTGAAAATGCAAAATTAGTAGGCTATTCAGATAGTGATTGGGGAGGAGACCAAGATGAGAGAAAAAACACCACTGGCTATGTCACGACGCCCCTGACGTAGGCTGACGTCATGACCGGCACAGCGTACTATACACTGTACAAACCCATATACAGTATATAATACACTGTCAGCCTTCACGTACTCTCACAAACATTCCCAAAATGTACAGAATTTTTTTTCTATACCACACATCAAATCAAATCAAATATAGATATAGATGATCATTCCACTCATATTCATTACAATCATTCCACACATTAAATTCTCGCCTGATAAATATCTATGATCATCTCATCATCTCAAGCATTATATACTATTACCACACAACCCATCTAGGTGATATTACATATATATATAATGTGTGATAAGTATACATATCAAAATAACAAAAGCTATTTCCTCCAAGCAAACATACACATACCAGACTCACTCACGGAGTTTCCTTTTCCCTTCGACTCAATACCTGAAATATTGGAGGAAATAGGGTGAGCAAACAACAGCTCAGTGAATATAGTTCTTGAGATGGCAATTATATACATTTAAAGAAATATGACATTTAAACTCATTTCAAACATTTATTTAACACATGCATCGTTCAACGAATATATCATACATGTCAACAACATAAATTTCATGCTTTTCAATAATATAATGCACAATTTCCCTCATCCGCAAGGCAAGAGAGCGGGTCTAACCTTGTATGGTCGTACAAGGTAGACACAGCCTCTCATTACCCAATTTCAAAACACAATGCACAATCTCCCTCCTCCGCAAGGCAAGAGAGCGGGTCTAACCCTTGTATGGCCGTTACAAGGTAGCCACAACTTCTCATTACCCAATTCACAGTCATTTCAAGGATCGCAACCCTTGTTAGGACAAACCTAACGAAATGACAATGAGGAATCGCAAAGCCTCATCATTACAACCTCCAATGCTAAAATAAGTTTGCATGATCCATAAACTCAATGCAGTATATATAAATCTAACATGCATACCATCAACCATTTTATATACGTACAATGTCATACAAGAACCAAATCAAGAAAACTATACTCACAGTACAACACGTTCCACTTAAACCCAATCATCGTCGCTTTCGAGTCCAGCTCCAAGTTAAATCCAATTAATTTAACCTGTCACAATCACTCCATAATTTAATTGCATGTCTTCATATTTATGTACATCTTTAATTTCTCAACTCACTTCAAATCACTACTAATAAATCCATTTAGGACTCAAAAGCAGTTATCTCGTTTCTATAAACTCAAAACGGGGTTTCATTGGGTTCACATCACTGGTCACATCACTGTGCACAGTACGATTCACATCACTGATCAATGTCACTATTCACTATTCACTGTACACTATTCACTATATTACTGTGCACTATTCACTATTCATCACTATTTACTATTTACTATTTACTATTCACTGTGCACTGTGCACTATGCACTGTGCACTGTTCACTGTTCACTGTTCACTATTCACTGTGCATTGTGCATTATTCACTATTTACTATTTACTATTTACTATTCACTATTTCACTATTCATCCGAAACTATTCATCACTATTCATCCGACAGATGTAAATTGTATTAAAATTGTCAAACGATCTTCAAAACGCAAGAAATCGAATCTAACCATAGATTCGGAGTCCCGATAATCCAGGGAGCATTTTTCTACCTTCTGAGTGGGTTTTCATTCCCGTTGGGGTCAAAACCCCAATTTGTCAAAAACGCCGTAAAACGGCTCCCACAGTAAAAATTAGTCCGCTAGAAAGGGTACATCTAACTTAGATAGTAATTTTACGAAGAAAAAGAGTGAAAATCACTTACTGTATGTCCGAATTTCGCGTGATTTCTGAGTTCTTCCTTTTTTCTTCTTCTCTTCTCTTCTCTTCTCCTCTCTGCGTCTTCTCTTTCCCTCTCTGGAAACATCGGTTAGATAGTTTTTATTTTTTAATAATATGAATACTGTTCACAATGAACAGTACCCCCTATTTGATGAACAGTAGTTACTATTTATACTACTATTCATACTACTATTTGATGAACACTATTACTATTCAAGTACTGTTCATTATTTTATTGTATTTTATCTTTTTATTCGTTCTTCTTCTTACACTCAATCACATACACGTATTTTGGCTCCTACGTATAAAATACGTATCTTATCAAACGTATAGTTAGCTCTTACATATAAAATACGTGTATTATCACGCGTATATGTAGCTCAATACGTGTATTATCAAACGTATATTGAGCTCTTATGTATAATATATGTGCATTATACATCTCGATATACGTGTACGTCATTTACTTAACTTAACGGGGTGTTACAGGCTATGTCTTCTATCTTGGCACAACTGCATTTTCTTGGACCACCAAGAAACAAAAAATAGTGGCTCTATCTTCTTGTGAAGCAGAGTATATAGCAGCTTCATCTACTGTTTGTGAAGCAATATGGGTACGGAATATTTTGAAGGAGCTGGATCATCCACAGGAGGAGCCAACTGTGATATTTGTGGACAACATGTCAGCTATCCAGCTTGCAAAGAATCCAGTCCATCATGGAAGGAGCAAGCACATTGATACTCGGTTTCATTTTCTTCGTGATCATGTGAAGCAGAAGACTGTAGAGCTCCAATATTGTCACACTACTGAACAAGTAGCAGATATATTCACTAAACCATTATCAGGTGAAATTTTCATGAAGCTAAGAGACATGCTAGGCATGAAGCAGTTTTGATTTGAGGGGGCGAATGTTGGCATCCGTTCAAATTCCAAAACTGAAGAATTCATTTGGAAACTTTATAGTGAATGTATCTTAATATGAACATATTTAATATGTTCATGAATGTATTTAGAAGTTAATGAATACATGCATGTACCTAGGATAGTGTGATCTATGAACTTAGTGGTTCATGTATGTGAAGATTGCATGTACCTAGGATAGTGTGATCCATGAACTTAGTGGTTCATGTATGTGAAGATGCATGTATGCATTTATTGTATTTGCCTAGGTAGGGTCCTATAAATACCTCATGTATTTCTCATTTTCAAATCAAGCAAAGTGCACAAGTTCAAGTGCAAGTTCAAGTCCTTCTCCTTCTCCAATATTTTTCTTGTTTAGAGTTTGTGTGCTCACTACGTTTCCAACATCTTCATCATCTGAGATCTCTTCCTCCCAGAGAAGCTGGAATTGCATTTGGAATCTCATCTTCCAAACAAAGATGTCTGCCCACAGGTGAAGGTTTGATGAAACGTCATATCGCTGAGTTTGGGAAATGTCCTGTTTGTAATAGGGCCTTACAAACAACGGGGCACATTTTCTTTGTCTGTAAAACAGCAAAAGAAGCATGGGAAACGATATTCCCACCGAGAAGTAGCTTTGTCCAAACCTATTTCCTGAACTTAACTATGCATTTCCAAAAGGAAGACCTTGAACAAATTATCACAGTTATATGGGCACTCTGGAATAACAAAAACAAAGTAGCACACGGAGGATCAGGCATCACAGGCTCTGAGATTGTCCATTGGGTAATCTCACATTTGGAAATGTTCAAGGAAGCAAATGTTGATCAAAAGGTAAACTTCCCATCTCGGCTTAGACCAGATTTAGTAATTCAGAGATGGAAACCGCCCCACCCCGGTCTGTTTAAATTAAACACAGATGCAGCCATGAATGCAGACCAGGGAGTGATAGGTCTTGGATATGTTATCCGTAACAGTAGTGGCAAGATTATGTTGGCCGGATCCAAAAAATTACATATGAAAACTTCGGTAGATGTTGCAGAGGCACTAGCATTGAAGGAAGGCATTCTAAAAGCAAAGGAAACTTAATGTTTCCCCCCTAGTAGCAGAAACTGACGCAACATCTGTGATTAACATGGCCCAAAGGAAACAACATTCCAATCTAGAAATCGCAGCAGTTATCCATGATATTCTCTACCTTTCCAGCGAGACACAACTAAAGGAATTCAATTTCACTCCAAGAAGAAACAATGAGGTCGCCCATGCTCTTGCAAAGTTTGCTCTTTCTATCAATCAGGAACTTGTTTGGTTAGAAGATGCCCCTGGTGGGTATTTCATTTGGCTAACCAGGATTGTATTCAATTTTCCAATTAATTCAATCCATCTTTTCCTCAAAAAAAGAAAAAGAAAAGAAGATACTTTGGACCTCTATGACACCCCAATTCTTTTAGGCTCATGTGTTATTGTATCTCCAAGGGGTACGTGGGATAGAATTCCCTCCACAATGTTTTAACTTCTAAGAGGATACATCTGCCGTAATTAATTATTAAATAAAACAAATGGGAGAGAAACAGAAACCTTTTTCATAAGGAGTCTAACCATTTTTATTTTCTTTTCTTTTCTTTTTAGCTTTTACATGGTGTTTGGCATCTCAAGAGTTTAGACAATATCCTCACTTGGAATGTTAAATTGGTTTCATACCCAGAAACATTGAGATAAGTTGCAATATTAACATAACAAAATCCTGATATAGAAAAGATAAAACCACTGAGAAACATGCTCCGATAATCAACTCCGACGACTTCAAATTAGAAAAAAAAAAAACAAACAAACAAACCTAGAATTATGATGTTCTTCTATAGAAATATAGTGTCATACTACTGATCATTCAAAAGCAGGTACAACCGTACAACAGGCCTCAATGAGCAATCTCAAGCCATAAGTACAGCCTTAGCTCCAGTTGCTGCAGCCTTAGCTCAGATAATCAACTCTGGCGACGTCAAAAAACAAAAAAAAAAAACTAGAATCATGATGTTCTTGTATAGAAATATAGCTATATACTACTGATCATTCAAAAGCAGGTACAAAAGGCCTCAATGAGCAATCTCAAGCCACAGGTACAGCCTTAGCTCCAGTTGCTGCAACCTTGGGAGGAGCAGCACCGGAAGCTCCAGCAGTGGAAGCGGCAGAATTGGCTTTCGCATCTTTTGCAGGTTCTGGTACTGGAGCAGGGGAAAGCTTCATATGGGGAGGTGTATCATGCTTAAGCTTCAACAGTATCTGACGCATCCGCGCAAGATCAGTTGGTTTCCCAGGTTTGGGCCCTTGGATCAGAACAATGGACGGCTTCTTATCTTGGTCTTTCTTCCCTCTTTTCTTCGCTATCGCTGGCACTTCTTTTGGTATGAGTTCCGCTATTGCCTTCCAGTAGTTCTTATCAGTTTCAGCATGGAACTTCTCCTGACTGGCCACAAATAGCTGGCATGCAACAAGATATTAGTAATGTGGAAGGAAACACTCTTCCATACAAAACAAATTTCAGTATTTCAAGCCTTTCTATACCATTTTTATAGAATCAGGATAAAAGCCATCTGAAACAAATGTTAACTGGTATAATCAATGAGGTTACCCCTACAAAATCTGGTATCTATGCATACTCTAGCACGAGAACAATGGGACTTGGAAGTAGTAGGCCAACTATATGTTATGCCTCCAAATACAACTAAATTAGGATAGTACACTAAAAATACAAATTTGAAAGCTCAAACATGCCTCAATGAGCTAAAAGAATTTGGTACAATTGTATTCCACAGAGTCTGCCAGATTAAAACCCCAAATGATCAAAGATATCACACCACTATACGCCATATGATGCAAAAATGTAACTCATGTGACAACTTGCTTCTAAATATCACTGACATTTACTAATGATACAAATTCAAAAGGCTAACCAGCAATATAACTATATAGAACAATCAACAGTTACCGTCAGCCATCTATAAAACAGATTACAAGCACACATAAGTCCCTCATAACTGGAGAGAGCCAACACAGGAACTTTTTTTATGAAAAACTATTGAAATATCTACTACTATTATAATGAATATACTCAAATAGTTGACCATGAAGCCTTTTTTTTTACCAAAAATGCCCTTGAAAAGCTTATCTTAATATTAATTGTAAAAATTACTTTTATTATTAATAAGAGGAAAATTTTAATTTCATATTTTAACTATTTTTCAGTTTTCACTTCTGCATGTCTCCTACATTTTAGGTTTTTTTTTAATTTTAATTTTCCTATTCCAACATTCTGACTTCCAACCTTTTACTCTTACTTACCCTTATCCCTATTTTTATACAATTTTACCTATTTTATTTGTGTTTAAAGATAAAAATATACATATTTCTTTTTATAAAAACAATTATTTTAATTTATTTATAATAACAGTCACCATCAATGCATGCGTGCAAACACTAGCATTCATAGAAAAAAGTTACATCTGAAACAAATGTTAACTGGTGGGATGAGCTGAGCAGTCAGCCAAGTCACCCTGCTTAGATTGTGGCCCAACAAATGTCATAGAGAAGACAAAAAGAAAAGGAGTGAAATATTAGCAATTAGAAAGAGAAGTGAGAAAGAAAGAGTTAAAATCAAGACTAGCAAAGATATTGTGAAGGGATGAGAGGAAACAATATTGAAGAAGAAGAGGAGATGGTTAGACGTAGAACAGGAGGAAGGAATATAAGCAGGAGGAGCAAATGTATAGCTGCAACCTTCTGAGAGACAGAGAAGTAGAACTAAAAACTAAATAGAGGAATAGAGAGTGAGCAACAAAGAGATTCAAGATGAGAAGTAGAGCAAGTCTAAAAATTAAGAGCAGAAAGTCCAGATGAAAAAGATGGATTGAAGAAGTCAATTGAAGAATGGATGAGAATGAGGTGAGTAGAAATGTAGAATGATCAAAAGAAGGGATGAGAGTGAGATGAGAGGTAGATTGATCAAAAGGGATGAGAAAATCAAAAGAAAAGATGGAGTAGCAAGAAAGAAGAATGATCAAAAGAAGGGATGAGAATGAGATGAGAGGTAGATTGATCAAAAGGGATGAGAAAATCAAAAGAAAAGATGGAGTAGCAAGAAAGAAGAAAGAAGAAGAGAAAACAGAAACTGTTTATTCATTTCATTTCCAACCAATCACCTCTACAACCCTATGACAAACTTTTTATAGACACTCAAATAACTCTTAGTAAAGTTCCTAATCAAATAGAACAACCAGAATCCTAAACCTCTCAAATAAAAAATAAAAGATCCAAGTCCAACTAAATATAAATA
The DNA here is from genome assembly GCA_035771175.1 of Paratinospora sagittata. NCBI lineage: Eukaryota > Viridiplantae > Streptophyta > Magnoliopsida > Ranunculales > Menispermaceae > Paratinospora > Paratinospora sagittata. The sequence continues at coordinate 27,569,255 of CM069609.1, forward strand.
TCTAGAGCTTTTATAAAATAAATAATTCAAAGCCTATCTACAAATTAATCCTAACCCCACATCCTCCTTATCTTGGAGACTCGGACTACCAAAGCATGTCCTAAAGAAAGGAAAATAATACTCTCAAAATTTGAATTAAAAAGGGTGTACACCAAAGCATGTCCATTGCGGGGTTTGCGGGATTCGGAGATGGGACAACGTGCACGTGCAACCTTACCTCCATATTGAAGTGATTGTTTCCAAATTCGAACTCGTAACCTTCAGGTCACGATGGAGCAACCTTAACCGTTGCACCAAGGCCCATCCTTCATTCTTGAAATTTAAATTATGAGATGAAATAAAATAAATATATTGATGTAGATTCGTCGCGGAAGCAAGAACGAAAATACTCAAAAATATAACCAAATATATATTCTATTGAATAAAATATTCAAAGAGGAAAAAAAAAATCTTCATCTCTTAAATTTCATAATTGGAGCTCCTTATATAAATAACTCCCCTAAAACATCTTAGAAACTAACTAAAACACCTAAAAATAAGTTTCCTAACATATCTATAATATAAAAGCAACTTCCTAATCCTATTATAAATCTATTTATACACTTCTAAAACACTTTTTAATACACTTAAATAATAAAAACGAATTTTAAAACTATCTAGAACTACCACTAAAAATTAAATATATCAAAATAAAAACTTCTCTAATAAGATAAACAAAAATAAAAAACATTGTAAAGTACGTTATACATCATATATGATTGGGACTTGGGAGCTTGTAATTACAATTGCACCCATGGACTAGCTACGGTGAAGCTAGCAAGTCAAGTCCATTCTTAGGTGTGGAGAAATAATACTTGCGATTAACCATAAAATGGGAAATGACAATGAGTGTTTAGTGTAATCCTTCTAGAGAGCAATTTTTAAATCTAACGGAAGAAGATTGGAAAAACCTTGCTAATTTCCCCACACAGTCTCACAGGTTACTAAGCCCATTTGACACAATGATTGCAATGGCATTTTAACAGTTACCATCACAGAAGTTCTTTTTTAGCTTATTTGTTACTTTCAGTTTATCCTAAAAAAGAGCAATTACATCGTGATTTGGAGAAGTTGGCCCCAATTAGCTTTTAAAAAGAGCTTCTGTAGTTGGAATTTGTCTATCCAAAAAGCCCTTGCCTTCTCCTATTTTTTCTCACATTTTTTTAATGCTCTTTGAAAAGAACGTTTTTAATTAGTTAAACAAACAACTATCTGACAGTAGAAATACTTTTAAAACATAGTTTCCATATAAGTTGACAATTACTTTTTCGATAAGCACTTTTATCAGAAGCACTTTTGTAAAAAGTAATTATAAGCAGAAGTTGTTCCAAACAAGCACATTATCGCTAAAGGACAATCCCAAAAGTGCTCTAAGAAAGACTGGACATTAAATCTATGGTTTAAAAGTAAAAGCTTCTAGATGAAACTAGTTTTCTGGCAACCAAGAGAAGAAAGGAACTAAAAAGGGTTGACTATTAAAATTAAGTAGTTTTTTTTTTTTTTTGATAAACAAAATTAAGTAGTTTAATTTGCTAATTTTTCAGTTCAATACTTGTTGTACGGATCATTCTTAGATGGTTTGTTTCCAATTCTCCTATGAAAAAACAGAGTATCAACGGGAAAATTAAAACATCTAATGTAGTATCCATGAAACTTAGCTCCCATCTAAAGAAATAAGGTTACCATAATAATTAAAAAAGCAGGGAGTGATTAGAACTAAAATGAACACTAACCAATGATTAGCAAAATATGCAACCAAAAGAGAGGGGGGAAGCATAACTAAAAAATCCATTTCTACCTTTTCCTTCTCTCTGTTAGTGGTTTTGTTTGTCTCAACATTCACCTTTCTCCTCCTGTGGAATTCAATTTTGTATTCATCTGCTTCATCAATTATTTGGTTCAGCAATTTTTTCTCTTTCTTTTCCTTTTCTTCCAAGTAAATTGCATTCAGCCTGTTCATTAGACAAAGAAAATGACAGGGAGTGTTGGATAATAAAATACAATTCTATCTTTTACTAGAATAACCACAAACCAGCACCATAGATCAATTATAATGTTTTGGTTCAAACATTCATGCATTATGGGCTCTATAATAGGATTGAGACTGGGATCAGTTCCAAGACTATGAAAAGCTTTCGATCATTAAAGGCAATAAAATAAAGTTTTGGAAAGATAAATCCAGCACCTCACAATTTGCACCATGGAATCAGAATGATTTACAGCATCTGATTCATAAAAAAAAAATTGTTCTATTTCTTCCTTAGTTGATGAGAATACAACTAGTAAAACCATATTGGTATATTCGAAGTTAATTCTTTTTATTTGGTTTTATTTCCTCTCCTGCCCCTAATTACTTGGTTGCCTCTGCTTTCAAAATCAAAATCTCATCTGAAGTGGTCATCTTTGTTTCCAATGCATCATTCTTAATAGTTAAATCTTTTCTTGTAAGTATAAGTACCTCCTAGCTTTAGCTATTCACTCAGCCTTGGGAATTCAAAATCCTATCTATAAGTAATTTTTTTGGTGTTAAAGGATGAGGAGAAAAGTTTTCCAAATATTGTTGTAGGGAACCTTTTTTTCTCCTTTCAATTGTTTATGGTGAGATAAGTTTGGCAAATTTATGGATCAAAGGAGTGGCATTGGATGTCTCATTAGGATGCCATCAAATTACAAGCTTTTGATAGACCTCCGGTGCATTTTACATAGGTCAGGCGAAAGGGAAGTCGGAAGGAAGGTGTGACGAAAGCGGTGGGTGATGGAAGTGAGAAGCAGCACACGTGAGTTAGTTAGTGGGGAAAACAAATATAAATAGGGATGACATGTAATATGGGGAGTGTGGAGTTTTCTTGTAAAGGAGTGGCAGAGCACTCGAACTCTCTGTATTTTGTTATCTTGTATTCTGGTTTTCTTGCATTCTTTCATTCTCGTATGTTGGAATTGGAATCCCTGTAAGGGTTTACTTTGGATTTCTTGTGCTGTTGGAAAGGTTAATACATACATTCATTCTTGTACTCTGTACAATTTACATTCCAATAAATTTGAGCACTATCAGCTTTCTACCCTGTTGGATCAATTAAAAAATATGTTAACAAACTAAGTGTAACAGGAATGCAAATGTTGTGGTGAATATGTGATAAAACTGTAAAACTTTAAGAGATAGAATTATAAATAAACATATTTGTGAAATAGTTGGAAAAACACCAATAGGAGATCAAACGAAAGAGAATAGACTAAGGTGGTTTGGACACATACAACGTAACCTTTAGATGCACCAGTTAGGAAAAGTGACCTATTAATACTAAATGGTAACAGTAGGGGTACGTAGACCTAAAATAACATAGACAGAGATAATTAAGAAAAATCTAACTTCCTGTAATTTGAATGTGGATTTAGCCCTTGATAGGGTAGAGTGGAGGAAGCATATTCAAGTAACCGACCTCATGTAGTTGAAAAAAGCCGTAGTTGAGTTGAATTGAGTTGCCTTGCTAGATCAAGAACATTGCGGCGGATACTATGACCTTTTTTGAATTTCTCAAGGTCAAATGGGCCAAATCCCTCCTAATTATTTATTTTCTTTCCCTTTCTAGTTGTGTTTCTTTTGAAGACGAGTCTGTCCAATAATATGAAATTGGATGCCTCATTAGGAGATCATGCAAATCCCAAGACTGATGCCCTACTGGATCAAGAACATTGCTGGAGCGTACACTAAGATCTTTTTCGAGTTTCTCATGGTCAACTAGTTATGAAGCCAACAAAACTATTCACCATAGGATAATAACGATTTATCCTACATCTCAACGAACATCCAATAGGTAGCCATAAAAATCAACCACATAAAAATCAATGGTTATAAACAAATTCGTATAATTAGGTTGCATTTGGTAATTCTTCACCAAAAACGAACTAATCAAACACTTCTAACTTTGAACACAAAAATAAGCTTGCAATCGAGACTAAAGATAAAGTTAAAGAATCCAAATTAAATCAAAATTCATCAAACTAAACAGAAGAAAAAGAAAAAAAAAAAAAAAGGCTCGGATCAACGCACCTTCTCCACTCTCTAAGTGAGAAGCCCTCCTCGGGCTGCATTTCTTGCGGAGGCGGCAAGATCGGATCATCGGACTCAACAAAACCCTCATCGAACGCATTTCCGTTCGTTTCCGGTGCAAACGACGAGAAGCCACCGCCGGAGGCGTAGACGGACGGTGGAGACGGAATTTCCGGGATCGGTTGCGCCGGAAAGCCGTTTTCGTCTCCGGCATAGGACGATGAGTTGCCGAAGATCGGGACTGAGTCGTCGACCAACGAGTCCTTGACGGAGTCGTTGTCGGCGAAATTGTTGAACGAGTCGAATCGCTGGGAAGGGAGACGGGGATCGTAGCCTAGATATCCGTCGTCGTCGAAGGGACGAGTCGAAGAAGCCGCGAATCGCGATTCCTCGCCGTCGTGACCGAATGAATCGTCGAAAGAAGAAGACATGTTGAACGTTGCTCCGAAACGGTCGGTGATCTTCCCTCGCAAGAATCGTTTCGCTCTCTCTCTTGTCCTGCTTACGCTGCTGCGCGTACTAACCGGCACCTGTGGCCCGTGTGTCTTGTTATTTTTTGGTTGAAATACAATAATACCCCGCCTTGTTCACAAAACTTACAATAGTATCAATGGCCCGTTGTTAGATTACATGGAATTATGCGTGCAATCAGCTCAGTGTTTATTTAAAAAGTTTTGTTAACCATGAAGAGTAAATTCAACCCTACCTTTACTTCTCTTCATTGATGTTAAATGCAAAGATGTTTGTCTTTCTTTGTTGCCATGCAACAAAACTAACAAAATGTTTTATTAACTATATATGCCAATGATCACTTGCTTTAGTAGTTGATACCCCTCTCTTTTACAAGTAGAGGTTGAAATTCTCTTGCTAACATAATAAATAGGGTGACCATGGTCGTTGGCTCTTAATAGTCTTATTTTTTAGCACTATGTTTCCTCTATTATAAGGACTTAGCATCCAACTATTTACTTTGTTTTTGTTGCCCTTATAAAGAACGTCAATTGTATATGTATATTCTTCAAATGATTTATGAAGTATGTCTTTAGAAAAAGAGATTCGTTGTTATCATGTTACAAAAAATAAAAATAAAAATAAAAATAATACTATCTTATAATTCTCTCTCTATCAATAATTAATTAAGTATTTTAAAATTTTTTCAACTTTAAGTACATTTGACCTTCCATTTCATCACAATTAGTTCAAAACTCAAATAACAGAGAAAACTTGCATTGGTAGTTGGCACTGGAGACTTTGTTCTGTTAATTATAAAATAAATAGTTCACTTTTGAGCCTTTGTACTATATAGGCCATGTTTGGGACGTTGATTTTTTCAGTATTGTGGTGTGAAATGGAAATAAACACAATGTTACTGTGTTTGGCACGCCAACATTGCGATTGTGATTTTTATTTTACCGTAAATTTTGCACAATTTTAAAAAGCATCTTGCCTCTGTTTCTACGATTATCATTGTGTTTAGCCTAAAACGCCGCCGCTCTCCCAAACATGGCCATAATAGACCCTTATACTTATATTAGGTTGTCCAAGCTTTTATATGCCTTAAAGTGTGCTACTATACTAAGAGTTATTTTTCTCCTTCGCTCGCAAGGGAGCTCTTCTTCTTGCCTACACGGTTAGTTTTAAAGAAAATAAATAAAAATCATTTGTTACAATGAAATAAAGGGAACCAATTCATGTACTAAACCCTATTTCAAAAAAGTTCACTTAAATTGAGTTGAGTTATATTAAATAAAAGTTCTATTAGTCATAAAATCTTTATAGTCATATACTTTTTCTGAATTTATAAAATAAAATAAAATCTTTATAGTCTACATTTTTTTTTCTGAAATTATAAAACAGATTAAATATTGATTTAGTTTCATAAATATGTTGCCCACCAACAAACGCTATACATAATTTTAGAGTATTATTCAAAATATATTGTTGCACAATAACTAGTGAAAATTTGACTTAATGTGATACCCTTATTCTGTAATTATCCGCTAGAAGTAGTGAAGTACAACAGATAATGTCATATCACCCATAAATGATAAATCTATTACATGACATTAAAATATTAAGGTATACAAAATTAAATAACTAGGGCGTTTCTTAGGTCAACATTGTGGAAAGTCCCCTAAAATATATATGTATATATATATATATATAAATTGTGATGAGATACTACAAATATCTATATTGATTCAATGAACACTTATTTTAATCCACGTTTTATTACATTACATCACTGTTATAGAGATACATAATTCCCAGAGCTTCTGGTGAAAATCCACAAGCTAACTCAAGTATAATTTTATAGAAAAAAAAAAAAACTCAAGTATAATTTGTCTGAAACCCAAAAAAAGTAAGAAGAGTAGGTGTTATAATTCGCCTATGTATTATCTTTTTAGTCATACATAGTCTATATATATATATATATATATATATATATATATATATATATATATATATTTAATTTATGATTTGTATATTTTAATTTGTTATAAATATAAATTTTAAAGTATCAAAACATTTATTTTAATATGTTAAATCAAACTCATAAATCATCTTACAAAGTTAGCTCTTAGGTTTGATTCGTAAGTCCGGTCCAAAGTCTTCGCTCGTATATTCATATTTGAACTTTGATTTCAAATATAAGTTTAATTCGACTTAATTTATTAATAAAACTAGTTAATGTGTACGTGCGTTATACATAAATAGAAAAAAATTAAAATTATTTTATAAATCTCCTCCCATTTAAGAACTAAAAATTGTGACGTGAATATGCTACGTCATAATTCACGAACACCTGTTACCCAATATACAAAAATTAACACAACACTCTTGGATTAAAGATTTAAGAACTATTTTGCGGAGAGAAAATAAAAAATAAAAATAAAATAATCTTATTAACAAAAATAACCCAAATGTTGTTCCAAATAAAGGAGGATTTGCTTGAACGAGATAAGTTTACAACTTTTGTTTTTTATGTTAAGTAGTGTATGTGAATGTCAGAATTTCTCACTGATTTTATATTTTTTTTTCTGAATTTCTACTATGTGCCTTTCTATTGACCTGTAACAACTCTAACAGGGCTCGTCTCGAATAAGGTCCTCCATTGTCAATTGTAGTAACACTTCATCTACTTCAACAATCGGTCAACATTTTAGTTTCTCTGCAAGTACTATTTGAAAGTAGAAATGGTTGGCGTAAAATCTATTGTTGTTTAATTACTTTTATATCCTCTAAAATTTAAATCTTTAACTTATGAGATAAATAAACTATTAATAGATGGAGGGATAATTTGGGGATTTAAACCAAATTGATTACACCGTGAGTAGAGAGAAGTTTTTGAATTATAAGTAGGATAGATAACACTTGATTCGACTTGGCTCGCTCCATGGAGTTGGGCCGAACCGATCCAAAGGGGCCAAATTGCCAGCACAGCCAAAAGGGTAAAATCGGAAATTCACAGCTGGTAACAGGCAAAGAACTGATGAAGCCGTTCGTTGTTGCTATTCTTCATCTTCTCCGACTCTTCTTTTCTTTTTAATTCGTCTTCTTCTCTCTCAGTTTCTTCTTCTCAATATCTTTTTCCTTCTCTCAACGAATCAGTTTTTCGATTCTATTCTCACTTGCAAAAAAAGAAAAAAACTGTATTTCTTCTGATCTCGAGAAAGATATGGTTCTGTCGCAGAAACTGCACGAGGCCTTCAAAGGCACGGTAGAGAGGATTACTGGACCGCGCACGGTGTCCGCATTCAAGGAGAAAGGTGTTCTAAGTATCAGCGAATTCGTCATCGCTGGAGACAATCTCGTATCTAAATGCCCTACATGGTCTTGGTAAACAATTTTTTTTTTTTTTCTCGTCTTTATTTGAATCTTGAATAATAAATTTTAGGTACCCTACTTTTGTTTCGCAGTTCAACGAAATTTTCAGCCTAAAGGTTTGATTTTTGTTTGGTTTTGTGTTCAATTTCTACCTTTTAGCAAAGAAAGAATAGAGCCTAAGTTATAAGATCTTAAACTGTTTACAGTCTTCCCACTCCCCCTTTTTTTGTTTTTAATTGAGATGAATATTGACAATGAAATTATGATTAAATAGGATGAGAAAGGAATTGGTATTGTTGGTGAGTGATAGCTGAAAATGATTATGTTTGTTATTTAGTTCAAACATCCACGGATAGCGAAACATTATAGGTTTTATTCTCAAAATTAAAGAAGGATGAATGAAATGAAGAGATAAGACCAAAGTTTTGTGTGGTAAGTGTCTACTTAAAATTTCAAAGAAAATTATACTATGTAATTAAAATACCAGTAATGCGCTATGGAGCAAAACCATGGGAAGATAAGAAAGAATTCATGGATAGGATGAATATGGTACTTGTTAGTATTTAGTTAGGATATCAATGTGGAGACGGAACTTGGAAGAGTAAGAAAACCAGGAAGAATGTAACTGGACATTAGTCATTGTTGAGGGCACAGGGATAGCATTAATTAGTAATGAGATGTGTAAAGTCGGTTGAGATAGTATAATAGTACGAGAGAGGACCAATGATTGTGTGACTGAGAGTGAGTGAGGTGGAGCAAGTTGAAATTGTTGAAACGGCAAGGAAAAAGGCTAACATTGACTTGGTGCGAAGTAGTGAGAAACTCACAGGTGCTATGAGATGACAAAAACTTTTGATTTATCCTCGATGGAAGTTTGTTATCTTTTTTATAATTCTTAAATGGAATTTTGATTAATATTTAATACTATCTTAAATGAAATTTTGGTAATTTGGCCTATAAGTATGAGAAAAAGGTGAATTCTGCCTTAAATATGACAAACTTTAAGCTGATTCTTCCAATTTTTGTTTGTTGTTTTGTTGAGGAACCATCTTGAGAGAAATTCTCATTTGAAAACCCTCCAAACCTCCCCCCTTATCTGCCCCTCCCAACCTATGGCCATGGAGAAAACTAATTGAAAATTATGTGGCTAAGATGTTTAGTTGGACTTGTAACCACCTCAAATTCCAAATATTAGTAAAAGATGAAGAATTAATTGCAATAGGATTCTTGACAAAGGTTTCAATCCATACAAGTTGTTGCGGTTACATGCTATTCAAAGTCCCAATCTATTCTTATAATCCACTGGACAAAGAAATCATAAGAAAGATGTAGTTCTTATCCAATAAATTATAGAAAAGCAAAAGTTGTACATATACCAAACCAACCTTTATTTTGTGACCAAATTTTCTGTTATCCTCTTGTTTATTCTTAATTAACTATATATCTACTCTTACAATTATTTTTTTAGTATCTTCTCCCATTCATTCTATCAAAACTCAAAAGTGCAGTTCATTTAAATTAGTAAATAGGAAATGAGGACTTGATAATTGGTATGGGTGCTTTGTGATTCAAGAAATAGCATTTTTGAGGCTGAATCACTAGCTACCTTTTCTTTATGTCTCTATCATTATGCTTTCTTTTCTTTTCATGATCATGGATTTCCTAAGTATTTCCTTCCCTTTTTGCTTCTCAAAAGAGACAAAAACATATCTTCGAACTTAATTTATCTGGAGATTGAGATTAGGACGCTTCTTGTATTTCTTTGTTTCTTTAGTCATGGTTGTTTTATTCCAAAGTTTTTTTTTTTTTTTGGTGTGTGTGTGTATTAGGGAATATGGTGAGCCAAGCAAGCGAAAGTCCTACTTGCCTCCTGAGAAGCAATACTTGATTACAAGAAATGGTGAGAGTCGCGGAACACTTTGTTAAAATGTTTTTGTTTGGTATTGTGGTTTTGAATTGTCGCACAACCATTATCATTGTGCAAGTTTCATGATGTGATGAAATGTAGACTATTTCACCAAATCTCTTCTCTATTTAATTGATTTTGACCTTTAACTTGGACATTGAGTTTTGTTGGCTAATTGTTGTAGGTAAAGCGGGGTATTATTATAGAGCTTAGCTACTTTAGTACTATATTTCTTTTTTTAGCATACAATTTTCTTTGCATTTATTTTTGGATAATGGCTATTTCTATTGGTGTATCATATAATTCATATCTATACACCTATGGTTACTGTGCTATTTATGAAAAGCATTACTTGTTAGAGAACTGAAGGGGAGCCTTGGCGTAACGGTTAAATTTTCTGTTATGTGACCATGTGGTCACGGGTTCGAGTTGTGTAAACAACCTCTTGCTAAAAATAAGGTAAGGCTGCGTACAATAGATTCAAGTGTGGCCCGACCCTTCTCTAGGACCTTGCATTGGCGGGAGCTTCGTGCACTGGACTGCCTTTCATTACTTGTTAGAGAATCATGAGCTATTATTGAGTAGATCTTGTATTAGGTTGACTGTTAGCAGAAAGATACAATTTCTGCCTTTGTCATATCCTTGGTGGACATAGAGGTAGGTCATATCGATATTTCCATATTGGAAACTTACTTTCCAAAAAAATTGAAATAATGATCCTCAATATTATAAGATGCAAAGGTTTGAGGCAAGTAAGGTAGTTAAAGGGGCGAGACACATTTAAGGTGATGAGGGCTCTAATGCCCGAGGTGCAAGGAGCAAGACAAGGCACACACTTTTTAGAGTTAAGTTTTTTAAGAATTTAAAAAAGATAAAAATTTATAAAAGTTCTGAATTTTATCTCATCATACATCATAATGTTCATAGTAGCACTAATGTTTCTATTTCCTAGTTATTATTAATACTATTTCTTTTTAGATATTTAAAATTGAACTAAAGCAAAAAACACAAAAACAAAGAAGAACAAGTAGCAACTATGACGCCTTTATAACAACTTATTGTTGTTATAAAAGCGTTGTTATAAAAGCAAAACACAAGTTTCCTTTAATGGTTTATGTTCTATATTGTGTATTATGTTTCCTTTAATGTTTTTTGTTTTATTCAAATAAAAGAGAAAAAAAGCATATGATAAAACATTCATTTCATGATTAAATATATATTTTTTTAATGGGGAGTAGGAAATTAAGGCGTACGCTTGAGTTAGTGTGCCTTGCCTGTCAAGTATTGAGGTGCAACATGTGCACCACACCTCAAGGCACGCCTGAGGCGCACTAATGCACATGCCTTAATTGTACTGGAGGCAAGTCACTAGGCCATACTCCCTAACAAGGAGTAAATTGTTCACTTTGGGTGACTTACCTTCATGGATTTGCCTTTGAACACATGGTCCCCTCCGAACACTACACCGGAGGCCAACGCGAAGCTTGCCAACCCACGTGGTTACCTTCTCATGCTGCCCCTAAGGCTTCCCCTAAAACGTTGTTCACATGTATGACCCTTGTTTATCTAGAAACTCCATTTTTTATGTGAGACTATCACAATTCACTCTCTTAAACAATCCAATGTCCTTGTCGGCACACGAAGTATGAGTTAGCTTTGATACCAATTGTAACAAAAACCTTCCAATTGGGACCAAATTGTCTGCTTTGGGTGACCTACTCGCACATGCCAAGCTCGTCTGAACACATGGGTGGAGGCCAGCTCGAAGCTTGCCACATGGAAGCTTGGTGCCCACATGGCCCACCTTGTTCACAAGTTAGAGCTTGACCCTTGTTTATCAACAAGTCTAGGAACTCCCTCCTTTTTGTTGTAGAACTCTTACAAATGTGACAACCATGTCTAAGCTCATGCTGCTAAATGATAAGTTATTAAAATTTGAAGAGATTTGTTAGAAGTAGAGATTTTAAAATTAAAACGTTTACAAGTCAAGGAATGCCTTCTTCTAGGCAAGGTTTGAAACTTCGGCTTCGCCCGACACTTCGACCTTTAAAAATCGGAATTAATTTGGGGAAGTTCGACAAGTCTTGGAGAATTATTGTAAAAATTCGCCAACTTAGAGAAGTTTAAAGAATTTCTATATAGATGTTAAAATATGCATAATTACTATTAGAAATGATGAAAACAAACATAAATAGATACTTTTCACATAAAAAAGTATAAATATAATCGATTGAAACATGTGTTTTTACATTAACATTGTTTAACGCACATCCAAGGATAAAAAATTCGATTTCAACTTGACTTCGGTCACTTGAAAATTGGAATTAATTTGGAGAAGTTTAATTTGACATGGAGAATTTTTGTAAAAATTTGCTAAATTAGAGAAGTTCAGAGAATTTTTTTATATATGCTTAAATATATAGATTTATTGTAGTATAAGCTAAAAAACTAATATAAATAAACACTTTTAATTCATAAAAATACCAATAAGTGACTTTGCTTATTTTGAAATAGTGGCTTTTGGTCTTAATTCATCTTATTAAGTGGGTTGATGAATTTGAAATAGTGGCTTTTGGTCTTAATTCATTTTCTTTGTTTTGATATTTAATTTTTTGGTGGCTTGCTTCTCAACCATATACTTTGCTTGTTTGAATCCCATCATGCTTAATTGATTAGTTTATTATTTAAATGTATTGTTTTGTAATCTTGTTTTATAAGAGTTAACTAAAAGAAGATGGCTTTGAGAATTTTTTTAATTTTTTTTTAAGTTTTTATCTTATTTCAACTTTATTTATATATTTTTTTGCTTCTTTTCTTCTCTTTTTGGTAAAGCATATCCCATAAATTACATAATTTGTCAGCTTACTAAATTATTTTTTAAAATTTATATTGCTATGTTGGTTGATGAAGTTGAAAATAATACATAATTATTGATATTTTTTTTGTTTTTATTAATGAAATAACATTTTTTTACTTCTTTGTCGAATTTCATCGAACTTTGTTGAATTTTATCGAATTTTGTCGAATTTTATCGAATTTCTTGTCGAATGTTTGCATTTTTGAATTGAAAAATAGAAATTTTATTGAAGTTTATCGAATTTTGTCGAATTCTATCGAATTATTTCAGCGAATTTTTGCATTTTTTATTTTACATCCACTTCACACTTCGATGGTAAAAAAAAGGGAAATAATTCGTAGAAGTTCGCCGAATTTCGGATAATTTTCGAACCATGCTTCTAGGTAGCTTATTGCCTTTCTTGTGCTTTAAATCGAGGTGATGCATAGCCTTCTTTATTCCATGTTGATCCTATTTAACCTTTTGTGGGTACGCATAATTGGCCACGCGTTCAAACGTGCATATTATTTTCTATTATTTTTTATTAAATATTTGAAAGAAACTAGGAAACAACTTTTTGTTTTTTTTTCTTTGTTTTTTAAAATCAATACTCCAAAAACTCTTTTCAAAGATTTTGGTTTCAAAAATTGTTTCTAAATCCTAAATTAAACATGCCCTTAATCTTTCACTTGTTTGATTATTTTCATTTCTTTGCTTTTGCAGAACAAATTTATATCACTATCACATTTCATGTGTTGGAAAATACATGAGATGATTTGAGGGTGTTAGGTATCTTCTAATTGCATTTAGTCTATGAGATCCCGGGTTGGGGCTTGGTTCCATCAATTATGTGCTGCTGCATTTGCATGTGTTTTATACTTCCGTTCTAATGCAAGTATTCTTGTAATTAAAAAAATTATAAATAGTTTGGATCTCAAAACTATTAAAGTTACAACTGATGGCATGTGATGCACTGCTGTTTCAGTGCCTTGTCTTCGTAGAGCTGCATCTGTAGAGGAAGAATATGAAGCTGCAGGAGGTGAGGTTCTTCTAGATAATGAAGATAACGATGGTTGGGTGGCTACGCATGGTAAACCAAAAGGTTTGTCTTTTTATTGAATTTTATTTTGTTAGTGGTGTAAGGCTGCTGTAGTGTGACTCATGTGTGGAGCATTTCTTTTCTTCAGAAACCAAGTACGATGAGGAGAACTTGCCTTCCATGGAGACTCTTGATATTGGCAAAAACAAGACTATTCATTCTATCTCCTCGTATTTTGGGGGTGAGGAGGAAGAAGATATACCTGACATAGGAGATTATAATGAAGCTGACAATCTTATAGAGACAGATGATGTTGTAAGTTTTCATAGCTAATTTGTTTACTTTTTTGTTTTGCAACTTTAGTTTTGATTCATTCTCATCATAATTAGAGTTACCCACATACTACGGTTACTCCATGTGGATTCTACTTTGCTGTCCGCTTTATGCTTATGTTTATACCTACCATAGTACATTAGTACTAAAGAAGGTAATTGCTTAGTGGATTCTTCCATTTTGCTAAAGTGGGGGAATTGGGTGCATTCATAGTGACAAAATTCTCAACTCAACTAAGCTTTTTTCGAACTACATCTGGTTGACTACACGAATTTGCTTCTTCCACTCTGCTCTTTCAAGGGAATATGGGTTTAAAATTGAGAAATGAATATAACTTAAAACGATAAAGACAAGAATGATGTTATGATAATTATTAAAAATAACAAAAAACAAGAATGATAAAACCAAGAATATGGGTTTAAAGTTGAGAATTGAATATAAATTGAAACGATAAAAAACTAAAATGATACTTATTAAAAATCACAAAACAAAATGATGATTATTTACACTTAGACCTTACTCTTGAACTACTTAATAAGCTATTTTTTTTGAAAAAACTCTAAACTGTTTTAAACAATTAAAAGTTGCAAAATCATTGTGAATATTATGGAAATCATAAATCTTGAGCTCATCAATCAATTTGACTTTAAACTTATAAATAACAAGTGCATACTTATAACTATTTAAGTTCTTAACTAATAGAGATTAACGAAATGCACACTATAATCTGTGAACTAGATTCATTTGATTAGGTTTCTAACCACTTGAAGTCCTATTTTACACTTTGTGATTGAAGAATAATCCCTACTTGCAAATTTTTTTTTGGTTAATATGATTTCTTAGAGAATAAAATAATAGATTAACTTTAAATCTTATTGACAACTGTCTCCCATTTCTTTCATGTGAGTATTACTATAGTCTGGAGTTATCTTTAAATGTTCTAATCGCTGGATTGAATATGTTGTTTTAACCAATGTAGGCAACACTTCAATCTACATATCTTGTGGCTCATGAACCTGATGACGACAATATATTGCGGACTCGAACTTATGATGTTAGCATCATGTAAGACATATATGTGCTTTTTGTGAGGTTTTATATCTTTTCATTTTGTTTGTTATGATTTTATTTTTCATTTTTCTTCTCATTTCTTGCTATCAAAAGCCATGTATTTCATGAATTGGTTGTTTATAACTTTGCATTGTATTAAACTTTTTTTTTTCTCTTTCCTGATTCCACAATGACTCTCACAAAATTGATGTGTATGATATACTCTAACTTTGTCACCCTATGAGTTCCAATCCTTATAATAAGCAACCCTCCAATTGACAAGGATCAGGTGGGGCTCTTCTGACGAGTGAGTAAATGTCTTTGTTTCCTAATGGTTTCATCAAAGTTTCCTCATCGACAATTTTATCTCCAAATCACAATATATCCTGTCCAAACCAGAATTTTTTCCGAAGTTGTAACCCAACTAGGATTCTTTATTTCTAGTAAATTTATAAGGAATTTTCAGTTTAATCCTTCACATAATGTTCTGAGGATTCTGCTTCCTTTAGGACCCATGTGGAGCTTAGTTTCGTATTTGAATAATGTTTCGTAGTCTAATTAGGGTTTGTTCACTTTTTAAGTCCAATTAGGACTTTAGTTTAGTAAAAAATATGTCAACTGAATGAGTATGATGCGTTCAACTGAATTTTCCAGTTTAGACCCAGTATTTGTGCTTATGGGGATTCCAATTTGGCTGAGCCTTTAAGGATTCCCTTAAAAAAAAAAAACTTTAGTATTATATTCCAATCAGGTATCATTCCTACATTCACAGTGTTGAACTTGTAAAACCTTTTAATTGTTTAGTCCCTTGTTTATAGCAAGCAGGTCCTGACTCACTCTTGATCTTCTTAATACCTACCCCGGACTTCCTTCCATCACCTTCTTTTGTGAAGTTCGTCCACTGCACTTGATAGGCATGAGCAAGGTCCATCCCCTGCACTTGATACTTGATAGGCTATAGTTGATATGAACAATTGATTTGTTGCAGATTAAGAAATAACAAAATAAGCACCTCATGGAATATAAAAGTGAACTAGAATAATCCGTTAGAATTTTAATGGCTTCTTCTCTTCCCTTTGTTTTATACCTATCTCTCATTTCCTTGTCTAGGGGTGTCATCGGTTCGGTTTGGGTCAGTTTACTGTTCAAACTGAACCCAAACCGAAAGTAATCGGATTGGATTTTTTTTAAACCAAATGGAACCAATCAACTTTAATAAATTGAACCAAACCGAACCGAACAAAATCAGTTTGGTTTGGTTTGGGTGAAATGACTCTATTCTGATTTTTTACTAAGTTCCGTTAAATGTTATTAATTATTTTTCTACTCTATCTTTTTGAAAGATCTTTTATTTTTTGGAGAAGAAATGAGAGCATCTATTTTAGCAAATGCTACTTTATATATGTATTTATTTCGTATTTTTAATATGTTACTTTGTATTTTTTTTGAAAATAAATAATTACAATTGTATCATTTGAGGTTTCAGTTTGTTATTTTTTTATTGTGTAACCAAGAGGGGAAATCACCAAAGCATCTTTTCACCTCGTGCTTCTTTGCAACCTATGTGATTGACATGATAACTAAGGAATTCAACCTCACTATCTATCGTCCAAGGAACTGTGAAGAGACGTTATCCTTTTACAATTTTAATATCTCTTCTCCTAGGACAAAATACATTTGGAAGATGGAAATTATAGCAATGGTGTGGTCACGATGAATGGAGAGGTTCAATTGCATTTTTATAGAGTCTCATAGCAACATCTTGTCAATTTGGGAATTAGCTAAGATTTCGAGCTTCTTTTTTGGACAACTCTAGGATGTTTTTTTTGAGGTTTTAATTTTCAACTCGGATGGGTTTCAGAAGGTGGGGCAATTTGATGTAGAATCACTTATTGGAAGGACACCTTGATGTCCTCCTCTGTTCCTTTACTATTACTATTAATATAATATCGTTTGTCGTTTCATATAAAAAACAAACCCACCTCAAGTCTTGGAAGCACCAAAATCCCAAACCCTTTTCACTTTTTGTTTTTGCAGGACAACCGACCATCTAATCTGATTTGACCTAATCATGGAAAAATATTTTGTTTCATGAACGCAACCATTCTTTCTTTCCGATTTGTTAGGCTCCTATGAGAGAGAAGCAGGCATTCTGGGCCACATTGTGAAGCTTCTATTTCTTGTAATCTGTTTGAAAATTTGCATTTTGTGGACTTAGAAATTAAAATAGAATAATCATGTTATAGTATCACTAGAGATCTGAAGTTGGGCTTGCTTTTGGTTTTCTAAATGAGATTTTTGACTCAATGTTTTCCTTCTTTTTTGTTTTGTTTTAATCTTTCTTTCATTTGTCCAATGGGAGCTTTCCGATTTTTATCAATGTTGTCAAGGCATTGAACGAGCCATCGTTTTAGGCGTTTTTCACCTCAAATTGCCGAATCGGTTCTCTAGGCAGGTAGTAGGTTGTCTCTGTATTTTTAAAATCTTAAACACTTCATGATAGTTTGTGAAAATATTTTATAGAGGTATATAAAGGATATTGTGAACTTCTCTTCCATTTTCTTTTTCTCTCATCTTCTTTTACACACATATAGTGAAAACTAGAAATACTTGTTTATTTTCAAAATAGCATATTTTCTTTTAAAAAATTCACAGTTCATATAGCAAATAATGAGTCATATTTAAGGTAGTATCATTATTCCTTGATGGTTTTAATTTCATAAATACTCTTTTTAAAATATTAAACACTTCCCTTAGAACATATATAAGTTGTTTATGTTTCACAACCTTAAAATAGTTAATCTTATATGCAGAAATATTATACATATGAGTTCATATGCTGTTCATTTAATTTTTATTGCTTGGCCACTCCGAGGTATTTCCATGCCTAAGCAAAGGCAGTTGGGCAAATCACATAGCTATCACCTGGACTAGGAGTGTTCATCGTTTGATTTAAGTTGGTTTTGTATCAAAACTGAAACCAAACCGCAGGTAATCAATTTTGCATTTGTACAAACAAAAACCAAACCAAACTTGATAATTAAACCAACCAAACTGAACCAAAAAAAAATCCATTTGTTGATCGGTTTGAACTCTCCCTGACGTGGCAGTAGGTCCACCTTTCCATCTCAAGTAAAGTTGTAAACAACGATCGAAAGTCCGAATTCGCCTTAAACTTCGATCTCTTAAAATTCAAAATTAATTCGAGGAAGTCCAATTCGACATGAAGATCTTTTGTAAAAATTCAACATTGCGAGAAATATAAAGAATTCCATTTAAATAATGTAGAGATCTTTGTTTCTTTTAGGTTTGCTGAATTAAACATAATTATATACTTAGAACTCAGTATATTGTGAAATGATGGCTTAAAGTAAGATATATAATCTCTATATTACTTGACACACATTGCTTGAGAAACGAGCTATTTATGACTTTTTATTATTTTATGCTTCACGTGAATAAGTGATATATGGATTAATTACACGTAGCTTCTAAATAACGAGTTCGTTTTTGTTTGAATTAGAGTTTGGTAAATCTTATTTTGCTTCTTCCTTTAGCGAATCTTTGCTTTCTATCCATAACATGAAATTGTACTTCAATCTGGTATACTTTTATTCTTTATGAATATCTTCTAATGAAAGTTGAAGCTTTTTTTTTTTTTTTTCTATTTGAAAAGTAAAAATACATTTTTTTTTTTACAAATCATTTCAATATTTTACCTGGCTTTGATGGAATCTTCGTAGTAATTTGATTGCGTTTAATTCGTAATTCAATGATTGGAAAGTTGATAAGATTCGATTAAAGATTGAAGAATTATTCTGATTTTCATTCCATGGCTTTTAGTCTATGAAAAAAAAAGAAAGCTATTGAAAACAACTATTGGAGAAATACTTGTGGTTGAGGGAGATCGAAGATCGAAGATGAAGAGGTACATGTGGGCTGAGGGAGAGTGAAGCAATACTTCCTATCATTGCTAAATACTCATCGAAGCACTTGCTGCTGGACATTGGTTGCTTTGTAGAGTGTTGGCTACTGTTGACACTACCACACTTTGCTGGAGAGTGGAGAGGGCCCGAGGTTGAGCCATTGTTGTTGCACTTGTCTGAGAGGGCTTGTGGCTAAACTTGCCACAATCCATCCTGTCCTCCGGGAGAGAGATTGAAGTTGATTGCTGTTTTTGAGAGTTGCAAGTGTTGAAGAGAAGGGAAACTGAAGTGGAATAGTTGAAGGTCAGGCAATTTGAGTGAATTGAGAGACAGGCAGTGATTGAGTTTGAGAAGGGCAAGGGGTTAGGGTTTGATGATTTACTTTTTCAACCCTGGTTTAATTATATTGGTTTTAAAATTTCAAAGCTTCAAACCTAACTGAATCGGTCGGTTTCTTATTCCCTCAAACTGAAACCAAGCTGAATGGTTCTAAAACTAAACTGTACTGTTGTAGCCTTGTTCGGTTTAGTATTTCAGTTTTGAACCAATTCATGAACACCTGTAACCTAGATGCCTTGACAACACTGTTTTCATATGACAAACATTGCTCAAAATTATTCAATCATTTGCTTGTGATGTCATGTAATTGCAACTGTAGGATGCTTGTCTTTATTGAAGTTCCTAACTGTTCTATTGCTTGTGCGCCTTCAGTAAATTTCTGGGCTTATTTCATGTTATTACCATGCAATCTAACTATTCAATCATGTGCTTGTGCTTTCATGTAATTTAACTCTCCTTTCCCTTTTCCAGGTATGATAAATACTATCAAACTCCTCGTGTGTGGCTTACTGGGTATGATGAGGTTGGTTTCCTCCACTTATGTTAGTTTTCACATCTTTGGTTGCATCAACAAGATTAAAAACTAAATTTGATTTTTTGTTTTTGACTTTGTTTGTTACATTTTTTTGTTCTCATATAAATTCACAATTGATAACTCTTTCAATTTTGCAAGAGAGTTGATTGAGGTTACGAGGTTTAAATTCTTAATTTCACTTAGCAAGCCAAGTATTTAAAGCAACCTTTGCCAATTAAGAGAAGGAACTTGTTTAAAGCAATCTTAGTTTCATACTATGGTATCTCTTCATTAATTACTTTAAGTTTAAATAATTTTTTGTTAGTGTGAATTTCGTACCAAGATGGGCTAAATTAATCTTTGTCCTTTCTCCTTTCCTGAGGATGATAAATATAAGTTTTTATATGCGTTTCTATGACTTTGACCTCCTTTTATATCTTCCCCTCTTCAGCTTCAATTTTATTCTCAATTTCTGGTCCCTTTTGGCTAGGATCTAGAGTTCCTTCTGGAGTGGGTTCTTTTGGCTTTAGCTTTTCTTGTGAATATGTTGGATTCATGAGGCAAATTACACAGTAGAAACAGCTCCACTTTGACCATCTAACTATAATTTTGCAGGCAGCATTTTGCAGAGACTTCAACTCCGTTTAAAACTATACCAAGATGTCAAAAACCTTTCGTTTTCCACTATATTAAGTTATAACATGTTTTCAGCAACTGGGAACAATGCATGCTGTAAATGTGCATTTTTATTGTGACTAAATTGGGTATTTACAAGTTCAGCCTTTATCGAGTCTTACACTTTCTGGCAGTCAAGGATGCTTTTACAACCAGAGCTTGTGCTTGAAGATGTTAGCCAAGATCATGCACACAAAACGGTGAGATAATTCTAGAAAGAATTAATTTTGCATCAATGTACATTCGTATGTTACTATTTCTGCCAAATATTATTTGTATAGAAATTTTCATTTTTCTCTTTCATAACCTTAGCTGAATTATTTATATTGGGTTAATGAAATGAAGTTATAGTAAATTCTGTGAACCTGTTCGGACCACCAGGAGCAGTTTGCTTTCTCTTTTTATCTTTTTATTTTCCTTAATCAAAACATCAGGACTGAGGATCTGCATCATCCCAAGATACAAGAATTGATAATTATATTGCTTTTGCTCCAATGTGGAATCTGCCTTTACATCTGGGGGTAATTTATTGTTATCAAAATCCCACTCCCAAGTGGAGGAATCCCCTTAGAATTTCTACTGTGTGAGAATCAGTAAGTTCGCAAATATCTCAAGGGACTAGTTGGGTAATCTAAAAGATCTAGATACTACTCAACTCAACTTAACTGAACTCAACTAAGCCTTTTCCCAACTACATGGGGTCGGGTACATGAATCCGCTTTCTACACTCCACTTTATCAAAGGCTAAGTCAGCATTTAAATTACAAGAAGTTAAATTTTTCTTAATTATCTTTGTGAATGTTATTTTAGGTCTTCATCTACCTCTATTGTTACCATGTAGTGTTAATAAGTCACTCTTCCTATTTGGTGCATCCAAAGGCCTTCGTTGTATGTGTCCAAACCACCTTAATTGGTTTTCTCTCATTTTATCTCCAATTGGAGCTCCTACCATTTCCCAACTATGTTCATTTTTAATTTTATCTTATATGAGTTATGGTTCTCATGGTTATATTCACCCATAAAGCCTGAACCCATTCAATAAATTTGTTTGAAGAGAGAGGGTTTATTTATCTTTTGTCTTGGCCCTGATTACTCATATTCTTTAATTTACAAACACTCAATTTATGTCCATCTTTAGATTAGAGATCTCTGAATTTTTTGATTCATGAGAAGCAATTCAGAGTTTCCTGTTTCATCTAATGGCATTTGGAGATACTTCCCTCTTAAATTTGCTGAAGGTAGTCCAGATAGGGTATATGTACTGTTTAGTCATACAAGAATTTGTTCTTGGATTGTATGGCGTTATTTCAAGATGCATCCATGCACTGGCATACCACTAAGATATCCAAGTTTGTGTCGACTCCACAAAAAATGTTTTCTGGATCCCAGATAATGTTTTCCTCTATTCCACATTTGAAACATACTGCTAATGCTTCATCTATTTGTTTTATCATCTTAAGTGAAATGTGCCATATACTGGAAAATAGTTGATTAGCAAGCATATTGGTCAATCTTTAGGGGGATTATATTCTCTTTCATTATTTATTTTAAACTCCCTCTTTCAATCTTTTGAAGGTTTTCTCTTTTCACATTTTCACTTCCTTTCTTTGGTCTTTTCTTCTTTTTGGATTTTTTTTACTTTTTTCCATGTAGTCATTTTCAATGAACAATGATCCCCTATTTTATCTTCTCCATTTCTGGTTCTTCCTTTTTGCTATTCTTGCAATGACATCAAAGGACTCATTCTCATTAATGTGAGCTGTCTCCTAGGGACCTGTTTGGT
Organism: Paratinospora sagittata; assembly: GCA_035771175.1. NCBI lineage: Eukaryota > Viridiplantae > Streptophyta > Magnoliopsida > Ranunculales > Menispermaceae > Paratinospora > Paratinospora sagittata. The sequence continues at coordinate 27,591,571 of CM069609.1, forward strand.
TTTGTTTTTAAGGAACTTCTCAGTGTTTCTGATGATTGCAGAATTGCGGGTAAGTTTGTGTGGATCTGGGTGTTCATTGGTGAGGATCGAGAAACATGAGATGTCAACAATATGCTTCTGGAAATTGTTCCAAATATCCTAAAGCTTAATGGTTTTATCCCTTGACCTTTTACTAACCTCTCCATTAACCTACTACATCACTCGACCACTAATGTGCTTGATGATCTTATTGTGTTTGTCAATGGCATCCAAAAGTACGTTATCTTGCCTTCCTTTTCTCCAACAATCATCTTTCCCTCTGTTTCATGTGCTTCTATTTCAACTTTAAACTTGGTATTCAGATTTGTTTAATTGGTTTGTAGTATTCGCAACCTCTGGTCACTTGTTTATCTTTTTCTGTTGTCATTTATTGGCTTTTTAGTCCAAGATAGCATTCTATTATTTACTGATTCTGTAAATGTGTTATTTGTTTATGTTGGGTGTGGCATGTGGATTTCAGTATTTGATGATCAAGTTTATTCTGTATAATGATTTTTTAACTTTCAGGTTACAATTGAGGATCATCCTCATTTACCTGGGAAGCATGCATCTGTACATCCTTGTCGACATGGTGCTGTAATGAAGAAGATAATTGATGTTCTAATGTCACATGGAGTTGAGCCTGAAGTTGACAAGTATTCTTCTTTCTTGTTTTACCTGCTCTATTAAAAGTGAATAAAACCTGGCTTCTTAGTTCTCCATGTCTTCCATGCCACGGAGGAAAAAGTCACTAATAAATATATTATTAGATACCATTTATTAAAGTTATAATTTTTCTTGTGTCTGTTGCGACTGATTGCAAAAATAGTCTCTCTCATCATTTTTTAACTCTTTCTTTGCATGATATGAAATCTGTCTACGACTCCTGCAGGTACCTGTTCTTATTCTTGAAGTTCATGGCATCTGTGATTCCAACCATTGAATACGACTATACCATGGACTTTGATCTTGGTAGCTCAAGCCATTGAGAGGTAAAATTTGAAAAATCAATCTCCTATGCTCCTGTATATTGGTCCATTTGAATTTTTCTAATTCCATTTACAAGTTTCTCATTTCTACATATAATGCACACAATACCCTTGGTGGCTTATAAACGCTGTCATATGATGTGGTCTCGTTGTAATAGTAAGAAATCAAAATTGACGTAGGACACATGACGTGTGGAACATTACTGGTAACTAATATATATTTTCTGTTGCAAAAATGTTGAGATTTGGTATAAGACTACAGTTACATTACCTTGACAAAATGTCTACTATATGATGTCTAAATGATGTGTAATAATGGCGCTATTTGGCTTGAAACAGGATGTGGATGTTAAAGCTCAAGCGGCAACATCTAATGCGACGCGCTCTCTATCCTTTCCATGCCAATCTTGTAGATATAATCTCATTCCTAAGATGGCCCTTGTTGATAGACACAATTCAGTAGGCATTATATATGTGTGTGTTTATTAAATGTTTATGAGTACTTGGTGTTCTTCCATGACTCCATAAAATCAAATGTGATATAAGATTGTGTAGCAGACATGGGAGATTTAAAAATTAAAAAGAGAGAGAGAGAGAAAAAAAACCTGAATATAATCTATAGATATGACTGTCATTCCAAGATACTTTTATCACTTATCAGTTACATTGTGCATATGGTTTAAAGCCAGAAAGGTAATTGTTTAGTTTATGCTTTGAATCTCTCTACTTGTATATGCTCCTTGACTTATCTTAATTAAATAAAATTTTCCAAGCATTGGATATGACCCTTTTTGTAGAATTAGTTCGAGATGAATTTTATCTAGCTTTTATCTTCATTCTGACTGATGCTAATATTTTGTGAATTGCCTTATTGCCATTATGCGACTTCCAAACTTAAACTTTCATATTAGAAAAGTAGAAAGAAAAAAAAAAAAATCAACCAACTCATGGTTGGGCCAATGGCTTTTCTGTTTGAGCAACCAAGGGCCTAAGCGGATTAGTCGGGCGAAGCTCAAATACCACTTAAGTTGTCAAAAAAAAAAAAAAAAAAAGGTAGAAAAATCCATTTGGAGAATTTGAAGTAAAAACAAAAAGAAAAGAAAAGAAAAGAAGAAGATGGTAAGAGATATATTAATTTCTGCGCACAACAAATCATATTTGCCATGAAACTTCTGATAAGAACCCTTTTTCTTAAAGAAAAAAAATTCAAATACCTCGGTTAACACAAATATTTTTTTTGAGGGAATTACGGCTCAATTGAATGCTACCAAGTACCAAGTAATTTTCTCATAGAGTTAATTATATTTTCTCACCTTTATAGGTGGGGAAATTTGACTGAGAAAAAAATTTCAAGAAAATTTTGACAATCAAACCCAAACTATTTATTTTCTTGAGAATTTTTTTCAATGTATGAAAACATTTTCTTTACTTCTATTTCTTAATGTGCACCACGTCCACCATGAGACCTGCATTTTCTTCATTTTTCTAATATTTTTCCATTTTGATGACGATTTATCTATATTCGCCAGTATAAAATATGTGGAATACCAAAGTGTTATTAATAAAATAGTACTGACGGGAATGAGGAAAAACAAAAAAAAACTCAGATGTTCTTCACGGTTCTTAAAGTAATGTGACTCATTATATGTCAATCTCTCAAAATTCAGGTGCTTTGTACTAATCAGTCATCCTAATCATATTCTTCTTTTGGCTTTCTTTATTACATTATTGAACCCAAGAATTAATAAACAAAACTCTGTAAGATAGTCTCAGGAGTTGACTCTCTTAAACAAATCATTTGTTTAATCTTCTAATCGTCTAAGCATTACATATATATTTTATTTTATATCATCTTTGAATAGTATAGTTTTATTATCATGTATACAACAATGCAGCTATCATCCCTTCTTTTGCATTGCATATATACATAATTCATGCAAAAATTGCTTCTCTCCAAATCTCAAAATGATGAAGCTTGAAAAATTGAAGTTCAAACTTCTCTTTTCATTCATCTTTCTCATTAGCATGAATCTACTACCCTCATCACCATCATCATCATCTCCTTTTGTCACAGCTACTACGTTAGGAAACGAAACGGATCGACTCGCTTTAATCGCCTTCAAAGATAGAATAACCATAGACCCATTTGGATTCTTGAGCTCATAGAACAGCTCTATTCAGTTCTGCAAATGGGGAGGAATCACTTGCAGCCCTCTTCATCAAAGAGTCATTGTTAGATTTAAAAGGGCAAGGCTTGGTTGGATCAATACCATCTTCCATTGGAAACCTTACCTTCCTTAAATCAATCAACCTTAAAGACAACAGGTTTCATGGCCCAACTCCTCAAGAGCTCGGCCATTTGTTTCGCTTGCAGTATCTCGAATTAACGAACAACAGTTTCGGAGGAGAGATTCCGACCGACCTTACCCATTGTTCTGAGCTTAGTATCTTACATTTAACTAGAAATAATCTAACAGGAAGAATTCCAGCTGAGCTTTCTTCTTTTTCAAAGCTTGTTGCTTTGGACCTTAGTCTTAACTTTCTCACCGGAGAGATCCCTTCTTCTCTAGGAAACCTTTCGTCGCTAGAACGGATTTTTGCTTCGTATAATAGTTTGCAGGGAAGAATTTCGTATTCCTTGGGTCAAATTCCGAGCCTAAATCAGATAGCAATCGGTGCAAACAAACTTTCCGGTGAGATCCCCTCTTCACTTTACAATTTGTCATCTATGGCTACTTTCTCAGTGGCTGCTAACGTTTTGCAAGGGAGCCTTCCACCATATGTAGGAATCACTCTTTCAAATCTTAAACAATTTGGTGTTGCTGGGAATTGACTTACAGGGCCAATTCCTAGTTCATTTTCCAATTCTTCAGGATTTCAACTCCTTGATTTACCCGATAACAATTTTTCAGGGACAGTTCCTAGTAGTTTAGGAAACCTGAAGAGCCTTCAATGGCTAAACATTGGTGGAAATCATTTTGGAAATGGGCAAGTTGGTGATTTAAATTTTATCAATTCTTTGGTCAACTGCACCAGTCTTGAGAGATTGGGTATATACAATAATAAGTTTGGAGGGGTCTTGCCCAATTCTTTTGTGAATCTAACAGGTCTTATAGAATTAGATTTAGAAGGTAATCAGATATCTAGAAGTGTTCCATCAGGTATTGGGAACCTTGTGAACTTGTATTCTTTGGGAATGTCCAATAACCATTTCACAGGAAGTATTCCCTCTTCCATAGGGAAGCTTCAAAAGATACAGAAATTGTTCTTAGATGGAAACAAATTAACAGGAAATATTCCTGCCTCTCTAGGAAACATTACCCAATTGGCAGAACTTCATTTAGCAAATAATAGCCTAGAGGGAAGAATTCCTTCATCTCTAGGAGATTATCAATATCTGCAGCTACTAGACCTTTCTCAAAATAATCTCAATGGGTCTATACCTGAGAGAGTTATCGGCCTTTCCTTGCTGTCGATATACCTTGGCCTATCACGAAATTTGTTCACTGGTTCGCTTCCTATTCATGTTGGCAACTTGAAAAATCTCGGGCGTTTGGATGTATCCATGAACAAGTTGTCTAGTGAAGTTCCCATCACACTTGGTGACTTTTTTTTTTTTTTGAGAAGAAACTAATAGACATATATTAATGAGGAAAAATGAAAGTACAGAGAAAAAGGAGTACCAGTAGTACTCAAACCCAAACAACCCACCAAACCAACAAATCAAAACAAACCGTACTACAACAAAATTAAAAGAGCAACTCAAATCAAGCCTTCTCATCTCATAACAAACATTCTCCCCAATTCCTAGTCCAAACATTAAGGGAAAAAATTATATTTATTTTGAAAGCCACTAGTCAAGAACTTGCTAATATTAGTGTTTCGTTCCACACATCCATCACATCCCTTGAAACTCCCGTCAAACACACGATGATTGCGTTCCATCCATATTGCCCATAATGTAGCAAGGTTCGCCACTCTCATTATTTTGGCTTGCCTAACGGTGATCCCAGAAATATGACCAACCGAGAAGGCCTCATCAATCGACAATGGAATGGCATACCTTTCCCCAACACTAAAATGCCATTCGCCCCAAAGCCTTAATGAAAAGGGGCCATCTGAAGAAGAGATGAGCAACATCATTTGGACTATCAACACACAATGGGCAGCAATTAGGGAGTAAACAAATAAAAGGTAACCGTCTCTGTAGCTCATCACCTATGCTTAGCTTATTATGGGCCAAGATCCACTTAAACACTTTAATCTTAGAAGGAGCATGAGCATTCCATATCAGGTTCTAATAGGAAGGGCAAAGAGAAAGCTCAGGAGTGATAATTGCTGGACTCCTGTTTTTCTTTTTTATGTATGTTTTGATATTGACTTTGTATTTTGATGCATATACTTATAACCCTATGATATCTGTATAATTATCACATAGATGAGATATGACACGTTTATGAAATTTACATGAGATATGAAGATCAATAAACATTATGTGGATGTTTGAAATGCTATGAATTTATGTTTTGTGGAAATTGAATATTGTTTTATCAGGTGGCGTTTTGGACTTGTGATTTTATTAAACTTATGGGGAGACTCTGTAAAATTTTTTGGAGAATTGGGGTTAGAGTGAGAGGCTGGCAGAATTTTCAGGTATGTCAAGGTACAATATACTTGGAATTCTGTGTCGGTCGTGACGTCACCCGAAAAATGGTCGCAACATTTCTTGTCTAAGTGTTGTTGTAAATGATGATGCATGACTATGGTATAGGAGATTAGCACATGTTAACATGGACAACATTTCCAGACTGGCCAAAAATAAACTTGCAAAGGGCATTCCCAAAGGATAAGGTTTGTGAACCTTGTCAACTAGGCAAGCATACCAAATCCACTTTCAAGAGCAAGAAAATTATGTCTACAAGTAGAGCTCTTGATATGATCCACAAAGACTTATTTGGACCAACCCGAACACAAAGTATAAGTGTAAAATCCTATGTGTTTGTCATTGTTGATGATTACTCTCGTTTTACTTGGGTGTTCTTTCTATCCCATAAGCATGAAATATGTGATGTCTTTATGAAATACTGTCATAGAGTGGAAAATGAGAAAGGATAGAAAATCACTATCATTAGAAGTGATAGGGGTGGAGAATTTGTGAACAAAAATCTGGAAGATTTTTGCAACACACAAGGATGCACTCACCACTTATCAGCCCCTAGAACTCCACAACAAAATGGAGTGGTGGAAAGGAATGTGGCAGGGCAATGCAAAATTGGCAAAGTGGATGCTGCCTTTGTGTGTGACAACAACAGTTTCTCCATTAGGAAGATGCACAGTTCGGTTGGTAACATGGGAGTCCTTAGTCAATAAATCAACAGAGAAAACATATGATCTGTAGCTCCTGTGTCAAGTATCCAAGACATTTCTTTGTCAAAAACAGAGACACAAAAGGTTGTACCTGAGACGTCACTCATAGTGGATGTACTGTCAACATGTTCCCATTAAGCATTGTCATTAGATTTTGGTATTGTTCTGCTGTGAGAGTAAATGGGGAGGCATTGGCATCTACATGATTGGCTTTGGAGGAGAAATTCTTGCGCTCTCGTTGATCGGATTTACCACTTGCAGAACTTAGCTTTTGCAACTTGCGACAAACATCTATGGTGTGACCTTGCCAACCACAATGACCACATTTAAGATGTGCTCGACATGTCTTTGAAGTGTGCCCAAGTTTGTCACAAATTCTACATTTCAAGTGACTATTTTTAGGTGTGAAATTTCTCTCAAATTTTTGTGAGTTTTTTACAACAAATGTCATAGCTTCAGGTTGTTGGGAGCTTCTTTTTGACATTCCTTGCTGTTTTTCATCTTGGAGGATTAGCGAGTGAGCTTTGTTGACGATAGGGAGTGGATCCATGAGCAGAATTTTTCCTCGAACAACATAGGTTTCATTGAGTCCCATGAGAAACTTCATGGTCTTTTGACTTTGTTGGAATTGCAAAACTTTTTTAACAGTGTTGCAAGTGCAAGTTGGAATAGAATATAATGCATCACGTTCATCCCAAAGACCTTTCAATTTAGTGTAATAAGCACCAATGGTCATGTTGTCTTGATTACAATCATGAATAGCTTCTTCAAAATGAAAAACATGGACAGTATTGGTGCGTGAAAAACGCTCTTTCAAATCAGTCCAGATTTTATGAACATTTTCATTGTATATTATGCTTGTTCCAATGTCCTATGAGATTGAATTGAAAAGCCATGTCTTTACAAGGTTGTTGCAGCGCCGCCGTTGTTGGAGTTATATGGTGGAAGTTGCTGGTGGTTGTTGAATGGTACCATTGACAAAACCTTCTTTATTCTTGATGTTGAGGGCCATAATCATGGCACGACTCCAAGTGCCGTAATTTTCTTCGTTTAATGGTTGTGTGGCAAGTATGAGCCCGGGTTGATCGGAGTGATGAAGGTAAAAAAGGTCAGTGGGATTATTGTAGTTGTTTGCCTCAAGCTTGGTTGAGTCTTGGGTTATATGGTTTTTTTCTGCCATGTGTGTTGGCTAGAAGAAGAATGATTGTCGTAAATGAGAAAAAAATAAGATTCAACACCGTGGCTGCTCTGATATCATGTAAGTAAATGAACTTCTCAGTGTATTATTTATTGATAGAGAAGAGAATATATACACAATACAAAGATCAATTTAGATCCTAAATTATAGCATATACAATGCCATTGCCTATTTACATTCCTACATAAATGGAAAAATAAAATAATAGAAATATTGCTGTCCATATTGGGAAGAGATCCCAGATTTTCTGTAATTCTTGATTTTACATTCCTTTAACACTTTTCAAGCTTTAAAGTCCTTTGGAAATATGAGACAATTTATCCACATATTGTTCGGGTCCACCTCAGTGGACAAATGGTTGGTAGCCGCCCACGAGGGCGGTCACAATTCGGTGCAGCCAGTGCGCCGAATTGTTTGCCAAAAGGATTATATTAAAATATATTTTAATATTTACAAAAATGCCCCTAAATACTCCTATAAATAGAGCCTTACTTTGATCTTGAAATTCATTCTGTGAGATCTAATCTGAGAGATCTAATTCAAGAGATCCAATCTGTGAGATCCACTTAAAGGTGAAGTTTGTAATATCTGAGAATACAAGTTTGCTGCCTCCCGTGGACGTAGGCAATTTGCCAAATCACGTTAAATATTGTTGTCTTGTTTTTCTTTCATGCTTTACCATGATTTCGCATAACAAATTGGTATCAGAGACTAGGTGAAGCTTTGGAAGAAAACGGACCCTCTGTAGAATTTTCAAGATTTCGTCAAAATTTCGAGATTCCGTAACAGTGATCGAAACTGTTTTCTGATCACCCATGGAGGTAGCTTTCGTTTCTAGGAATCTAATGCAATAAACGACGAGAAAAACGAACAAGAAACGAGTTCCCGGGAGCTGATTAAAGTTTGCAGAAATTTATCTGCAAATCTTTTTTTGCAGAAACAGGCGCAGGCGCAGTGAAGAAGAAGGATCTGACCCGGATCCGACCCACGGCCCTGACCCGATACTGTTCATCCCAGCCCAGCCCACTTCGGGCATATACTGTTCATCCCGGCCCAGCTCGCTCTCAGCCTACTTCGGGCATATACTGTTCATCCCGGCCCCAGCCCTCTCTCAGCCCACTTCGGCCCCAATACTGTTCATCCCGGCCCAGCCCCGCTTCGGCCCGCAGTTGACCGAATCTATTTTCGGTTGACCAACTATATCCGGCTCATTTTTCGTCTGATTTCAGCAAAGTCAGACTCGTTTCCACCATTTTCGACCGTTCCGGACGCAACCGTGCAATCAGTTTCGGAAGATTCAGCTCCTAAGTTATTGATATAGCTTAGTTGGAGCCGTTTATCATTTTTCAAGCCCTTTCGGCATCATACATATCTTCGGTCTTAATGGCAGAGGAAATCCCAAAAGATACTGCAACCACAAGCAATCCTTGGCAAAGAAGTTCGATGTCCAACGCAAAGTTTGAGGTGGAGAAATTCAACGTCACCAACAACTTTAGCATGTGGCAATGCGAAGTTCAAGATCTATTATTCCAGGAAGGATCACATATTGCCTTGGAAACCAAACCCAAGGATATGTCCGATGATGATTGGAATTTCGTAAATCGTCAAGCTTGTGGAACAATCAGACTCTGTTTGGCAAAAGATCAGAAGTACTTTATCATGAAAGAGACTATGACAACAAGTCTCTAGAAGAAACTGGAGGACAAGTACATGATGAAAAGCATAAAGAACCGACTCTACCTGAAGAAGAATCTTTTTCGTTTTCAGTACATGAAAGGTACTCCCATGATTGAGCATCTTGATAATTTCAACAAGATTCTCGCTGATCTACAGAATCTTGACGTTGCAATTAGCGATGAGGATATGACACTATTGTTGTTAAACTCTTTGCTTGAAAGTTATGAACATTTAACAACAACTTTGCTATATGGTAAAGATGATGTTAAATTCAGTGATGTTTCAAATGCTTTGGTGAACAACGAGTATCGAAGGAAGGACCAACTCGATAACAAGCAAGCATCACCAGAAGCTTTGACGGTATCCAGAGGCAGGGCTAACAAAAAATCTGATAGATCCAGTGGGCGAGGCCGATCTCGCTCAAAGTCAAAAAAACCTTCATCACTTCGACGTCTTGTAAAGGATGAATGTGCCTATTGTCACCAAAAGGGGCACTGGAAGAAAGATTGTCCAAATAAGGACAAGACAGATGCAAATGTGGCACAGAAGGATGAAGAAGATTCTGTATTCTCAATTTCATCTATAGACAATCAGTCTGATAGATGGATATTAGATTCCGGATGTTCCTATCATATGTGTCCGAATCGACATTGGTTCTCAAAATTGGATGAGTTTGATGGATGAGTTTGATGGAAGAGTCGTGCTCATTGGCAACAACAATACCTGCCAAACAAAGGGTATTGGAACTATACGCCTTAAGATACATGACGGTACAACAAGACGGCTCACGGAAGTCAGATATGTCCTAGATCTGAAGAAAAATCTGATCTCACTAGGAGTCCTTGATTCCAGCGGTTACAAGGTAACCATTGAAGGTAGAGTTCTGAAGGTTGTACGTGGAACACTCTTGGCCATGAAGGGTACTCAGAAAGAAAATCTCTATTTCCTTGACGGACACACAATAATCGAAACTGTATCAGCTTGCACCCATTCTAATGATGTTTCATCGGACACTTCACGACTTTGGCACATGCGGGTCGGACATGTTGGAGAGAATGCTTTCCAAACCTTGATAAAGCAAGGTTCTCTGAAAGGTGCAAAGACCGGGAAACTTGACTCTGCGAGCATTGTATCTTAGGCAAGCAGACGAGAGTCAAGTTTGGAACTGCAATCCAACGCACAAAAGGAACATTGGATTATGTTCATACCGACGTTTGGGGACCCTCTCGAAATGCTTCATTGGGAGGTAAACGTTGGTTTGTTACTTTCATTGATGATTTCTCACACTATGTTTGGGTTTATACCATGAAACATAAAGATGAAGTGCTAGATATCTTTCTTATATGGAAAAAAATGGTAGAAACCCAAACGGGAAGGAAGATTAAGAGGCTCAGATCTGATAATGGAGGAGAATACAAGTTAGACCCATTTCAAAAAATTTGTGAGAATGAAGGGATAGCCAGACATCTCACAGTACCAGGCACGCCACAACAAAACGGTGTTGCTGAACGCATGAATCATACTTTGGTAGATAAAGTTCGCTGCATGTTATCTCATTCTGGACTGAGCAAGGCATTTAGGGCTGAAGCTTTGTCATATGCCTCTTATATCATCAATAAACTTCCTGCAACAGCACTAGATGACAAAACTCCCAAGGAGGTATGGTCTGGACAACCCGTTTCAGATTATAATTTTATGTTCATTTTTGGATGCACTGCATATTTCCATGTGAAGGACATCAGTCAACAACCAGAATCAATTTCCACCAGTCGACCAAGAAGAGAAATCCGCAAACCTGCTCGGTACACTGACATGGTTGCATATGCATTTCCAGTCACCGGAGATGATATTTCATACAATTACAAAGATGTTAGTCAGAGTATGGAAAGTGATAAGTGGAAAATGGCAATGAATGAGGAGATGACATCACTCCATCAGAATTAGACTTGGAAGTTGGTTCCACTTCCGAAAGGAAAGAAACCAATTGGCTGCAAATGGGTTTTCGCTAAGAAGGAAGACTCTCCCAGCACAGATAATATCCGATACAAAGCCAGATTGGTAGCAAAAGGCTACGCTCAGAAGGAAGGAATTGACTACAATGAGGTATTCTCACCTGTTGTTAAGCATTCGTCAATTCAAATATTATTGGCTTTGGTTGCATAGTTTGATCTCGAGTTAGCCCAACTCGATGTCAAAACTGCTTTTCTGCATGGTAATTTGGAAGATGAGATATATATGTCTCAACCAGATGGATTCAAAGTACCAGGAAGAGAGAATTGGGTTTGCAAGTTGAGCAAGTCATTGTATGGCCTGAAGCAGTCACCGAGACAGTGGTACAAGAGATTTGACAGCTTCATCAAAGGGCATAAATATACCCGGAGTCAGTTTGATCATTGTGTCTACTATCGCAAACTTCAAGATGGTACATTTATCTACTTGCTTTTATATGTAGATGATATGTTAATCGCATCTAAAAGCAAGGTGGAGATCAACAAGATGAAGGCTCAATTGAGCTCAGAGTTTGAAATGAAGGATCTTGGAGAGGCTAGAAAAATTTTCGGGATGGAGATAACTCGAGACAGGGCCAAAAACACAATCTGTTTGACTCAGACTCAGTATTTGAAGAAAGTTCTTCAAACTTTTGGCATTGGCAACGACACAAAACCTGTGAGCACACCATTGGCACCACATTTCAAGCTAAGTACATCAATGTCACCAAATTCAGAGGATCAAAAGAAGCAAATAGAGAACATTCCATATGCAAATGCAGTTGGTGCCTTAATGTATGCTATGGTGTGTACTAGACCTGACATTTCACATGTTGTAAGTATGGTAAGTCGTTACATGCACAACCCCGATAAAGGCCACTGGCAAGCAGTGAAGTGGATTCTACGGTATATTCATGGTACTGTGGATATTGGTTTAAAGTTCGAGAGAGATAAAAAAAGTTGTAAGCATCTAGTCGGATATGTGGATTCAGACTATGGTGGAGATCTTGACAAGCGCAGATCTACTACTGGTTATGTTTTCACTATAGCAGGAGGATCAGTGAGTTGGAGATCAACACTACAGTCAATAGTTGCTTTGTCTACTACAGAGGCAGAGTACATGGCAGTAACAGAAGCTTCCAAGGAAGCAATCTGGCTTCAGGGATTGACTAAAGACTTGGGAATTGTGTAGAAGAATGTTGAAGTTTTCTGCGACAGCCAGAGTGCCATTTGTTTGGCAAAGAACCAAGTTCATTACAGTCAAACGAAGCATATTGATGTTCGTTTTCATTTTGTTCGAGAAATAGTTGAAGAAGGGAGTATTCTTCTGCAAAAGATCAAGACTGCAGATAACCCCACAAATATGCTTACAAAGGTGATTACAGGGATCAAGTTCCAACATTGTTTGGACTTGATCAACATCTCACAAGCTCGGAGTGCCTAAGGGCACTAATGGAGGCAACAACAGTTTTTTGAAGGAAGCTTGCTATCTGTAGAGAGATTACAGGTGTGGAGGAGCCCTGTTCCACATGAGGTGGAGGTGGAGATTTGTTGGGGTCCACCTCAGTGGACAAATGGTTGGTGGCAGCCCACGAGGGCGGCCACAATTCGGTCAGCAATTCGGAGCAGCCAGCGCACCGAATTGTTTGCCGAAAGGATTATATTAAAATATATTTTAATATTTACGAAAATACCCATGAATACTCCTATAAATAGAATCTTACTTTGATCTTGAAAATTCATTCTATGAGATCTAATCTGAGATATCTAATTCAAGAGATTCAATATGTGAGATCCACCTAAGGGTGAAGTTTGTAATCTCTAAGAATACAAGTTTGCTGCCTCCCGTGGACGTAGACAATTTGTCGAACCACGTTAAATATTGTTGTCTTATTTTTCTTTCATGATTTACCACGATTTCACATAACACATATAACTCATATGAAGTTGGACACCCATTTCAATACTCAATAGAAGACCATCTTCAAAATATGAACATCTAATCATTCTACGTCCAAGAAGAAACCTTGGATTATACCGTCGCTATAAAGAGGGCATTTATGTGACTTTATCCTTCATTCCTAGTTGAGAGATTCAATAGAAAGTTGGTATATGATTTGCTTCTCATTACATGGGTAGAATCAACCCTTGCACAATACATATACATATAGCACCTATCCACATGTTTCCCATGAAATATTGAGCAAAAATATCATTATTTAAAACTGTTTACCGTCTATACAACCAAGGACCGTAGATCGAAATTTGTACTAATATTTCTACTCGCATATCACCCATAATTTAATCGCTTCAATACAAATTCATAGAGTTGAGAACAACTTTATGTATGACTGCAAAGTTTCAGTTTAGGGTCTTGATATAGGGACTTGGGAAGTGTACTTGGGCACTAAGTCCCTTCGATCAACATGGGTCAACTCAATCACGAGGCTCCATGTTGATCCAATGGTTGTGAACGTACACTTCATGAGTCCTTAAAACATTTTTTTTTCAGTAACTTGGGATATCTGGGCCAATTTTTGCGCACGACTAATTTTAGGGAGAAAGTGACGTCTTTAAATGAGTGTGTAAATACTCCAATACATAGTTTAAGGCACAATATATTTTTTTCTGAACAAAAGTCATGTCCACCCCACCTGACTACGAGGCTTGAACTCATGTCTTCATAGTTCATGAGTACGAGCTCTAAGCGCTTCACCATCTTATTTGATGATAAAAGTGCAACTTTTTTAATTTTGTTTCTCATCCCCTTCTCTCTTCTTTTTAAAAGGGTTTGGTTAAGTTGCATGTAATCTTTTTTTTTTAATTCTTTTTCTCTTCTTTCTTATTTTTGTAGGTGAAAGTTGCATGTGATTTCTACTTATTTATTTATGAATAAAATTTACAATTTTATATATACTTATTTCGGTATTGTTAATTTTTAAAATAACTAGTGTTTATACATATGCATGTGGTTTTAGATAAACTTTTTGAGGGCATTTGGTATAAAAAAATATATTATATCTTTTTATAAAATTTTGTAATGTATTAAAAATAAAAAGATGATAAAATTGAAAAATATTAATTTGAACGTAAAAGTGTGAATATATGATTAAGTTTGGTTGGAATCTTAAACCATTGGATCTGGACCGTATTGGGTGGGGGAGATTGACGAGATTAATTGCACCTCGAAGATGAAGACCACAGCTAGCCCATCACATACGGCCTGGTCCCATCGGTTAGAACAATCAATTAGATGCATGTGGGGTAGGGGTGTGAGTGAACAGTAATGCCGTTGTTGCCACGGCAAATAACAAAAGTTTAAAAAAATAAAAAATATTGCAGTTTGTTTTGCTACTGTATAATGGATAAAGAGAGAGATATATATAAAAGAGAGGAATGAATGAAAAGATAATATATTAAAAATAACTGTATTTTGGGATATGATATTTTTTTTTAATTTAAAAGACTATAATCCCAAAAGGAGAATGAATCAGTATTAATCCCTAGATTTCTCTTCTTAATTGCATGTATTAATATGTTTAGAGTCAAATACAAGTGGTAACTCAGTTAGTTGAAGAATTAAGTATAAATGAGGTTGAGTTTCACGTCTCGAGGTCGAACCTAGTTATGCTCCTATTTATCCGCTCCTGTTGAGAAGGTCAGCTCAAATGCTTCTGTTATATCCGAGTTTGAGAGGATTAATCACGCCAAAAAAAAAGAAGAACATCTCTTATATGCCGAAAAGTCGGTAACTAAAAAAAAGTTATAGTGATTTGGAAGAAAATCACCTTTGGTGATACTCCGCAGGTGGGTGCATTTGTTTCTCCTCAACCAAAAAAAAAAAAAAATTGAAAGAAAAAGAAAAAGATGGAGAAGTGTTTAAGCAACCCGGGGTGCATTTGTTTCTACTAAAACAAAATAAAAAAAAATAAAAAAATAAAAAATAAAAAAAATGAAAGAAAAAGAAAAAGATGGAGAAATGTTTAAGCAATCCTCGTCAACTTTGAAAAGTAATTCAATGCCAAGAATTTTGTGTCCAATCCTTCACACTATCAGAGACAACACCTTTCATAAAATTTTCTAACCCAACCTTCACGAAAAGAAAGACTGAAAAATCCTTCTTGGAATTCTATTTTCACCCATGCAGATCATAATTTGTCACAAGAACTCTTGTGGTTAAGAGAGCCATATCTCTATATAAATGTGTAGAAGTAGGAGCTGTTTAATTAATTTCATCACTTCCCTTCGTTGCTTTCCATCACTGCTCCAAACATGGCTGTTCTAGAGAGATTAGATATGAGGAGGTACTTAAGAGTGCAGCTACTTGTGTCATTAGTCATAATTATCTTGAGTAGCACAAAGTTCATGGAGTTGGAAGCTGCAATTAGTACTATTGCAACCGTGAACCTTAGAAATGAGACTGATAAAGTCTCTTTGCTTGCCTTCAAAGAAGGAATAAGCAATGACCCATTTGGAGTCTTAAAGTCCTGGAATAATTCTTCTCATTTTTGCCAGTGGCAAGGCATTATATGTGGTCGTCGTCACAATTCCAGAGTCATTGCCTTGGAGCTACGAGGGAAAGGCTTGGCGGGATGGATATCACCTTTCATTGGTAACCTTAGCTTCTTGAGGTTCATTGATCTTGGAAACAACAACTTTCAAGGCAGAATTCCACAAGAAATTGGTCAGTTGTTCCGACTCCGAAATCTAAACTTGTCTTATAACTCGTTGGGAGGGGAAATTCCTTCAAACTTAAGCCATTGTTTAGACATTAGGAACCTAATTTTATCCAAAAACAAGCTGGTCGGGAGAATTCCAGCTGAACTCGCTTCTTTGTCAAAACTTGAGGACTTGAGTCTTGCCACCAACAATCTAACAGGAAGCATCCCACCTTCTCTTGGCAACCTATCATCTCTCAAACGAATTTCTGTGGGATACAACGGTTTGAAGGGAAACATTCCATACACCATTTCCCAGTTGTCAAACTTAGAATTCTTCTCAATTGTTGCAAATAGATTTTTCGGTATGTTACCTTCCTTACTTTACAACATATCATCCATTCATGCTCTTTCAATGGCTTCAAACCGACTGCAGGGGAATCTTCCACCAGACATTGGTCTCAGTCTTCCTAATCTCAAATATTTCCTTATAGCTGGAAATCAATTTTCTGGAACCATACCTAATTCATTTTCCAATGCTTCGAAACTGCAAGAACTTGATATGGCAAATAATAGTTTTGTCGGGGAAGTCCCAACTAGTTTAGGAAGGCTACAAAGTCTCAATTGGCTAGGTTTGGGTGCTAATCATTTGGGAAGCAGGAAAGTTAATGACCTAAATTT
Source organism: Paratinospora sagittata (assembly GCA_035771175.1). Taxonomy (NCBI): domain Eukaryota; kingdom Viridiplantae; phylum Streptophyta; class Magnoliopsida; order Ranunculales; family Menispermaceae; genus Paratinospora; species Paratinospora sagittata. The sequence continues at coordinate 27,608,147 of CM069609.1, forward strand.
TCTTACTTCTTTAACCAATTGCACAAATCTAGAAACATTAGGAATATATGACAATCGTTTTGGAGGCGTTTTGCCTAACTCCATTTCCAACCTCACCGTGCTCACTGTGTTTGCACTTGGTAGAAATCAAATATATGGGACCATTCCTATAGGGATTGGGAACTTGATTAACCTAAATACTCTGGGGATGGAAGGAAACTTGCTTAGTGGTAAAATTCCCTCCTCTCTAGGGAAGCTTCAGAAGCTCCAAAAATTGACTTTGCAGGATAATAGATTGACTGGAGAAATCCCATATTCTCTAGGAAACATTTCTCAACTCTTAACACTAGTTTTAGATAATAACCACCTAGAAGGCGCCATCCCTTCCACTCTGAGTATGTGCAACAAGTTGGAACTATTGAGCTTATCTACAAACTATCTCAATGGTACCATACCTAAGAAAGTTATGGGTCTTTCCTCCCTATCAATTGGTCTTGATATATCTCACAACACTTTAACTGGCCCTCTACCGTCGGAAGTAGGTAATTTGAAGAATCTCGAATATTTTGATGCTTCCCATAACAAGTTCACCAGTGAAATTCCTGCCACCCTTGGTAGTTGTTTGAGGTTGGTGTCTCTATACTTGGCAGATAACTTCTTCGTAGGAAATATTCCTTTTATGTTGAGTGCTCTAAGAGGAATTTCAGAATTGGATCTATCACAAAATAACTTGTCTGGTACAATCCCAAAATTCTTAGAGAGCTTTCACCTCTTAAAAATATTGAATCTTTCCTTCAATGATTTGGAAGGTGAGGTACCAAAAGAAGGGGTTTTTAGAAATTCAAGTGTAGTATCAGTGCGGAGGAATGCAAAGCTTTGTGGAGGTATAATTGAACTTCATTTGCCTAGATGCAATGCTATGCAATCTGTTAAACAAGGAAGGCATCTTTCTCTCAAAATACTGATTGCTATAATTAGCGTGGTTGCATGTCTTTTCTTGATATCATTTGTTCTAGTTTCTTGTTGGATAAGAAGGTCAAAAAAGAAATCGCCTTCCACGTCATCAATGGAAGAGAAATTCGCTAAGATTAAGCTTTCTTATGATGCTCTCGTCAAAGCAACTGCTGGATTCTCTACTGCGAATTTGATTGGTTCAGGTAGTTTTGGGCACGTTTACAAGGGAATTCTCAATCAGGATGAGACAGTTGTTGCGGTGAAAGTGTTCAACCTCCAACAAAGAGGAGCATCAAAGAGCTTCAAAGCTGAGTGCAAAGCTTGGAGAAATATTAGGCATCGAAACCTTGTCAAGATTTTAACATCTTGCTCTAGTATAGATTCCGAAGGTAACGATTTTAAAGCTCTTGTTTTTGAGTTCATGCCAAATGGTAGTCTAGAGCAATGGCTTCATCCAAGATTAGATGAACACAATGAATCAAGGAACTTAAGTCTAATTCAAAGACTGAACATTGTGGTTGATGTTGCTTCAGCACTAGATTATCTTCATCACCATAGCCACACACGGATTATCCACTGTGATTTGAAGCCTAGTAATGTCCTTCTTGACGATGACATGACTGCTCATGTGGGTGATTTCGGTTTGGCAAGGCTTTTCTCACAATCAACCCAAAACTCCTTTTCCAATCAAAGTAGCACAATTGGGATGAAGGGATCTATTGGCTATACTGCTCCAGGTAATGATCTTATAGAATGTACTTTTCACGAAATTTCTATTTTGAAAGTGATCACTGGCTAGCTTCCGAAAATTTGTGTACACATTTTTATTGAACACAATACATATGTAGTGGGCACATCCTAATAGTTTTGAACTATATGTTAACAAGAGATTCTCAAATGCAGAGTATGGCATTGGTAGTGAGGCATCGACGCAAGGAGATGTGTTCAGCTTTGGAATTCTATTATTGGAAATGTTGACAGGAAAGAGGCCAACAGATGAAATGTTTAGAGATGGTCTAGACCTCCATATCTTTGCAAAGATGGCGATACCAGAACGTGTTATGCAGATTGTGGACCCTGGACTTCTCGTTGTAGATGAATTAATTACTGAGAGAGAAGACTCCAGCAGGCGTGAACGACATAATCAAAATAGAGAAAATATGCAAAATTGCATCATACAATTAACTAGGATTGGAGTGGCATGCTCAATTGAGGTCCCAAGGGATAGAATGGACATGGGAGATGTTACTAGAGAGTTGCATTTGATTAGGGACACTTTTCTCTCTTCTGGAAATATTTCAACAAATGACTAAATCTATATGAGAGAAGGTGCATTTGGATTTGTATTAAATACCTTCTTCAAGCATCTCTGAAAAATGCTTAATAACACACTTTCTGAAAGCTAGCTGTTAGGTCTTACTATTCTTGCATGTGATGCTTTAATTATTTGAAAAAATTGCCTGTGTGTGGACTTGCCCCAACCTTTTCACTCGCCTGCTGCCGCGTTTAAACCTTTTATAAATCTCAACATTGCTACGTCTATTTCTCTGTTCTTTTTGTAATTATTTTTTTCACCTGTTGCCTTCTATGAAAAAATAAAATAAAAAAAATGTTAGATTTTAGGTGTTCAAATTAATTATTATCCTGATTAGTAGAGCTTCAGTGTTTAAATAGCTTTTTCCAGTCTATTTTTTAAATTGATTTTAAAAAAGCTATTTTAAGATCTATTTGATAATCTTGAAAAAAAAAAACTTGTTTAATAAAAGACCAAGTTCTTTTGCACAAGGGTGATAATTTTACCTTTTGATAATTAAAATAAATATACTTAAATCAAACTCATATTAATTTTTATCTAATTATAACATAAGGATATAAATATTTTACAATAATACATAAATTAAGTTGTAAAACTATTTTTTTTTCAAATAAAAAAGACTTTTTTTTCTTCTTCACTTCTCCAGCAAGAATGAAAGATCAATTAAGACCTTTAAAAAGAAAAATGATAAGTGATTCGAGAATATTCAAAAGCTACAAGAATTGGTTTTATATGAAAATATATAGATTGACCAGAGAAATCTCTTCTTCTATATTTCTCAACTTCCAATACTAATTTTCTAAATCTCTAAATTGAATCTGTTACAAAATAGCTTGTTTGTGTTGTGCGTAGCGGAAACAAAACAGGAATCAAACGAATAAAACTCAAAAACATATGCAAAATCAAACCAAAGCAAAAACACAAAAATTTATGTGCTTTAGCGAATATATACCATCGTCCAGGAGATATGAAAATAAATTTTCTAATGGAAAGAATTAAATAAGTTACAACTTATACAAAAACCTAAATCCAAATCTCTTCATTTCCAAAATGCTCTTAATATAAGATGTTAAGAATTTGGGTAATATCATGTTGCAGGGGTGTAATATTGTTTTTGTATACCTTGGTAGAGTATTTCTGATTCTCCTTGGATGTATTAATTGTTGTGTGCAGCAAAAGCGGAAGTTAAATTAAAAACCAAACAATTAAACAATCCAAATAAATGCAAAAACAAATCAAAGCAAGAATAAATAGATTTACGTGGTTCGATGAATATAACCTACATCTACAGGAGATGAAAATCAATCCAGTAACGAGAGGCTGCAAATATGTTACAACTTATAATTAGATCTAAAACAAATTCTCTTAACTCACAAAGTGTTCTTACACAAATCTCAAATTCTCACACACACCCCAATGAGGGTTTATATAATACTAGGTGTTCGAATTAGTTTTCAACACAAATAGAAAAGTTTTCAATTTAAACTAGGAAACTAATATATTAGGAAATGTACACAAATAGAAATTATCAAGTGGTTGGACCGAGCCATATCGTATCTAACAATCTCTACTTTGACAAAGACCACTTCAACCATACATCCAAATACCACATTCTCATCTCCACATGTGCCCGGAGGAATTCAACTTCAAATGACATCCTTATAAGTGATATCACTTGCAACAACTGGGAGTGCATGTGCTACCATATCTGCACAACGTACAGATCGCCTAATTTTCCATCTTTGTCCCGTAGCTACAATTGATTTGGACTACTTTAGGGACTCACAAGCAGGAACCTTATCAACTATGCTAGCTCCACCTAAAATTGTACTTCCCTGCAAAAAGTACAAGTTATTCTTCCTAATTTCTTTCATCACCACTAATGCACCACACACAATCTTCAGAACACCAGCTTCAATGGTGACTTTGAAGCCCTTAGTTTCCAATGCACCCACAGAGATGATGCTCTTCTTCAAATCTGGCACATATCGTACTTCTGTCAAATTTCTAATTGTTCCATCATGCAATTTCAACTTGATGGTACCTATCCCTTAGCTTTTACAGATATTGTCATTATCAATAAAAACTGAACCACTATCACATTCTACAAGACTGGAAAACCAATATCCATTAAAACACATGATAAATACAACCCGAATCTAAGATCCATTCATCATATCAACATACTAATGATGAACAACTCAAAACATGATCGAACCTATATCATCCTCAACATGTGCACATTTGTATTGACATTGCTTTTCTTTCTCAGTTACCTGAAGGGATTATCATGTCTGGATTTGACCTTCTGATTAGTCTTCTAATCAACCCTCTCTTTTTCCCGGACCCGCAACCTCTGATATTTCAAGTGAGGATCTTCATTTCTGATCTTCTCCGATTGCTTGCCTTTTCCTTTATTAAGGAAATCCCGACTAGCTGGTCCCTTAAACTTTCTTATAATTTCCAGAACCTATTGTCGCTGCATGGAACTTGCTTTAATATCCATGCGCTCCATATAATCCGTAATCACCTCCTGTTATCCCAATTCCCTTCATTTCCTATTGTTTTCCCTTTCCACATCCTTTTGCAAATCACTGCCCTTAGCTCTATAGCCCTTCGTCTTTGAAGTCATACATTTTGCTTTTGGGAAGGAATATATAGATAGAGGTTTTTTTCCAGCTGCATGTGAAGTGCTATTCTTGGCCGTGTGAGTCATGGTATGGGTAGGAGGTTTTAGTGGTGGTGAAGCAGGCTTGACAATTGTTTGGTTAGATGAAACAACATAACAAATAGGAGAAGAGTGAACATACATGGAAGGATCCACATGGAAGGATCCACATCTAAAGGAAGGGGTGGAATACTTACTTGGCGCTGAGTGTCTGCATCATCAGCCGTGATGAAGGTATCTTTCAAACCTTCAATAGAAAGTTGGTATATGATTTGCTTCTCATTACATGGGTAGAATCAACCCTTGCACAATGCATATACATATAGCACCTATATCCACATGTTTTCCATGAAAAATTGAGCAACAATATCATTATTTAAAACTGTTTACCGTAAGGACCGTAGATTTGAATGACAATGCTTGTCATGGAAAACCCGACATTTGTACTAATATTTATACTTGCTTATCACTCATCTTTTAATCGCTTCAATACAAAGAGGACTAGACTGACTATTAATCTTTTTCATAGAGTTTAAAGAACCTTTATGTATGACAGCAAAGCAATTGCAGTTTAGGACATTGATATCCTTGAGAAGTGTACTTGTCACTTAAGTCCCTTTAATCAACATGCATCAACTCAATCACGTGGCTCCATGTTGATTTAACGGACTTAGGTACCCGAGGTCACTTACAAAAGTACATTTCCTAAGTCCTCAAAGCATTCCTCTTTCAGTTTACTTAGTACCTCGGCTATTTAGGTTTCAAACTCCAACAAATAAATAAAGATTTAATCAAAATTATTTTTGTGTTTGCTTTTGCTAAGAGCTACTGGTACCCTCTGTAACTTATTTTTTCTTATTATTAATACATGTTGTTTCCTCTAAAAAAGAAAACAAAAAACAAAAGATTATTCCTATGAATCGGCATGGTAAACCATAGCTAAAGACGCAATTATATGTAAAGAAAAGAAAATGCACATATGATGAAATCTATATTTGGAATCAAAGTAATATTATTATAAATAGAAAATAGCCCATTAGGGCGTTGGTTCGGTGGCAAGCCAATATGGGGCAGAAGCGTGCAGTGCGAGTTCGAGTCCTAACAAGGTTTGCAGATTTTCAAAGCTATAGTGTTCGACAGGTATAGTGGCTTCTACAGTGCTTGTTGCAGTTCGTGGGTGCTGAGAGCGACAAATTTTCAAACGTCCTGTATATGAGTCTTGTATTGTAGTGTCATTGAGTCTAGTTGATGGGTGATGATTGGTCTGTCTCTAAGGGATGAGATACGCCATGAGGCTGGGTTGGGGGTGCGATTGTACTATCTGCTTTGTTTCTTCTCAAAAAAATTATAAACAGAAAATATAGAAAATAAGGCTTTTAGTTTTAGACATTTAAAAGGTTTTTATACAGTTGATAAATATATATTTGTTTTTGAGAAATATAGTTGATGAATTTAAAATTTAAGATTTTTATTGAATTAAGATATGCAACATGAGTTTGATGTATATATATATATATATTCGGTCCCAAAATAGATCGAAAATATATCGACTCTCATTTTCATAACATGAGACTCTAAGAATTTGTAGATGTTATGTATGTAAATGGCTTATGATTATTAGATAATATTATTCATAACATTATTATCTAGTAATAAGATTATGTGTGATATGTATGAATATTATAGATAATAATAGATGATTACATATGGTAGATAAAATGAGATGAGTGAATTAATTAAATGAAAGTTGAAGTATATTCATTTAATTTAAACTATGAATATCTAAAACCAAAGCCCCCAAGTACTTATTTTCAAATTAGTCCCTTATGGATCTAAGTCCAATCCTTAAAGCTTGAGCTCTGATAACATTTTGTCTACACCTCCTCAACATTCGAAAACAAGGATCTTAGATTGTGACTCAAAATCTTAAAAACTAAGATCAACCTATTAATCAAACATTGATATCATAGGTGCCATGACCCATAAAAAGCATATGCCATTTGACCTAATACCAGTGCCTCTAGGGCATGTGCCTACCAGCTAGCTTCCACTGTAAAACTAAATGCCTAGAGCCTAGTAGCAAACATCCACTATAAAACTAAATTAAGAATGAAAAAGATTCTTAAATTTTTCCAAAGAAATTAGATGCCATTAAATCCTATATTATGAATTAATAAAGTTTTCTCAAAAAAAAAAAAAAAAAAATCTAAGGAAATAGGATACCTATAAATTAGATTTTGGAAACTAACACATTCCTTAGTTTTTCTGAAGAAAATATGGTACACACAAATTGAGTATTAATGATAAACAAAATTCTTGACATACTCTTTTGGAATAAGAGTCATAGATATGATTTTAAGAATCAATAGGAATAATACGATTTCTAGAGGAAAAATGTTACAGCATAAATTCTATATTAAGCATAAACAATTTTTTTGTTTCATAATTTTATATTAATAATATAATATAAATATTATATTATTAAAAAATTGAAGTTACAAAACATTCATGAATGATTAGTTAATAAATATTGTACATGATTTTTTTTTGTTTTTTGGTTCTGTTTTGGAAAAAACTGCTTCATCAACATTTTGCGATGTAAACATCTACATCCCAAATTTCTCCAATTAAAAAAAAATAAAATTAACATTTGGGTATATTTCACCCATAAGTGCAATAGAAGAAACCACAAACCCACTATCTCATCAACTCCATCTACTATTTCAGATTTTCTACACAAATGTACACCGCATCCCATCCATCCATCCATCCATCACCAACTTCCGTTTAAGTTTACGCTAACCATTACCAAACTAAACTTGTTTTGCTTCAAATAAAATCAGAAAATGGCATGAAAAAATTTGTGAAAATGATGCAGCTTTTATTAGTATCAACAGGAGAAAATGACTCACCTTGTTGACAGTGGCGGATCCCGAGGGATTAGAAAAACCCTTTATAATTATACTATGTTATAAAAAAATTAATAAATTATTATTATTCGCCCTCCAAACGCCCCCTCCCTTAAATAAATAAATAAATAAATAAATAAATAAATAAAATATAAGTTCTTATACAACCCCTCAACATGAAAAAAATTAATATCTTCATTAAAAAATTAATATTTTCATTGAGTTAATTAATTTTTTTTGTAGGACACGAAATAATGGTTTATATTCTTAAAAAAGTTTCTATTTTGGTATTTTAGTGTTAGTTAGGTTTCAAATTCTTTTTTGTTATTTAATGAGACTGGAAAGTGTCCAAAAGTGTCTAAATAGAGTTGTGATAGTATTAGAAAGTTGCTATTATATTATAAATAACTTAGGAAACTTGTTTTTAAGTGTTTTAGGAAGTTTCTAAATTGTTTCTTTGGAGTTATTTATATAAGGAACTCCAATTACAAGTTTACTTCATCTTATCATCAATTACCTTTCTTTTTGAGATTAAAATTTAGTTTTCTTAGTTTTATTTTTCTCTCTCTCTTGAATCTATTAATTCAAACTTGTGGGTTAAGTTTTTTTTTTGTCATCTTTGAATTTTAAAAAAAGAGAGCAGAATTAAAGCTCTCTGCTCTTTAGCTAGTTCATCGTCGACTTCTCAATTTCATGTGCATGTTCTTAAAGCTTCATTCTTGAATTTGCACCTTCTTTTGTCTTCCTCCTCTCATAGTCACATGACTCGCATCGCATTCGCATTCCTCTAATTTCATACTTAATTTAAGGTTTGATCAATATTCAATACTCTCTTTTCTTTTAACTAATTACTATTGTATTTCTTTGTTTGGTGCATACTATGAGATTTTATATTTTCAAATTCTTAGTCTTCTTTTTTCGTTGCTGAGAAAATTTTGACAGTTTGAAAGAATTAAAAAAAGTTATATTTGAGTATAAAGTTTTTTGGTTCCTCTAGTCTTGATAGATCATAGACACTATAATTTCATTTTACTTGTATTATCCGGCTTTTTCACTTAGTTTTTATGTGCCTAGGTTAGGTGTATTTGGTTGTTCTAATGACCTGGGTTAGTTTTGACACTTTTAAACTAAGTTTTGTCTCCTTAGTTCATATTTGTAATTATTAAATTACTTATGCATATAAAAAATTATCTATCTTTTATATATAAAATTGTTAATAATTACTTTTTCAATTATTAATATTTTATATATTTTCACTTCGTCCTCCAAGATCAAAGATTTAGATCTGCTACTGCTTGTTGAGGCAAATGGACGGTCTTTTGTTAGGAACACATTTTTTATTATTAGCCAACATAAAGTTGATGCAGTTGGTAAAAAGATGACTTTTGAATTTAAATGTTCTAAGTTCAACCTTGTTGGCTAAGAGGATTAATGGCGGAGGAAAAAGTTGTTATGGTGGTTATTTGGCCAAGTCATCTTATTGCATGTTGTGGGGACCTGCTAAAGAGCTACCTTTTCACATTTGTTTCTCCTCCACTGTCTCTCTTCTTTTTAAAAGGGTTTGGTTGAGTTGCATGTAATTTTTTTTTCTCTTCTTTTTTACTTTTGTTTTTTTTTCTTCTTCTTTTACCTACTTTAAAAATAAAATATATTAATTAGTGTTATAATGTGATTTCTACTTATTTATTTATTTTATGAATAAAATTTAAACTTTTGTAATTATTCCAATATTGTTAATTTTTAAAATAAATAGTGTTTGTATATTTGCGGTGCCATGCGATGCACGTGATTTTAGATAAGAAAAATGTTTAAAAATCATATATTTCTAATACACTTTTTTGATATTATACTTAGAGCCATTGAATCAGACGTTGATTGAGTGATTACTCTAAATACAATATTAAGAAAGTGTATTAGAAAAATGTATTCTTCGAGCATCACTCTTTAGATAAACTTTTTGAAGGCATATTATAGAAATATTCTCATTACAATAATATAAAAAATATATTACATCTTTTTATAAAATTAGAAAAACAAAATTATATAATGTATTAAAAATACAATATTATAAATAAAAAGATGATAAAATTGAAAAATATTAATTTGAGCGTGTGTGAATATATCATATATGATTGAGTTTGGTTTGGAATCTTAAACCATGGGACTGTCTTGGCTGGGGGAGATTTAAGGGTGGCAATTAGAGTCATTCGGCCTGGCTGGCCCAGTCTGGTCCCATTGAGCCTAAGAATAATTGGGCCTGGCTGACATTAAAAAGCTTTTACCCGGATTCAATTTAAAAAATATATGGACCGAACCTTTGGGTCAGGCTTTTGGACCACTAATGTAACTAAATACATATTTTAAGGTTAGATTAGTTATAATAAAATATAAATTTTAGTTAAATAATTAAATAAAAATACAAATGAAAAATATTAATTATTAGAGAGTATACTTATCAAAGTTGAGATGCATGCATGTATTTTTAATTAATTATATGTACTCTTTTTGTAAATAAAAAAAATTATATGTACTCTTTTTTCGTATTATATACTTAATTGAACATATTCTTAACTATGTATATATAATACAAATATAAACACTTAATTATATATAAGTATATAACACTATTGACTATTGCCTTTTCCGTAACATCCCGTAGTTTTAATTAAATACATACGTTATGCGTATATCGAGATGTATAACGCACGTATTTTATGCTTAAGTGCACATATTTTCAAAATTAAGGTTTTTACCAAACTTGAATAAAAATCAGTTTGAAAGGTAGAAAAATACTTCCTAGACTGTAGGAGCCCCGAATATGTGGTTCGATTTCAATTATGTGTTCATTTAGAACTTTTATAGCCGTTGGAAGTTTGTTGGAAGTTAGAGTTTCTATTGGAGACCGTTTGAATCATTTAAAACCCAATGAAACTCTAGTTGAAGGCTATAGAATGGTAGAATGCACTGTTGCGAGTTCATCGATGCTAATTTCATGATTTTTGGAGACCGTTTGACAATATTAGTAAAAATTTTCATGTTTCCAATGAACAGTGACGTGAATAGTACTATGATCATATCTAGTGAATAAAATGGAATTAGAATCCAATGAAACTCCGGTTTGAGATTATAGAATCGTAGAGAATTGAATTCCGGACGTTTCGATGCTATGATTGTGATTTTTGAATATGATTTAATATTTTTAATAACTAAATATATAATTTTTGTGAGTAAAATTCACTTTAGATGCCTCCGCGAGCATGTAAAATCTCAATGAAATACCTGTTGAAGGTAGTAGAAGGATAGAATGACTGATTTTACACATCTTGATGTGCATAGAATAATTTTAGGAATGTTCCATATTTTTAATAAAATTGATATATGTTCCAGTAGAAAAATAAAATTGAGAAGTAGTGAAAATATATTTTCACTGTTATTTCTTGTGGAAATATCTAGATTGACCACATAAACGAGATTGTAGTTTCTTCAACTGCTTATGAGTCCTAAATGGAGTTGGAATCTAAATTCACAGAATGTGTATAATATTTTTAAGGTTAATCTGTATTATGAGTGATTTGAAGTGAGTTGAGAAATTAAATATGTAAATAGATATGAATAAATAAAATTGAATTATGGAGTAATTGTGACAGGTTAAGTTAGTTGGATTTATGGATTTAAATGGAAGCTGGACTCGAAAGCAACGATGATTGCGTTTAAGTTGAAAAATCTTGTACTGTGAGTATATTTTCTTGATTTTGGTTATTGTATGATATTTTTTATATATATGAAATGTTTGAATGTAAATATGCTATGCATATATTGTTGCATTGTGTTTTAATTTACATTCATAAATGATATTTTTTTAGCATTGGAGCATGTGAGACTTGCAAAGGCAAGTTGATGTCATTTCGTTAGGAATTAGACCCGGATGAGTGTTATGCGTAACCTCATTATCAGTAGGTCTGTCCTAACAAGGATTGAAGATCCTTAAAATGACTGTGAATTGGGTAATGAGAGGCCGTGACTACCTTGTAATGGCCATACAAGGGTTAGACCCGCTCTCTTGCCTTGAAGGAGGGAGATTGTGGATTTCGTGAAAAAAAATGCATTATTTTCTTGAAAACTCATGAAATTTATGTTGTTGACATGTATAATATATTCGTTGAATGATGCATGTGTTTAATAATGGTTTGAAATGATTTTAAATGCCATATGTTCCTAAGTGCATATAATTGCCATATCAAGAAATATATTCACTGAGCTGTTGATTGCTCACTCAATTTCCTTCAATATTTCAGGTACAGAGTTAAAAGGAAAAACACGAGAATAGATACGTGTCTTATTTTGTGTAATGTACGTGTATGCGAAGGAAATGAATTATTTTTTCTTTATTTTCAAATGAATATATATCATATCCTACATATCTATATTATCACATAGATGGGTTGTAAGGAAATATGAATTTTGATTTGATATTTTAGGTTAGACAATGCTTGTGATGATGAAATGAGATGATCACATATAATTATCAGGTGAGAATTTGATTTGTGGAATGAATGGAATGACTGTAATGATTATTTATATATATCTTTGATTTGATTTGTGGTATATCAGGAAAAAATGTGAATTGTCCATTTTATGGGGAGGTGCTGTCAAAATTTCTATAAATTTTAGAAATTATTGTGAATGTCCGTTGAGGCTGACAATGTATTGTATACTGTATATGAGTATGTACGGTGTATAATACATTGTGCCGATCATGACGTCAGCCTACGTCAGGGACGTCGTGACATTTTCCTTATTACACACATTTTAAATACTCTTAATTATATTTTTTTTTCTTTTATTTTGTAAACTTTTAATTATATATATAGTGTATATATAAGTTTGTGCGTGTATATATGTATGTATAATATATTCTTTAATTATATAATACTCTCAAATCTTAATTATATTTTGTTTTTTTCCATTTTATACTATATATACTCTTATTAAGAAATAGAGTAGGTATCATATGTGGATTATTTGTTTTATTAAGAAATAGAATAGATAGGGGATTATTCATATTATATACTTCATTGAACATATTCTTAATAATGTATGTATAATAAAAATCTACAAATAATATTATTGACTTAATTAAATATATATTATACATACTTTATACACTCTTAATTGTAATAATACATTTAATTATATTTTTTATTATTATATATATATATATATATATATATATGGGGTCGAATCAAGTCCAATGTGATCTCGAACCAGTTTAATAAGTTGGAGGACCGGGCCAGATTGACCTATTTAATAGTCGAGCACAAAGAATCAGGTCATTTATAACAGGCTGACCATAGGTCAGCCAAATTGCCACTAGGGAGATTGACTAGATTATTTATTGCACCTTGAAGATGAAGACCCCAGCTAGCCCCATCACATGCGGCCTGGCCCATCAGGTAGGACAATCAATTAGATGTGGGGTAGGGGCGTGAGTTGTCATGTAGGCTTTTTCCACACGGCTGATTGTGATTGATGAGGTGATCATGCTTACTCGTTTTCTTTTTCTTTTTCTTTCAAAGCAATCTATCGGTAATTGAAACTAAACACAATTAAGAAGATAAATCTAGGGGCTAATACTGATCCATTCAACTTTTGTGATTATAGTCTTTTTAAATTAAAAAAATATATCATTTTAAATATTAAACAAATACTAAAAGCAATTTTCAAATAAAGTTTTCAAATTTTTGTTGGTACTTTTCTTGTGATCACTTTTATGAAAGCAATAAGTTATATATAAGTAAAATCTATACCAAAGAAGTCCAATATGGAGAAGTGTTTAAGCAAGTAGTGAGTAATAAAGCTAGCTTAATTAGTTCTTTACGGGAAGAAGTACCCAAATTATCAACATGGCAATCCTCGTCAACTTTGGAAAGTAATTCAATACCAAGAATTTTGTGTCGAATTCATCGAAGAGACAACAACTTTCATAACATTTTTCTAACCCAACCTTCACGAAAAGAAAGAAAGATTGGAAAATCATACTTGAAATTCAAATTCTATTTTCACCCATTCATATCATAATTTCTTACAAGAATTCTTGTGGTTAAGAGCTCTCTCTCTCTCTCTCTCTCTCTATATATATATATATATATATATATATATATATATATATATAACTTTGTGCATAAAATCTATATTAAGCATAAGAAATTTTTTATTATTTATAATTTAGAAAATCCCACAAAATAAGCAATAATAACTTATAATTGAAGTCACAATACATGCATAAAAAATTTCTCGATAAATATTGCACATGATTTTTTTTTTCCTAATTTGAATGCATGGGTTGTGTGCATGACCGAGCTCTCCCACTATTCTTCATCTTCATTGTAAAAAATGCTTTAATTTTATCAACATTTTGCAATGTAAAAATCATATAGTATACCCAATTCTATTATCCTAATAAAAAAAAGTTAGGTTTAAGATTTGGGCCATATTATTTTCACCCATAAAATCAATAGAGTGATTACAGGCTTTATTTTCGTGATTGACACTTTATATGCAACTTTTATCTTACGGTTATACCACTAACTGCATCAAGGCCCTGTTTGGTATATTATTTGCAAAAGCGCTTGCAAAGAAAGTACTTATGGAAAAAACTGTACACAACTTCTTTTGAAAATAGAAAACTACTTTTTTTTTACTATAATTGGGTTAGAAGCAAGTGTTGTCAAATCCATTCAAAAGTACTCCAAACACTTTAGAAAAACTTTACCAAACAGAGCCTAAAAAGAGAAACACAAGCATTTTGGAATGACAAGTGGTGTAGGCCAACTTGTTTCTCTTTCTTATTTCCATCACTTAAGTAGTTTTTGGTAACTTTATTTTTTTTAGTTCTACAATTTTTAGTTCTAAACAAATTAGTTCTATTTTTATAACTCTTCTTTTATAAGGGCTTATTTTAAAAATATTGTTTGGTAACAAAAATACTCCAACTTCTTATTTTAAAAAATTAAAAATAATTGTTATATTATAATCATATGCTATATTTGGTTAAATTAAAAATTATTTTATATTAATTATCATTTACTAAATTTGAGTGGTGACAAATTATTTTATATAGTGATTAATACAAATTTGGTATGTTACAAATTATTTCTAATGTAGTTGGATCATACTCTACTACAACTAAAGAATAAACTTCTACAAGAAAAAACAATTTTTTTGCTTTATATTTTAGAGGTTTAACCTCTACTATTTGTCTAACTTCTATTTTATTTAAAGGTTGACAATTTTTTACCAAGCACTTTAATTTTGTCTAACCTCTATTTCGATTATAGTTTGGAGAAATTAAATGTTAGAATTAGAGTTACCAAACGCTACCTTAGGTTGTGTTTGGTAGATGAGAAAATAAAATTTTTTTTAGAAAAATAATGATTTTCTCGAAAAGTTTTTATTTTTCAGTATTTGATTGGCAAAAAAGGTCAAAAAAAATCTAATTTTTCAGACCCACTTTTTTTCACTATAATTTTCTTAGTTAAGGGGGTGAGAATTTTTTTTTTTTTTTATGAGAAAATATTATTACACTTAATTGCTGAGGGGCTAGAACCTTAAATGTTAGTCATATTTGACATTTTCTTCTTTTGCACCTCTGGTGCATTAATTTAGGTTGAATGTTCAAACCTTATCTTGCAAGATATTTTAGTTTCCTATCAAAAAAAAAAAAATAAAAAAAAAAAATAAAAAAGAAGAAGTTTCCAACGTTATGATTGAATCAAAGTGATGACTATCACGACAACTTGAATCTATTTTCTGACCCATGAATGACGAAAAGAAAGACAAATCTTTCTTACAATTATATATCTGTCTATGTATACATATAGCAGTACTAATAGCTGCTTAATTAATTAATAGTATTCCTCACCAGCGTCTTGCTTCTTCAATGTAAGAATGATGGTTCTAGATAAAATAGATATGAGGAGGTACTTAGGAGTGCAGCTACTTGTGTCACTAATCATAATTATCGTTAGTACAAAGTTCATGGAGTTGGAAGCTGCAATTATTCCTACTGCAACCCTTTATTATAAGCATGGAAATGAGACTGATAAACTCTCGTTGCTTGCCTTCAAAAAAGGAATAAGCAATGATCCATTTGGAGTCTTCAAGTCTTGGAATGATTCTTCTCATTTTTGCCAGTGGCAAGGCGTTATATGTGGTCGTCGTCATTCCAGAGTCATTGCCTTGGAGCTACAAGGGAGTCGCTTGGTTGGATTGATATCGCCTTTCATTGGTAACCTCAGCTTCTTAAGGTCCATCAATCTCGGAAACAACAAATTTCACAGCAGAATTCCACGAGAAATAGGTCAGTTGTTTCGACTTCAAAATCTAGACTTGTCTAATAACATATTGGGAGGAGAAATTCCATCAAGCTCTAGCCATTGTTTACGCATTAAGAGCCTAGATTTATCCCATAACAAGCTGGTCGGGAGAATTCCAACTGAACTTGCTTCTCTGTCGAAACTTGAGGTTTTGTCTTTTTCCTTTAACAATCTAACAGGAGGTTTTCCTTCTTTTCTCGGCAACCTATCATCTCTCAAGAAAATTGCTATAGATTACAATGGCTTGGAGGGAAACATTCCATACACCATTGCCAAATTGTCAAGCTTAGAATTCTTCTCAATTGTTGGAAATAGATTTTCTGGCATGTTGCCTTCCTCACTTTACAACATTTCATCTATTAATGTTCTTTCAATAGCTTCGAACCAACTGCATGGGCATCTTCCACCAGACATCGGTCTCACTCTTCCTAATCTCAAAAGATTCGGAATAGCTGAAAATCAATTTTCAGGAACCATTCCTAATTCATTTTCCAATGCTTCAGGTCTCATAAGACTTGATATGCCAAATAACAATTTTGTGGGGCAAGTCCCAACTAGTTTAGGAAGTTTACAAAATCTCCAAAAGCTAGGTTTGGGTTTCAATCATCAAGGAAGCATTAAAACTGATGATCTAAATTTTCTTACTTCTTTAACAAATTGCACAAAACTACAAGTACTGGGAATACATGACAATCACTTTAGAGGTGTTTTGCCTAACTCCATTTCCAACCTCTCAACCCTGCTCACCTTATTTGGAGCTGGTAGAAATCAAATATCTGGGAGCATTCCCACAGGGATTGGGAACTTAGTCAACTTAGAAGCACTGGGGTTGGAGCAAAACGTAATTACGGGTAGCCTTCCACCCTCTTTAGGAAAGCTTCATAAGCTACAAAAATTGATTTTAAGTGTGAATAGACTGACTGGAGAAATCCCTTATTCTCTAGGAAACATTTCCCAACTCATCGAATTGGATTTAGGAAGTAACAACCTAGAAGGCATCATCCCATTCACTCTAGGAATGTGCAGTCATTTGCTAGTGATGGCCCTTGATGAAAATAATCTCAGTGGTACCATACCTAAGCAAGTTATGGGTCTTTCCTCCTTATCAATTGGTCTTAGTTTATCTCACAATTCTTTGACTGGTCCTCTACCATCAGAAGTTGGTAATTTGAAGAACCTTGAAATTTTGGATGCTTCTCACAACAATTTGACAGGTGAAATTCCTGCCTCCCTTGGTAGTTGTTTGAGCTTGCAATTTCTTCACTTGGAAGATAACTTCTTTGTGGGAAACATTCCTACAACTTTGAGGCCTCTAGAAGGAATTTCAGATTTGGATCTATCACATAATAACTTGTCTGGTCCAATCCCAAAATTTCTAGAGAGCTTTCACCTCGAAAAATTAAATCTTTCCTTCAATGATCTAGAAGGTGAGGTGCCAAAAGAAGGGGTTTTTAAAAATTTAAGTGCAGTATTCCTGCGTGGAAATGTGAAGCTTTGTGGAGGTGTAATTGAACTTCATTTTCCGAAATGCAATTCTACACAATCTATTGAAAAAGGAAGGCGTCTTCGTCTCAAACTACTGATTGCTATAGTTAGTGTTGTTGCATGTCTGCTCTTGCTATCATTTGTTTCAATGTCTTGTTGGATACGAAGGTCGAGAAAGAAATTGCCTTCCACGTCATCGATGGAAAATACATTCACTATGATTAGGCTTTCTTATGAAACTCTCTTCAAAGCAACTGGTGGATTCTCATCTACGAATTTGATTGGTTCGGGTAGTTTTGGGCGCGTATACAAGGGAATTCTCGATCAAAATGAGATAGTTATCGCAGTGAAAGTGCTCAACCTCCATCAACGAGGAGCATCAAAGACCTTCAAAGCAGAATGCAAAGCTTTGAGAAACATTAGGCATCGAAATCTTGTCAAGATTATAACATCTTGCTCTAGTATCGATTATGAAGGTAATGATTTTAATGCTCTTGTTTTTGAGTTCATGCTGAATGGGAGTCTGGAGCATTGGCTACATCCAAGACTAGATGAACACAATCAATCGAGGAACTTAAGTCTCCTTCAAAGACTGAACATTGTGGTTGATGTGGCTTCAGCATTAGATTACCTTCATCACCATAGCCACACACGGATCATTCACTGTGATTTGAAGCCAAGTAATGTTCTTCTTGATAACGACATGACTGCTCATGTGGGAGATTTTGGTTTGGCAAGGCTTTTCTCTCAATCAACCCAAAACTCCTTCTCCGATCAAAGCAGCACAATTGGGATGAAGGGATCTATAGGCTACACTGCTCCAGGTAATGATCTTATAATATGTACTTAAATTTTTATTTTGAAAGCAAATGGTGGCTCCTAACACATCTATGAAGACATTTTTTACTAATATATCCTAATAGTCGATGGTCAAATGCAGAATATGGCATTGGTAGTGAGGCATCAACACAAGGAGATGTGTTCAGCTTTGGAATTCTATTATTGGAAATGCTGACAGGAAAGAGGCCGACAGATGAAATGTTTAGAGATGGTCTAAACCTTCATATATTTGCAAAAATGGCGATACCAGAACGAGTTATGCAGATTGTCGACCCAGGACTTCTCATTGTAGAAGAAGCAATTACTGAGGAAGAAGACTCTAGCTGGCGTGAACGACATAATCAAAGGAG
Organism: Paratinospora sagittata; assembly: GCA_035771175.1. Taxonomy (NCBI): domain Eukaryota; kingdom Viridiplantae; phylum Streptophyta; class Magnoliopsida; order Ranunculales; family Menispermaceae; genus Paratinospora; species Paratinospora sagittata. The sequence goes on from CM069609.1 coordinate 27,627,022, forward strand.
AGAAAATATGCAAAACTTCATAATACAATTAACTAGGATTGGAGTGGCATGCTCAATGGAAGCCCCAAGAGAAAGAATGGATATGGTCGATGTTACAAGAGAGTTGCGTTTGGTTCAGGATACTTTTCTCTCTTTCAGAAATATTTTAACTAATGGCTAAATCTTTCAGAGAAGGTGCATCATGCTTTGTATATATTCTTTATTAGCTTTTGTTTCACTTATTTTGTCCATTGATTTTTTACTTTCTTTCCCTTTTGTTAACAGAATTGGCAGAAGTTGTGCTTATATGGATTGTGAGTAAGAAATCTCTCTCTTTAGTATTCCGAGTGCTATTTTTCTTTTTTTTTCCTTGTCTTAAATGTCATTATGACGATAATGTATAACTTACAATATTTGTCTTTGTACGTAAAATTATCTACAGTACCTGCGTGCTATTCTCTTTTTCGTTGTGCCTTGGCCCTACTATGAATTACTTTCAACAGTGATATATTTTCAAGCACAATTTAGTAGTCCTTCTAAGCCCTTCCCAAAAGACCTACTGATGTTCTAACCAAATAATTCATTATCAGGCAATTAAAACGATCAATATCAGTTTATCTTATATTTTTCTATTGGATAAAGCTAACATGAAGTGTCTAGGATAATAAAAGTCAGGTTTTATGTTCATAAATGAGATTATTTATTTCATTTAATGATGGGTATATGGTTAATATCTCTTGTTGCACAACTATTAGAACTGTATATGAAGTCAAGGATAATTAAGCAGTGAGGCTTTACAACCTTACATAATTTTCTTACTTCCAAACTTTGGTTATGCGCTTTCAATAAATCATATTACCAACTTGAACTGTACAAGGGATTAAGCCATCATCCTTGAAGTCACCAATAGTTCATACAAGAACAATGACCATCTTTAAAATGATGAAATCGATAGCGATCTCTCAAAAGTATCTCTCTGTCATAAAGCCGAGAAATGAGTTTTGCAACCAAGTAGCAATCCCCCAGAGACTCCAAGCTTCTTCACAATGCGAATGGGCGTTGAGGGGTTGTACCAATAAGCCCAAAAGCAATTGTTATCTTCTCACTATGAAGATAAAGTGCTTGCTCCTGCATATCCTCTTCTTTTACATATTGTAATAGCTGCGACTTGTTTGGTACATAACCTATTGATTTCAATCTTTCTGCAATCTCATCTAACTTTGAATAAATTCTCCTAGATAGAGGGTGAGAGTTGTCTCCCAAAAGAAGCTCATGAACAGAACCATTGATCTCAATTGAGCTACAACCAGGCTCTTTCTTGATGTCAAAATCTCTCATACGCTTCCGTGACTTAGAAACTCCATCCCACATACCAAATTTTGTGTATATATTGGATAATAATACATAAGCCCCGTGATTCCTAGGCTCCAACTCGATGAGACGGGTAAAAGCATATTCAGCTTGCTCAACTTTTCCATGGATCTTACACGAACCAAGTAATGTGCCCCAGACAGAAGCCCCAGGGACTATTGGCATTTTCTCTATCAAATCTATGGCTTCTTCTAAGTGCTCACTTCGTCCCAAGACATCAACTATGCAAGCATAGTGCTTCACCTGTGGTGAAATTCCATACACAGGAAGCATTTGGTTGAAGAAATCTGCCCTTTTCAACTAGTTCGGCACGCCTACACGTGCACAAAACATTAGTAAATGTCACTGCATTGGGCTCAATTTTAGCTTCTTACATACGCACAAATAGATCAATTGCATCCTTACCACGACCATGCATTGCAAACGCAACAATCATAAAGCTTCATACATATACATCTTTCTTCTCTGCAGAATGAAATACTTCAAGTGCTTTGTCTAGATTCCCACACTTTGCATACATATCAATCAGTGAAGTTATGAGATGACAATTCAACTTGAACCCTTGGTTTTTTTATGTAAACATGGATTCATCTACCCGAATCAATTGCACCCAATTGAGAACAAGCTAATAGCACACTAACAAGAGTAACTTGCAATACATGGAATAGAGCCAGAGCCTCCTTAGCATGACCATTTTGTTCATAAGCCAAGATGAGGGAATTCCACGCAACGATATCCTTGTGTGGCATAACATTAAAAACTAGCCGGGTAGCATCGAATTCCCCAGATTTTGAATACCCAGAAACCAAAGTAGTCCAAGATACAATGTCTTTCTCATTCATTGTGTCAAACAATGTTTTAGCTTCATAAAGACTACCACGCTTAGGATACAAATCAAACATTTCATCATTCAAAATCAAGCTCTTCTCAATCTCATTCTTTTCAACAAAAGAATGGAAACATTTTCCACAGTCCATGTTTGCCGCTTTTGCACAAGCTAAAAAAAACACTCATCATAGTCACATTATTTGGCTTCAAATCCACCATTACTATCTCTAGAATAACCTGAAAAGCCTCCTCAATGTTGAGATGGGTGACGTGTGCAGAACAACGCAACTAAAGGACAAAATAAGAAACCTGAAGAAAAATAAGGAACACAAAGATTTTCCGTGGTAAAACCTTCAATTCGAGGGAAACATCCACGGGCAAATACCAGAAGAATCACTATAGAGAAATAATTACAACCCTCTTTCTACACTCAAGGAAAGAACAATGAGACTCTCTCTCTCTTGAATTAGAAGAACACTAGCAAGAAGAAGAGAAGAAACTGGATGGTTTGAACTGAAAATCAAACCTTTATTTATAAGAGTATTCATGGGCATTTTCCTAATAAAGAAAAAATATTATATATATATTTCTTTATTATTATTTGAAGTGGACGACGCCGAAAGCATTCGGCACCATCCCATTGTCTCCCCCATTTCTCCATTCTTCTTTTGCCAACATGTCACAATGTTTTTCAAAACATTCTTTTCATTCTCCCACTTAAAAAACTTTGTGGTGATCTTGATTCTTTCTGATCTTGCCAACATCATGCTGCTTACATATCTGCTAGGCCAAATGAGGATCTACACCACTCGAACTTTTCAGCATTGATCGACTTAGTTAACGCATCTGTCAGGTTCTCCTTAGTGTGAATTTTCTACATATCCACACTACCTTCTTTTATCACTTCTTGAACAAAGTGATATTGTACCCCTATATGCTTTGTTCTGGAATGAAACGTTGGATTCCTTGCAATGTGCAAGGCATTCTGATTGTCACTATACAAAAGAATTATTTTTTGATTGTGTCCGAGCTCCTCCACTAGTCTTCTTATCCAGACTGCCTCATTGGAAGCTTGTGTAGTCGCTATGTATTTTGCTTCTGTTGTAGACAAAGCTACGACTGTCTGCAGTTTTGAAACCCAGCTTACAGCTCCTCCTGTAAGTGTGGACACATAGCCTGTGGTGGATTTTCTCTTATCAGGATCACTTGCAAAATCCGAATCAACATATCATCTGACAACAAACTCTGATCCTCCATAATATAATGCAACATCCGAGGTCCCTTTTATGTATCTCAGGACTCTCTTAACTGTATTCCAATGCTCTTTACAAGAATTTTTCATGAATCAACTAAACGCTCCCACTACTTGTGCAATGTCTGGTCTTGTGCATATCATCGCAAACATTAGGCTTCCCATTGCTGATGCATACAGTACTCGAGACATTTCCATCCTCTCTGTTTCATTGCTGGGAGACATACTTGAGGATAATTTATAATTAACAGGAAGTGGGGTCGAGATTGGCTTACAATCTTGCATGTTGAAACACAACAATATTTTTCTTAGATAATTCTTTTGAGAAAGCCATATTTTTCTGCCTTTTCTGTCTCGGTGAATTTGCATCCATAAAATTTTGTTTGCTGGTCCTAAATCCTTCATATCAAACTCCCTAGCCATCTGTGTGGCGACCCCGCACCCCTGACCACCAACCCCGCAACGAATGACGTGCAGAATGCCGGGGCGGGACGCCTGGTGTAAGCATCTCCAACCACTTCTCAACCCCCGTGAGGTCGTTGAGACCCTACGAGCCTTATCCCAAACAACGACATAATATAAAAAGGTACTAAACAAAACTACCAACCATATTAATCATCCAAGACAAGAGATAATCCATAAAAATGAATCATAAATAAAACTATAATCCCTACAGTCCATCAAGATGGACATACACATAAAGTCCAAACTAAGGTACAAAAAAACCGTCATATGTCCACATGGTCTATCTAACAAGTCCCAACTCACCCATACTACAATGTGGTAAGTGTTATAATTAAATAGTCCAAAATATAATACATCATAATTTAAAACACAGTTCAATCAAAATGCCTCTCAACTCACATTGAGGCCTTGGATTTACACTAGGTCACCATGTTCAGCCATGTATATCACTGATTTTGCATCATCGGTTCATCAACAATGGCAACTAGGTCAACATAGTTGACATGCAAGCTATTTGGAAAGGTCTAAGTTCATATTCTAAATTTAGGTCTAATACAAACAACCCTACCAATTCTCCATTTAATATTCTATTCAGATGTATCAAACTGCTAACAAAAGTATTTAATCACAAAATCAACCGTATAGATTGAAGTATGTTAAGAAGAAACCTTCTGTCAAAACATCAGCTCAATCCAACGGTGGACCGAAGAGATAAGCCTATTTGATGAACGAGTCTCAAATTAGACAATTTATCCTTTCCTGCTGCAAATACTTGAACTCAGATGACTATATCACACAAAATAGTTGATCCATAAACATCTCAACCGTTCATAATGCAGAAATATTAGTTTTAAACTATCTTATAAAATATAATATCCATCCAACAGTAGGTTTAGGAGATCCATTAGTTTTATCTAAACTGCGCGAGAAATTTAGACTTTCCGACCAACTTTGTTTGGGAGGTTATATCTCTCACAAGAAAATTCCAATCAAGATCTCCACCAACCAGAATGAATAACCATAAGATATGAACGGGCTGACAAAGTTTGAGCTCAATCTGACCATATATTACCAAGATTCAGCTCTTTGATGAAAATGTTGTTGAAACTTCCTCTTTCTTTCTCTTCTTCTTTCCCTTCTCTTCTTTTTTCCTTTCCCTCCACTCATCTCACTCTCTAGGACTTCCTTGGAGAAGAGAAGTGGGGCATGGGACACTTGTCCACTCTCATGCACCAACTTGACATGTGTTGGAGAAGAGAAATGGGACATGAGACACTTGTGCATTCTCATGCACCAACTTGTCATGTGCTGGTCTCATGCATCAACTTGACATGTGTTGGTCTCATGCACAAACTTGACATGTGTTGGAGAAGAGAAATGGGGCATGGGACACTTGTCCATTCTCATGCACCAACTTGACATGTGTTGGTTTCATACTACTCATACGAACCACATGTACTTTAACCAATCTCATGCTTGCATGTATTTTAAATGTTCAATCCATCTAATACACCAAATTTTTATTTTCATTTATCCTTTTATTCAATCGATCCTAACCCATATCAATTCATGGTTTAATGGGCCCATGCATAAATAATAACACATGCATTATACTTTAATTTAACATGACCCATATACAATTTATAATGCACATATTTATATACATTATCAAGCATCAAATATACAAACATTAAACAACCATCAAACAAACACCAAACATATCAAGGCAAACACATAGAGTTTGGGCAAAATGCAATTGGGTAATGGGCTAGATGAAATAATTTTCGGGGCGTCACAGCCACGTTCCGTTGATCTGCCTCTCTTCATAGATAGAGCCTCACCTTGCTTAGATGTCACCAATTTCTCTTCCTTACTTTTGCTCCTATTTTCTTCTTCAAGAATTGCGGCAACAACTTTATTGAAAGATAAATTGGTGGAATTGTTAGTGAGATTTATGATGAGATGATCATACGAGTCAGGTAGGCTTCAAAGTAGAATTTTCGCACATTCAGTTCGATCAACTTTGTAATCCAACCTTATAATTTTGGAAAACAAAGTCTCTATGGTGTTGATGTGGTCCACCACTGAAGTAGACTCATCCATACGAAGATTGTATAATCTCCTTTTTAAGAAGATCTTGGTGTGTAGCGACTTGGATTTGTATAAGCTATTAAGCTTATCCCATATATTCTTTGGCTGTATTCAACCCATTAATGCTTGACAGTATAACATCTTCCAGTGACAGGTGTAGACTGGCGATAGCATTGCCGTCCATCTTCTTCCATTCCTTATCATTAGTGATTTCTGCTGGTCTGTCTCTAATTGCTTCCAAGCAATTCTCCTTCCTTAAAAGCGTCGTGATTTTGAGTTTCCACAATGAAAAATTAGTCTCATTGAACTTCTCTACCTTGTACTTTCCTGCCATGCTTTTACCGCAATTTACACAACCTCTCACTATTACACGTGAACAGTGTCGTATTTGTGAATAATACTATATTCCCAAGAATCTCAAGAAAACTTTTATGATGTAGAAGTTCAGACAAAGTCGCAACCACAGAACATACTAAGAATTTTAAGAGGCCTTAGCTCTGATACCACTTGTTCAAACGGACGGCGTGTGTAGAACAACACAACTAAAGGACAAAATGAGAAAACTAAAAAAAAAAAAGGAGACATAAAGATTTTACGTAGTAAAACTCTCAATTCGAGGAAAACATCCATGGACAAATACCAGAAGAATGACTATAGGGAAAAAATTACAACCCTTTTTTTACACTTAAGGAGAGAACAATGAAACTTTTTTTTTCTCTCTTGAATTAGAAGAGCACTAGGAAGAAGAAGATAAGAAAACATGATATTTTGAACTGAAAATTAAACCTCTATTTATAGAAGTATTTAGGGACATTTTCGTAATAATTTATTTATTTATTTATATATATATACTTTATTATTATTTGACGTGGACGGCGTGGTAGGCATTTGGTGCCGTCCCATTGTCTCCCCCATTTCTCCTCTCTTCTTTTGCCAACATGTGGGACCTGGGTCCCACAATGTTTTTTAAAACATTCTTTTCACTCAAAACATTCGCCATCCTGTGCAAAGGCAGTGATCATCAAAGTCTATGTCACCACATCTCTCAAAGCCATTTTCGTGAAGATTTTATGAGCCTGGTTCAAATGCCCACATGAAGCATAAAAATGAATAAGTGAATTTAGAATGAACAGATTGGAGTCGAGAGACGCCTTAACAGCCATACCATGAAACCATTCCTTCACGCAAAGCGGAAAAGCTTGGAAGCCACTTTGATCAAGAAAAGGAAGGTGAATTTGTTGGGAGGGTCAGGGCAGTTGTGAAGCATTTGAGTAAATAAGAGGAAGCGTCGGAAGGGGTCAGGACTGGAAGTGTAGGCGCGAATAAGTGTGTTCCAGGTATAGAGATTTGGTTGGGGAATTTGATCGAACACCTTGCGTGCGTAATCCAAGCTTGAGGAAAAATCAGAGTGCGGAGATAGTAATGAGCCTGCTAGCTGAGTAAGAATTAGCGGAGATAATTTTCTTACGTGAGCAATATTCTTAAACTTTGGTTATGCGCTTTCAACAAATCACATTACCAACTTGAACTGTACAAGGCGTTAAGCTATCATCCTTGAATTCACCAATAATCCCTACAAGAACAATGACCATCTTTAAAATGATGAAATCGGTAGCGATCTCTCAAAAGTATCTCTCTATCATAAAGCTGAGAAATGAATTTTGCAGCCGAGTGGCAATCCCCACAGACTCGAAGATTCTTCACAATGCGAATAGGCGTTGAGGGGGTTGTACAAATAAGCCCAAAAGCAATTGCTATCTTCTCACTATGAAGATAAAGCGCTTGCTCCTGCACATTCTCTTCTTCTACATATTGTAATAGCTGAGACTTATTCGGTACATAACCTACTGATTTCAATCTTTCTGCAATCTCATCTAATTTTGAATAAATTCTCCTAGATAGAGGGTGAGAGTTGTCTCCCACAAGAAACTCATGAACAGAACCACTGATCTCAATTGAACTACAACCAGGCTCTTTCTTGATTCCAAAATCTCTCATACGCTTTCGTAACTTAGAGACTCCATCCCACATACCAGATTTTGCGTATATATTGGATAATAATACATAAGCCCCGTGATTCCTAGGCTCCAACTCGATGAGACGGGTAAAAGCATATTCGGCTTGCTCAACTATTCCATGGATCTTACACGAACCAAGCAATGCGCTCCAGACAGAAGCCCCAGGGACTATTGGCATTTTCTCTATCAAATCCATGGCTTCTTCTAAGTGCCCACTTCGTCCCAAGACATCAACCATGCAAGCATAGTGCTTCACCTGTGGTGAAATTCCATACACAGGTAGCATTTGGTTGAAGTAAAATCTGCCCTTTTCAACTAGTCCAGCATGGCTACACGCACACAAAACATTAGTAAATGTCACTCCATTGGGTTCAATTTTAGCTTCTTGCATACGCACAAATAGATCAATTGCATCCTTACCACGACCATGCATTGCAAACGCAGCAATCATAGAGCTCCATACATATACATCTTTCTTCTCTGCAGAATGAAATACTTCAAGTGCTTTGTTTAGATTCCCACACTTTGCATACATATCAATCAGTGAAGTTATGAGATGACAATTCAACTTGAAGCCTTGCTTCTTTATGTAAACATGGATCCAGCTACCCGAATCAAATGCACCCAATTGAGAACAAGCTGAGAGGACAATAACAAGAGTAACTTGATCAGGTTCCGCATACTTGCTGAGCTGCAATTCATGGAAAAGAGCCAGAGTCTCCTTAGCGTGACCATTTTGTTCATAAGCCGAGATGAGGGAATTCCACGCAACAATATCCTGGCAAGGCATAGCATTAAAAACTAGCCGGGCAGCATCAAATTCCCCGGATTTTGCATACCCAGAAAGCAAAGTAGTCCAAGATACAGTGTCTTTCTCATTCATTGAGTCAAACAATGTTTTAGCTTCATAAAGACTACCACACTTAGCATACAAATCAAGCATTGCATTATTCAAAATCAAGCTCTTCTTAATCTCATTCTTCTCAACAAAAGAATGGAACCATTTTCCACAGTCCAAGTTCGCAGCTTTCGCACAAGCTGAAAAAACACTCACCATAGTCACATCATTTGGCTTCAGATCCTCAATTACCATCTCTCGAAACACCCGAAAAGCCTCCTCAAAACAGTCACCATCCCGCGCAAAAGCAGTGATCATCGAATTCCATGACACTACATCTCTCTTAGTCATTTTCTTGAAGATTTTATAAGCCTGGTTCAAATGCCCACATGAAGCGTAAAAATGAATAAGAGAATTTAGAATGAACACATCGGAGTCGAGAGACGCCTTAACAGCCATACCATGAAACACCATTCCTTCGCGCAAAGCGCAAAGCTCGGAAGCCGCTTTGATCAAGAAAGGGAAGGTGAATTTGTTGGGAGGGTCAGGGCAGGTGTGAAGCATTTGAATAAATAAAAGGAAGCATTGGAAGGGGTCAGGACCGGAAGCGTAGGCGCGAATAAGTGTGTTCCAGGTATAGAGATTTGGATGGGGAATTTGATCGAACACCTTGCGCGCGTAATCCAAGCTTGAGGACAAACTAGAGAGTGCGGAGATAGTAATGAGCCTGCTAGCTGAGTAAGAATGGAAGAAAATGTGGGTGCGAAGCATGTGAGCGTGGATTTGCTTGAGTTGTGCGGTGTTGGAACATTGTTCCAAAAGAGAGTGTATTATTATTGGGTGGTGTTCTAAGATGTATGATGATGGGTTGTCACGACGAGCGTTTTGAGTAGTCGTTGGAGTTGTGACAGAGACGAGCAGGGGAGTAAGCGTTGCCATATCTGCTGCAAAGCCCTTGTTCAATTCAGATGTTAAGAGACTAGTGTCCTAAGTATGTTGTTTTGGTTTTTGGTTGTCCTGTACTCCTACGTTTCGTGGCTTGTCAATGCATCATGATTAATAGAAACCTAAACTTCTTCTAGTCCACAAAACCTGAGACTAGCAAAGGGCTGAACAAGTGCAGCAGTATTGCGTATACCCGTATTTTCCCTCTCAGTATTGTTGTTTACATTCAACCTCATATTTTAAAAAAGGCCATGATTCTTTTTTTAATGTTTTTTCTTTCTTGTAGGCTCGATCTACGCTTGCCATCGCCGCCTCATCCAAATCTTCGCCAATATCATCACAAACGAGAACATCCCTTGTTATTCGGAGTCGCGATCTGTTTCCGCGCGCACATCCCGGACTATCCTTCCTTATCAAGGAAACTAATCCCCAAACTTCTCTCTCTCCGCTGCAATCTCGCCCTACGATCCTGCAAAATCGCGCCTCGCTCGCCCTGCAAAATCGCCTCTCTCTTTCAAAACCAAATCGCGCCTCTCTCGCCCTCTACCGCTGCAATCTCGCCCTCTACAGCTGCAATCTCGCTACAATCTCGCCCCTCTCTCTCAAAACCTCAATCGCACAAGCCCCTCTCTCTCAAAACCTCAATCACACAAGCCCCTCTCTCTCGAAACCAATCGCACAAAACCAAACTCTCCCTCTCGAAACCCAGCCGCACAAAAAAAACCCAATCGCCTCTCTCTTCTCTCTTCTTTTCTCCGCCATCGCACGCCGCAACTCCCATCTGGTTCATCGCCACTGTTGAGCCACCGTCTGTAGCCGCTGCTACTCATCACCATTGCTGCTCATCGCCGCTGCAACTCGATCCTTCTTCTCCTCTGCTTTCTCGCTCTCGCCAGGTCTCTCTCTCAACTCTCTGCTCGAAACCCCAATGCCTGAAACCCCATCTCGTCGTTGTAACCAAAACTCCAAGCAACATCATCACCCAATCCTTTCATCCGAACGCGCGAGACTCCAAACTCCTCTCTCGCCGCTACAACTCGCCCCTCTCTTCTCTATCGCTCGAACTCAAACCCATCTGTCTCTCTGAAATCTCGCCGCTCTCACTCTCTTCTCTTCTCCGCCATCTTCCCCTGCTCTCGCCGCCCTCTGATCTCTCGCTCTCCCTCTCTCGCTTTGAATCTCTCTCTCGAAACCCTCTCTCAAAACCAAACTCTCTCGCACCTTTCTTTGCTTTGCTCGCTCCGCTTCCTGCGGCACATCGCCACCACCACATCTCTGCAACTCACCACCATCAACGCCTCCCTTCTTCTTTATTTCTCTATTCCATTTTGATTTTTTTAAACGTCCCACAACACACACCTATTATAGATTATATTGTATATCACACCTTTTCAAAACGCTTCACACATCACCACACATTATATATATACCACATATTGTATTATAGCATGTTATACCATACACATCATTATATCATATCACAAGACACTATAATATGTTATTTTATATATATATTAAACATCCCACCACCATATATATGTATTTAAAATATTGTGTCCATAATGGATGGACAAGGGCAAGTACCCTCATAATTCACTATAGAAATTTGTATAGTGGAATTATGTGGTCCTTGGCATGAAGATGAAAGGGTATTCGTTTATCTTAACCAGTAAGTTGGTTGGAAGAATATAAACTCATAGTTTTGCAAATTTTACTATCTATATAATGATTATGGGTTAAGATAGACGGATACGAGTAACATATCGATTTTCAGTAATTTTTTTTATAAAATTAAAATATTTATTATTTTACTTGAAATTTAAGTTTTGAAAATCGGGGTGTTACAAATTGGTATCAGAGCTTAGGTTTCAGATCATGGGAAGTATTACACCAAATTTTAAGAAGCTTAGCATCAGACTGTAGGTATCAAATCTTTATGATATTAGTGTCCAACTTGAGCTAGATAAATATGCCAATGATAAACCTTATAACATAATATCGAGAATGAAAGTACAGTGGGTCTAACAAATTCAAAGCTTTTAGGACATCGGTTAGAGACGAGAACTTGTATGGAAACTGTTTGGTTAGAATCTAAGATCAGGATGAATCTTTTATTCTTGGTTCCAAAGCGGTCTGGGACGTGGAGGAATTTAAGGGTATTTGAGGAGTCTTGAACTTGGAGACTGACAGACCATGTTTGGTGAATGACTAACAACTCTGGACGAGCTTGTATCGCTACGTTCAACTGGTATGGGACAACTTGGACATAGTGGGTACCTGGGAAGCCTTAGTTGGTAGGACATTTGCGCATTGTTTGGGTGTATTGAAGTTTCTTTGTGGAAGCTTATATCACCGGACTAGAGTGGTATGGGACACTTGAATACGGAGGGTATAAGTGAAAGTTTGGGAATTTTCTTTATACCATTGTTGTGTGGTGTGTTGTTTGTTTGTTTGTTTGCTTGTCTTGTTTACATGTATCAAAACCAAATCCTGTACCCTGTGACAATCATGGATTGCCAAAATCTTATAAAACCTAGAAACTGAATTAATAGGATCATTTTATTTTCGAGAACTTAGAATTCTGAATCTAGAGTCACCCTAACCGAAAATAATTATCTCCTGTAGTACTAAAGATGAGTTAAAATTTTATAGATGGCTGCACCTTGAAGAAGAAACAGAAGGTCTGTGAGTGATCTCATAAGGGACACTGAACCAGTTGTGCAGACACAACCGACATTCGAACCTCAGCCGACGGAGCAAGAACCTGTAAATCTGACAGCGAATGTTGACCCTATTGGAGCAGAGAATGTTCGACCTACAGCAGTTCCATCCCCTGGAATTGTTTTGGGACCAGAGATGATGGCATAATTTGTGAGGCAAGTAGTGGAACAGGTAACCAGACAGATGCCTCAACTGAATCCAACAATTGTAGTGCAGAATGAACCAGGAGCTCGAAACATTAGGAGGCCTGAAGAAAAGGAATGGGCGGATCAATTGAGGGATTTCCAACGTATGCATCCTTCGAAATTTGAAGGAAAACCAGATCCAAGGGAAGCTGACAAGTGGTTCCAGGAGGTTAAGGAACACTTGGAAGTTCTTGGAGTGACTGGTCCAAGAATGGTGGCGATTGCGGCTCACCAATACATAGGTGAGGCCAAACATTGGTGGAGAATGGTTAAAGAAAGTCCTACAGTGGACGTGGACACTATGACCTGGGCAACTTTTGAAGAAATATTTTATGATAAATTCTTCCCCAAGGCGAACAGAAAAGAACTACAATATGAATTTGTGAGGCTGACACAGAGGAACATGACAGTGGCAGAATATGAGGCTAAGTTTATTAAACTTTCCAGATTTTCTCATGAACTGGTAGTCAATGAACAGATGAAAGCTAGTAGATTCGCAGAGTGTCTCAGAATGAAAATTAGAAAAGTGGTTGTTCCTATGAATCTGGAGACTTATAAAGAGGTGGTTGAACGAGCTTTGTTGGCCGAGAGAGAACTGAACCTGCAAGAAACAATATGGAACAGAAAAAAAGGCCTCAAGGACAGAATTTTGATTACCAGGGTAATCACAACAAGAGGCATAATATGAATAACTTTGGTGGCAATGGTAATAATTGGAACAGGAACAAGTTCAACAATGAAAACCAGTGGAACAGGGTGCAGAATCACAACAACGGATCAGGATGGTCTAGGCATAATGGTGGGCAACAGATGAAGCAAAACAATATTCGTGCACCCCCAACAAAATAAAGATCAAGTAGTAACTACGAGACTTTGCTTCAAATGCAACCGACCGGGTCATGTGGCACGAAACTGCACTATACAAGGAGTACGACAAAATTTTCGTTTGGGCAACTGGCAGAACAACAACAATGTACAAGGACGAAATCAAGTCAATCGTCCAAGCTATAATCAGAATCAAACCCAAAATCAAAATCAAGGCAGAGTCTTTGCAATGACAGGAGGAAATCCTGAGCTAGAAGTTGGTGCAAACGAAGTAGTGGAAGGTACTTTCATTTTATTTCATGTTACCGTTAAAATCTTGTTTGATTCTGGAGCATCAAGGTTTTTTATTTCTGAAAACTTAGCCAGGAAACTACAACTTTCCACTGTACCTTTATATGTCGTTATGAAGATTTCAACACCAGTAGGAGTAAACGTCCCAACAACTGAAAAATGTAGTTGTGACCTTAGAATTAATGATAAGCTGATTTCAGCTGAATTGATACTCTTACCCATTAATGATTATGATGTGATCTTGGGAATGGATTGGTTATCTGAGTACCAAGCCCAAATCGATTGCCTTCGAAAGAAGATTACTTTGCGGTTACCTTCGGGAGAGTTGTTGAAAATCTATGGGGATAGAAACAAAATCCCGAGGAATATCATGTCCGCACTTCTCGAATCTGTGAATCAAAAAGAGGAATTCAAAACCCTAACAGAAGCTAAGCCTCTAAAGACCTTAAGGAATTTAGAAGATTACTTGGTGGTTAGAGACTTCCCTGAAGTGTTTCCCGAAGAATTACCAGGATTACCTCCTAAGTGGGAAGTAGAGTTCAAGATAGAACTATACCCTGGAACAGACCCCATAGCGATGTCACCCTACAGAATGGCCCCTGGCCAACTAATAGAACTAAGGACTCAGCTTGATGATCTTAGTGCAAAGGAATTTTTCCAGCCGAGCGAATCACCCTGTGGAGCACCAGTATTGTTTGTCAAAAAGAAAGATGGGTCGATGAGACTGTGTATTGACTACAGAAAATTAAATCAAGTCACAGTCAAGAACAAGTACCTCTTCCCAGAATAGATGATTTGTTCGATCAACTGAAGGGAGCAACTTGTTTTTCCAAGATCGACCTAAGGTCCGGTTATCACCAACTTAGAATCAAAGAGTCAGACATACCGAAGACAGCATTCAGGACTAGGTATGGACACTTTGAATTCAGAGTCATGCCATTCGGACTCACTAATGCACCAGCAGCATTTATGGACCTAATGAATAGGACGTTTAGGCCTCATCTAGACAAATTTGTAGTGGTATTTGTTGATGATATTTTGATTTATTCGAAGACCAATGAGGAACATCAGGAACACCTTACAGTAGTTTTGGAAACATTGAGGCGAAATCAATTGTATGCCATGTAACACCTCGTAGTTTTATACTGTATATGGGTATATATAGTGTATAGTACGCTGTACCGGTCATGACGTCAGCCTACGTCAGGGGCGTCGTGACATGCCAAATTTGAAAAATGTGAATTTTGGATGAAGTCAGTCAAAGTTTTGGGCTATGTAGTGTCATCAGAAGGGATATCCGTAGATCCAACAAAAGTTGAAGCAGTAATGAACTGGGAAAAGCCAAAATCAGTGAAAAAAATTAGAAGCTTTTTGGGACTAGCTGGTTACTATAGAAGATTTATTCTAAATTTTTCGAGACTAGCTGAGCCTATGACAAAGCTAACAAGGAAGGATGCCAAATTTAGTTGGGATGAGAAATGTGAGAATTCTTTCAAGAGTTGAAGAAACGATTGACCACAGCCCCAATATTGATCACTCCTGCAAGCGGAGTCGGTTATGTTATTTACACTGATGCTTCTAAGAATGGTCTTGGCGCTGTTGTGATGCAGGAAGGACAAGTGGTTGCTTATGCTTCTAGACAACTGAAGACTCATGAACAGAATTACCCGACTCATGAACAGAATTACCCGACTCATGATTTAGAATTGGCTGCTATTGGATTTTCCTTGAATATATGGAGACACTATCTTTATGGAGAGAAATTTGATCTATACTCTGATCATAAGAGTTTGAAGTACATCTATACACAGAAGGAGTTAAATTTGAGGCAAAGGAGATGGATGGAATTGCTGAATGATTATGATTTTCAGCTACATTATCACCCAGGGAAAGCCAATGTAGTCGCAGATGCTTTAAGTCGAAAATCGTATAAGAACGATGCAAAAATAGCCCTACCAATTGATTGAAGATTATAATTTGGGCGTACAAAAAGGTGAAAATCAGATTTTCTTATATAATATGAGTTGCAAGCCAGACCCACTACATCAAATTAAGGAAGGTCAAGCTCACGATAGAAAATTGATAAAATGGGTGGCTGGTGCAAGAGCCAATAATGGAAATGCAAATTTCAAGATCGATTCAGAAGGGTTATTGAGATTCAGAAACCGAATTTGTATACCCAGAATTGAAGAAATTAAAAGAATCTTATTTGATGAGGCACATCAGACGAAATACACTTTACATCCTGGTGGAGATAAGATGTACCAAAATTTGAAGAAAAACTACTGGTGGAAAGGTATGAAGAAAGATGTGGCCAAATAAAGATGTGGCCAAATATGTGTCTAAATGCCTTACATGTCAGCAAGTTAAGGCCGAACACAAAAGACCGTCTGGATTGTTACAACCTTTAAAAATCCCTGAATGGAAATGGGATAACATAGCAATGAGAAATCAGAAAGGTGAGGATAAGGTTTGGGTAATTGTGGATCGACTTACTAAAGTGGCACACTTCTGACCTATTAAATCCACAGATCCGATTAGTAAACTGGGCGAACTGTATGTTAAAGAGATTGTGAAGCTACACGGAGTACCCAAATCGATAGTGCCAGATAGAGATTCCTTATTCACATCTCAGTTATGGCAGAGCTTACAGCGGGAATTGGGAACCAAATTAACCATGAGCACCGCCTATCATCCTCAGACAGATGGTCAATCCGAAAGGGTTATTCAGATCTTCGAAGACATGTTGAGAGCTTGTGTACTAGATTTCAAGGAAAATTGGAGTAAATACTTACACCTAGCAGAGTTTGCTTGTAACAATAGTTACCAGGCAAGTATACAAATGGCTCCATATGAAGCCCTATATGGACGACCATGTAGGTCACCATTGTGTTGGGCCGATTGGGAAGATAAGGTACTTACAGGACCTGATATGATAATGGAAATGAACGAAAAAGTGAAGTTGATCCAGGAAAGACTAGTTACTGCACAGAGTAGGCAGAAGAGCTACGAAGATAAGAGGCGCCGACCTTTAGAGTTCCAAAAAGGTGATAAGGTATTTCTAAGAATAAGCCCTCAAAAAGGCATCATGAGGTTTGGTAAGAAAGGGAAATTATCGCCGCGATTCATCGGTCCGTTCAAGATTAGTGATCGAATTGGCGAGAATGCTTACAAACTAGACTTGCCAACTAGTTTATCCGCCATCCACAATGTGTTCCACGTGTCGATGTTACGAAAATATGAACCAGACCCTTCCCACACCATCGATTGGAAAGAAGTAAAAGTACAAGCTGATGCCACCTATGAAGAAGAACCTTTAAAGATCCTAGATTGGAAAGTTCATAGTTTGAGAAACAAAGACATTCCATTAGTTAAAGTGTTGTGGAAACATTATGGAGTTGAAGAAGCCACTTGGGAACCTGAAAGTGAAATGAAGGCCAAATATGCCGACTTATTTCAAAGAATATTGTAGGTAATTAATAGTACTCCATTCTATGTGCGTACTATCAAATTTTTTTTTTCTTCAAACTCACCAATGGGTTGGTAAACTTAATAGACTGCTAATGGAATATTTTTAACGTTTTAGGTTTCGAGATACAACTGGTCAGCAGTGGAAAAAGTTTAACACCATCAAGTAAGTAAGCTTAAACTTTAATTTCGGGACGAAATTTCTTTTAAGGCGGGAAGAATGTAATCCCCTGGAAATTTAAAAAAAAAAAAAAATCGCCGGCCCCGTCGCCGCAAGAAATCACCATTCAAGAACTTCGCAAATGCTTCGTCGGTCGTCTTCGCTTCGATCAACAACTCGATCTACGCTTGCCATCGCTGCCTAATCCAAATCGTCGCCAAGATCATCGCAATCGAAAACATCCCTTGTTCTTCGAAGTCGCGATTTGTTTCCGCGCGCACATCCCAGACTCTCCTTCTTTATCAAGGAAACTAATCCCCAAACTTCTCTCTCTCCGCTGCAATCTCGCCCTGCGATCCTGCAAAATCGCGCCTCGCTCGCCCTGCAAAATCGCCTCTCTCTTTCAAAACCAAATCGCGCCTCTCTCGCCCTCTACCGCTGCAATCTGGCCCTCTACAGCTGCAATCTCGCCCTCTACAGCTGCAATCTCACTACAACCTCGCCCCTCTCTCTCAAAACCTCAATCGCACAAGCCCCTCTCTCTCGAAACCAATCGCACAAAACCCAACTCTCCCTCTCGAAACCCAGCCGCACAAAAAAAACCCAATCGCCTCTCTCTTCTCTCTTCTTTTCTCCGCCATCGCACGCTGCAACTGCCATCTGGTTCATCGCCACTGCTGAGCCACCTGTAGCTGCTGCCGCTCATCACCGTGCTGCTCATCGCCGCTGTGACTTCGATCCTTCTTCTCCTCTGCTCTCTCGCTCTCGTCAGGTCTCTCTCTCAACTCTCTGCTCGAAACCCCAATGCCTGAAACCCCATCTCGTCGTTGTAACCAAAACTCCAAGCAACATCATCATCCAATCCTTTCATCCGAACGCGCAAGACTCCAAACTCTTCTCTCGCCGCTACAACTCGCCCCTCCCTTCTCTATCGCTAGAACTCAAACCCATCTGTCTCTATGAAATCTCGCCGCTCTCTCTCTCTTCTCTTCTCCGCCATCTTCCCCTGCTCTCGCCGCCCTCTGATCTCTCGCTCTCGCTCTGTCGCTTTTAATCTCTCTCTCGAAACCTTCTCTCAAAACCAAACTCTCTCACACCTTTCTTTGCTTTGCTCGCTCCATTCCCCGCGGCACATCGCCACCACCACCTCTCTGCAACTCACCACCATCAACGCCTCCCTTCTTCTTTATTTCCCTATTCCATTTTAATTTTTTTAAACGTCCCACAACACACACCTATTATTGATTATATTGTATATCACACCTTTTCAAAACGCTTCACACATCACCACACATTATATATATACCACATATTGTATTATACCATGTTATACCATACACATCATTATATCATATCACAAGGCATTATAATATGTTATTTTATATATATATATATATATATATATATATATATATATATATATATATATATATATTAAACATCCCACCACCATATATATTTATATATTTCTACACTCATAATCGTTCTTATGAGTAATTATATTAACAAATGTAATATACGTGTACAGGTTGAGTACTAGGCGTGACGAAGAATTTAAGGGATTTGGAATTTAGCGATTCAGGTGGGGATGATTCCATACCTTCATAATATTTTATTTTGATATATAGATAGGAATGTTAAATTAATTAGGTCTATGGTATTATTAAATTGCTTATGCATGCCTATTGTACATGATTTTATATATACCATGCTGTGATTGATAACCATAATGATATGTGTGTCAGCATGATTTTTGTTCTGATCAAATGATAATTGGATGCATGCAATTCATGTGGTAATTGAATTCAGTTGTATATTATAATGCCTGATGATGAAATACATGACTTGAGAATATTGACATAGAAAAATTTTCGCGTTAATACTATTATATTTGGCATTGTGACATGATGCTATGTGTAGTGGAATTTGAATATGGTTTATGAATACAATTAATATCATATTTAGGTTGTATGTATGGTGTGACATCACTAAAGAACACAATTAAGATAAGAATCACACATATGGGGCAAGTTTATTATGGGGTAGTTATTCTAAGGAATATCGCCAATGTTTATTATGGGGCAGTTATTCATGAGCAATATCGCCAACGAGTTCTAATTTTTGGGTAGTGCCACCCTGTGTTTGAATTCCTAAAGGTACGTGATTTAGAACGTGATAAAATCCTCGACTCAAACAATCTAATGTTGCAACGATTAATGTGTGAAACTTGTTTGTAATGTTCTTGTGTATATATCATGATAAAATGTTGTGAATCGTTTAGATGACCCACTAGGCTTTCAAGCTTACCCCTATTTTTCACATGCAGGTACTTAGAAAATAAAGTAGCAAGTTGTGACGTGGTTCAGTGATAGGGGTAGGATGGTAATCTGGACAATATTTTAATTAGTGAATGAGTTAATTACTTGTTTAACTTTGTGAACTTTTATTTAATAAGGGTTGTATTGACATTAGAAATTTTGATAAAACCTTATTATGATTATTGAAGGGATCATGATTTACTTTAAATATATGTGCTTTAGACTTGAATTCATTAATTCTATTTAATGAATGTATTTAAAATATTGTGTCCATAATGGATGGACAAGGGCAAGTACCCTCATAATTCACTATAGAAATTTGTATAGTGGAATTATGTGGTCCTTAGCATGAAGATGAAAGGGTATTCGTTTATCTTAACCAGTAAGTTGGTTGGAAGAATATAAGCTCATAGTTTTGCAAATTTTACTATCTATATAATGATTATGGGTTAAGATAGACGGATACGAGTAACATCTCGATTTTCAGTTATTTTTTTTATAAAATTAAAATATTTATTATTTTACTTGAAATTTAAGTTTTGAAAATCGGGGTGTTACATCTCATCTCTCAAACTAATTGATGTAGGATACAATGGCTTGAAGGGAAGTATTCCATACACCATTTCCCAGTGGTCGAGCTTAGAACTCTTCTCAATTGTTGGAAATAGATTTTCAGGTATGTTACCTTCCTCAATTTACAACATATCATCTATTAGAGTTCTTAGAATGGCTTTGAATCGACTGCAAGGGAATCTTCCACCAGACATCAGTCTCAAACTTCCAAATCTAAAATATTTTGCCATAGGTGGGAATAAATTTTCAGGAACCATTCCTAATACATTTTCCAACACTTCCGGACTACTAGTACTTGATCTGGTTAATAACAGTTTTCTTGGGCAAGTCCCAACTAGTTTAGGAAGACTACAAAATCTCCAATGGTTAGGTTTGGGTGCCAACTACCTAGGAAGCGGGAAAGCTGAAGATTTAATTTTTCTAGCATCTTTAACAAATTGCACAAGACTAGAGGAACTGGGAATACAATAACCATTTTTGTGGTCTTTTGCCTCACTCCATTTCAAACCGCTCAACCTTGCTCACTACCATCGGTCTTGGAAGAAATCAAATATCTGGCAGCATTCCCACAGAGATTGGGAACTAGATCAATTTAAAGAAGCTGGCAATGGACCATAACCAGTTTACTGGTAGAATTTCCAACTCTCTTGGGAAGCTTCGATACCTAGAAGAATTGGGTTTACATGGATTGACTAGAGAAATCCCTTATTCCCTCGGAAACATTTCTCAACTATCCAAACTGCATTTAGGAAATAACCACCTAGAAGGCACCATCCCTTCCACTCTGGGTATGTGCAGTCATTTGCAAGCGTTGAGCCTATATAAAAACAATCTCCATGGTCCCACACCTAAGCAACTCCTTCCTCTTTCATCGCTAACAATTGTTGTTGATCTATCTTGGACCTCTTTAAATGGTCCTTTACCATCAAAAGTTGGTAACTTAAAGAATCTTGGACTTTTTGCTGTTTCTCACAACCGGATGACCGTTGAAATTCCCGCCACCCTTGGAATATCTTCACTTGGAAGATAACTTTTTTGTAGGAAAAACTCCAACGAATTTTAGTGCTTGAAAAGCAATTTTGGTATTGGATCTATCACAAAATAACTTATCTGGTCTAATCCCAAAATTTCTAGAGAGCTTTCACCTCTTAGAAACTTTGAATATTTCCTTCAATGATCTAGAAGGTGAGGCCCCGAAAGGAGGGGTTTTTAGAAATTCAAGTGCATGGGAATGAAAAGCTTTGTGGAGGTATGATTAAACTACATTTGCCTAGATGCAATGATACGCAATCAGTCAAACGAGGAAGGCATCTTCCCCTCAAAACATGGATTGCCATAAGTTGCGTGGCTGCATGTCTTTTCTTGATGATATTAGTTGTTATGGTTTCTTGTGGGATAAGAAGGTCGGAAAAGAAATTGCTTTCCTTGCCATCAATGGAAGAGAAATTCTTTAAGATTAAGCTTTCTATGAAGCTCTCTTTAGAGCAACTGCTGGATTCTCCTCTATGAATTTGATTGGGTAGTTTTGGGAGAGTGTACAGGGGAGTTCTCAATCAGAATGAGACAGTTGTTGCGGTGAAAGTGCTAAACCTCCAAAAAAGAGGAGTATCAGAGAGCTTCAATATTGAATGCAAAGCTTTGAGAAACATCAGGCATTGAAATCTTGTCAAGATATTAACTTCTTGCTCTAGTAGATATTCAGCAGGTAATGATTTTAAAGCTCTTGTTTTTGAGTTCATAGCAAATAGGAGTCCGGAGCAATGGCTACATCCAAGACTAGATGAACACAATCAATCAAAGAACTTAAGTCTCACTCAAAGACTGAACATTGTGGTTGATGTTACTTCAGCATTACATTATCTTCATCACCACAGCCACACACGGATTATCCACTGTGATTTGAAGCCTAGTAATGTCCTTCTAGACAATGACATGACTGCTCATGTGAATGATTTCGGTTTGGCAAGGCTTTTCTCACAATTAAGCCAATCAACCCAAAACTTTTTCTCCGAAGAAAGTAGCTCAATTACGATAAAGGGAACTATTGGCTACATCGCTCCTGGTAATTAATGATCTAACAAGTTACAATATACTTTCACAAATTTCTATTTTCAAAGCAATCAATTATAGCTACTGCTCATCTATGATTTTCAAAGCGGTCACTCCTACTACTTATCTATGATTTTCAAAGCGATTAGTTGCTACTACTGATCTATGAACAAATTTTTCACTAATAACACCTTATATGTAGTGTGCTCATCCAAGTAATTAATTTAAAACTATATAGTAACAAGAGATTCTCTAATGCAGAATATGGCACTGGTGGCGAGGCATCAACACAAGGAGATGCATTCAGCTTTGGAATTTTGTTACTAGAAACAATGACAGGAAATTGGCCAACAGATGAAATGTTTAGAGACGTCTAAACATTCATATCTTTGCAAAGATGGCGATACCGGAACGAATTACGCAGATTGTAGACCCAAGACTTCTCATTATAGAAGAAGCAATTATAGTAGAAGAAGAAAGATTCCAACAGGAATGAAGGACATAGCCAAAGGAGACAAAAAATTCAAAACTGCATAACAGAGTTACCGAGGATTGGAGTGACATGCTCATTGGAAGCCCCAAAAGAACGAATGGACATGAAAGATGTTATCAGAGAGTTGCATTTGCTTAGGTACACTTTTTTTCTTTTCTTGATGTTGGGACTGATAATATAACTTGTATTTTTTTCTTATTATCTCATTGAGTATACACATGGGTATATATACATGAAGCCCTAGGCTGTGTAAGGTAAACCTAATCTATACATGGTAAGTACACATATATAGTAACATCCTCCCTCAAACTCAAGGTGGTAAAGAAGAAGTCGTCTTGAGTTAGTCAATCAAATCACAATGACGTCCAGGGGGATGTGCCTTTGTGAAAATATCTGCAAGTTGATCCACGGAGGCCACGTGAACCAAGCGAAGAGTGTCCTGCTTAATGTGTTAACGTATAAAGTGACAATCAATCTCAATGTGCTTTGTTCGTCCATGAAAAACATCATTATGAGCAATCTGCATAGCACTCATATTATCACAATAAAGAGTGTAACTGCTGGAAAGAGAAATCCCCATGTCCTGAAGCAACCAACGAATCCACAGAAGTTCAGACATCGCATCTGCCATTGGCGATACTCAGCCTCAGTACTAGATCTAGATACAACTGTTTGTTTCTTACTCTTCTTAGTGATCAGGGAAGAACCAAGTAAGAAATAATAACCTGTGATGGAATGACGATCAGTAGGATCACCAACCCAATCTGCATCTGAGAAAAGCCCGAAGCTCCAAAGAAGAATGAGCCGAGAAATGAAGGCCATGAAACAAAGTGCCATTAATATATCGAAGTATATGGAGGATAGCTACATAGTGAGACGAACGATGAGCATGCATGAACTGACTCACTAGTGTGAATGCATAACAAAAGTCAAGCCGAGTCACAGTAAGATAGATGAGACTACCAACCAATTGCTTGTATAACGTCGCATCCGCCAGAGGCTGGCTATCAATGAGCGACAACTTCGCATTCGTCTCCAAAGGACTATCAACAACCTTACTATCAGTCAAACCAGCACGTGATAAGAGTTCAAATGCATATTTGGCCTGTGAAAGATAGTATCCATCGAGACTAGATGTGACCTCAAGACCCAAAAAATAATTGAGAGACCCCAAGTCCATCATCTCAAAAGTATGACCGAGAAAACTCTGTAGAGCATGAATACCCTACACATCATCTCCAATAATGACCATGTCATCTACATATAGTAGAAGAACAACAATACCGGCCTCTGATGAACGAAGAAAAAATGTAGAATCATATGAATTACAAATGAAACCCTGCTGGGAGAACACAAAACTGAACTTGGAAAACCAAGCTCGAGGAGATTGCTTAAGGCCATAGAGAGCTTTGCGAAGATGGCATACTTTCCCTGGTGGATGATCAAAACCTGGAGGAGGTTGCAAATACACTTCCTCGGCCAGCTCCCCATTAAGAAATGCATTCTTAACATCCATCTGAAACATTTCCCATTGTCTAACCGTTGAAATGGCAAGCAAGGAACGAAAAGTGGTAAAATGAGCAACTGGAGCAAAAGTTTCCTCATAATCAACACCATACTCCTGTGTGAATCCCCTAGCAACAAGGTGAGCCTTATAGCGTTCCACTGATCCATCAGCGCGACTCTTAATCTTGTACACCCACTTACATCCCACTGTAATCTTACCAGGAGGCAAATTGGTTACATCTCAGGTATGAGTGTTGTGTAGGGCTTGAAGTTCATCGGTCATAGCTTTCCGCTAAAGAGGATCAGATCGAGCCTCCTGATAATTGCAAGGCTCATACAAGGTGGCAAGAGCAAAGAAATAATGGTAGTCATTAAGATGGGATGGGATAACTTTTACCCTATTGGAGCGACGAACATCAGGAATTGCGGAGACTCAATGGGCCTTGATGTGATGGCTAGATCAGTCGACGATGCAAGCAAGTCAAAGCCGAGCGACAAAGATGGGTCTGTAGAACTTACTTCACTTGTACCCAAGTCAAGAAAAAAATCTGGAGACGGATCAACAAAAATAGTAAAGTAACGAAGAGGCTGTGAGGACAACGGTGAGATTGAAGTAAATAACTGATGCTCCCAATATTGCACATGTCTGGAGACACGAAGACGTTTAGCAATAGAATCATAGCAGCGATAACCCTTATGCTCAATACCGTACCCAAAAAAACAACAAAGACGTGAGCGTGGCTCCAATTTAGAGTGCTCATGAGGAGGAAGTAAGACAAAACTTGCCCAACCAAACACTCTCAAAAGCGAGTAATCAGGTGTTTTTTCATATAAGACCTCATACGGCGATTTACCTGATATAGTAGGAGATGGATTCTGATTAATGGTGTAGACTAAAGTGAGTGCAACCTCACCCCAGAAAGACTCAGGTAAATTTGTAGAGAGAATGAAAGATCTGACAGTATCTAAAATGTGCCTATGTTTTCGCTCAGCATGACCATTTTGCTAAGAAGTGTATGGACAGGAACGATGAGAGCGAGTCCCATCACATTTCAAGGTTTCCATAAAAGACTTAGACATATACTCCATAACATTATCACTACGAAAAACCTTAATCACCTGCTCGAATTAGGCTTGGATCATTTTTTGGAAGTCACGAAAAATATCAAGCAACTCAGATTGCTCACGTAAAAGATACAACCAAGTATACCGTGAGAAATTATCAATAAATAACACAAAATATCAAGATCTTCACTCAGTGGGAACTGGGGCAGGTCCCAAAATATCAGAATGGGCAAGATCAAAAGGAGCAGATGAAAAGGAATCACTTTTATTAAATGGTAAAGCACTCTGTTTACTCAACAGACAAGAAATGCAATCAAAGGGCTGAAAACTAACTTTGCCCAAACAACCACTAGACGTTAAAGACTGAACGCGAGACAAAGAGGCATGACCAAAAAGGGAATGCCATAGACTGGAAGTGGAAATAGATGCCGCAAGCGGAAAATTGGAACTGGGTATATGTAGAGAAGTAAGCTCGAATAGACGACCAATTTTACGCCCTGTCCCAACTAGTTGGCCTGTCTTCTGATCCTGCACATCACATCCCTTATCAGAAAAAGTCAAAGTAAGACCATGTTCAACAAGCTGACCAACCGAAAGAAGGTTAAGAGACAACTTGGGTACAACCAGTGTTTCAGGAAGGGAAAGGTTGTGTGTAAATATAGTGCCAACATGACTAACAGACATACTAGAACCATCAGCAGTATAGATAGCAGGAATATGTGGAGTATGGGTAGTTAATGAAACTAAAGAGGCATCAGAGGTCATATAATTACAACAAGTTGAATCAATGAACCAATGGGGGATTTACCTGATGTGACAAAGAGAGCAGTAGGTGTGCGAGATATAAACTAGTGAATGAATGCCTCAAGGTCAGCTGCAGTAAGAGATGATTAGGCAGATGCCTCAGATAAACTTGATGTAGATGGATCAGCAAAGGCTACAACGGCCCTACAATTATTACCATTCTTTGCTTGAGTGGCTGATATCTCATCACTGGCCTTCCTCCTACATTCTAAGCCACGATGCCCAAAATAACCACACTTAAAACACTGCCCAATAAACTTGGGCTTACCTCCCACACTGCCCTCGGAGAAGCAACAACAACAACAATCTGAGAAGTCGGTAGTGAACTAGTCATTGGTAGTAGAGTAACCATAACTCGATCAGTAGACATATCATGTTTAGTAGCTTGACGCGTCTCCTAAAAAATAAGCTCAGTGAGAGAACTCTCAAGTGTCGAAAGCGGAGTACGGTGAAGCACGAAAGCACGAGTATGTTCAAAGTCATCACGGAGGCCCATCATAAGCTGAATAAACTGACGACGATTGCGGTACAACTGAAAGGCTGTAGTCGAAGCATCATGAGAAATGTCTGGATCAGCCTGAGAGAGCTGATCTCAAAGCCCACTAAGCTGCGAATGAAATTTCAGAATAGATTGGCCAGGGGCTTGACGTAACTGCTAAAGCCGAGACTCCAACTGATACTGAAGGGCCAAATCACTCAAACAATTATATCGATTGGCCAAAAAATCCCATACAAGTTGGGCATTCTAAAATTTTGGCAAAAGTATTAATAAACCAATGCAAAATCTTATAATAGGTGCTAGACTAGACTTCATATCTCTCCTCAAAGTTAGCAACTGACTCAGTGCCAAGCTTCGTGGGCTCTTTCTTATCTCCCGTGACATAACGCCACATCCTACGGCCAATGAAAAACACACAAATCTACTGGGCTCAAATAGTATAATTTGTTCCATTCAAGATAATCTCGATAGGACGAGTAATATCATTTGGCGAAGCCATCCAAAACAATCTCCAAAGAGAAATAAATAGCTGATGGAAATGTAAAATACTCAAGCTTTTGAAAAGAAATGATGACGAAGGTGGGAAAAGGTATTATATCTTTTCTCAATTTCCAAAGCTATAATAAAGATATTATATTTTAAAAAAAAATGATGGCGCCGTACTCAACCTTTCTTCCTCAATCTCCAAATATATAATAAGGATATTATATTTTGAAAAGAAATGATGACTTTTGAAAAGATAAGTCAAAAGATGGGTGCTGCAAATACACTTGTAGAGAGCCAAGGTTGTAGAGATAACGTTTATGGTGATCGCACCCGAAACACAAAATCGGGCGATTGCGGCGTTACTGACCGGACCAAGTTTCTAGCAACCTCGGCAGTGCGAGAAGCAGTGAATAGAGGTGAGTTTCTAACGAAAATGATAGAGGAAATCGGCTCTGAAATAGCCGTGAACAGAGGTTTTGTCTAGGAAAGAAAAGTTATCTAATGTTCGAGAAAACTTCTTTTGAAAGACTATCTCTTGGCTCGGAGACGGCGACGAAAGTATCAAGAGACGATGGAGGTCATCGGTGATGGCAAAGGCGACGGTGACGGTGACGGTAATGGAGCAGTAAATTGGAAGCTACGGAAGTTCTGCAAGCGGTGATGGCACCGGAGCAGGAAACGACAATCAAACGGTAGCCACAGGTGGTGTCAGCGGACTCAGTGCCAGCCAGATTGACAAAGAACAACGACGGAAGTAAGTGTTAGAACCCTAAAACCGCTCTGATAACATGATGAAATAACTTGTATTTCTTTCTTATTATCTCATTGAGTATACACATGGGTATATATACATGAAACCCTAGACTATGTAAGGTAAACCTAATCTATACATGGTAAGTACACATATATAGTAACTACACATATATATAGTAACAGGGACTAATGGAGCAATTCCAACTTGTGATTAGAACTTTCAAAGAAGGGGCATTTTGACTTTTAGCTACACTTTGTTTGCTCTTATTCAATCTCTTGTTCTCTACTAATGTTTACTTTGTTTACCTTTTGTTTCTCTACTAATGTTTACTTTGTTTACCTTTTGTTAACAAAGAAAACAGATGGTAGGAGCAGGGATGATATGAGTTTTTTATGTTGAGATAGGGTATAAGATTTCATGTTCATAGATTAGACTTTATGTTGGTATGATTAGGGGTATATGTCTATATCTTTTGTTGCTAATTATTATAAGTGGCTCAATTAGGTCTGCTATTGATTTGATGTTGGTGTTAAGCTTGTGATTCCAACTTGTGAGATTCTCTCCTGCCATTGCCAATACTTGATGTCTTTTCTAAGAGCCAAGCTCTCCCACCATGCTTCATCTTCCTTCTCAAAAAATGCTTTGATGATCAACATTTCTCCATAGATATAAGAAACCACAAACCCACCATATCTTTTCCACACAAATGCACTCTACATGCATCCCATTCATCATCAACTTCCTTTTGATGTTTAGATATTGAAATTAACAAAACCATGATCTAATTACTTGTTTTTCTTCAAATTAAATCAAGAAATATAATGAATTTTTTTTTTTTACAATGATGAAGCTTTTGCTGGAAAATTTATTAAATGAAAATTGTAACTGTTTAAGTTTAATTGAGTTTTAAATTCGAAAAAAGTCGTTATATGTTTTAAATTGAATTAAAGACTGTAACGGTTAAATAATTTAATTGAGTTTTAATTTCAAATTAAATTCAAAAAACCGTTATATGATTTTAATTCAATTTAATTCGTAACTTTTGAGGTTATTTAGTGCTCACCTCCTTCTACTAGTATAAAAAGAGGTGCATTATCTTATTTTCAACACACTAATTCTCAGAGTTCTCTACTACTCATAGAATTATTTTCTTTCTTTTTAGTTTTCTTTTATTAGTTTTGAGGTGTGTTGATCAGTGGTAATAGTCTTCTGCACAACTCAGTTCATCCGAATAGTGACAAGGTGCTAGTCAGCTGCTCATCTACCATTGTATCCTGGGAGACAGACAACGATCTATCTCTTGTACCAACGTAAGGGGTGAATCTGTTTTAAGGACACTGTGTGTTACACAGGCCTTGGTTCTATCTTGCTCAACTTTTGCTGAAATAAACTTATTATGTTATTGGTTATAAACATATTGTTGTTTTAGTTTTATTATTTATGTTATTATTATTTTAATTATTTATTTATTTGTCTTTACGTTATTGCTAAACCAAATTAAGAAAATGATAACTCACTTGTGTGGACGGAATTAAGTAGCCGTGCCCATGCAGCCGTTTTTATTTTTCTGGTTTTTTTCTCCCCATATTCTTCCACATGATAAAATATGTAAATATCTAAATGATTGGGGGCACCTAAATCATCATCATTATTATTATAATTATTATTATTATTTTTAAGGGTGACATTAAAAAAGATTACAATAAAATAAACGATCTTGTTTAAAAATATGATGAGCCTTTTGTTTCGGAAGTAATTTCCATAATTAATTATGTCCTTCAATACAATTATACATGAGCATTACCTCAAATCTTATAGTTACTAAAAACTAATTATGATGGATCGAAATGATAGAAAAGCAAGTAAACTAATTAATGAATTCTAAAAGTAACCCATTTCATAAAGTTTAATATGCAACCTTCATCACTACGATCAGGACAACAACTTTCATAAAGTTTCTAATGCAACCTTCACAAAAAGAAAGATTTTGAAAATCCTTTCTTGCTTTCTTGCAATTCTAGTTTCATCTGTTCACATTATAACTTCTGATGACAATCTAGTAGTTGAGAAAGCTCTCTCTATCCATCTATTTATATACAGAAGGCAGTAGGAATTGCATAATTAATTCCAACTTAATTTAATTTCTCTCTAGATCTCCGTGAAAATAGATATTCCTCATCATCTTCTTGTTTCTACACTCAAAAATAATGGTTCTACATAGATTTGATGTGAGGTATTTAAGAGTAGTATTTCGCTCATTAATCATTATCTTAAGTAGCACAAAGTTCATGGAATTGGAAGCTGCAATTAGTAGTACTTTAGTCATGAACCTTGGAAATGAGACTGATCAAGTCTCCTTGCTTGCCTTCAAAGAAGGGATAAGCAATGATCCGTTTGGAGTCTTGAAGTCCTGGAATGACTTTCTCATTTTTGCCAGTGGCAAGGCATTGTATGTGGCCGTCGTCATAATTCCAGAGTCACCGCCGTGGAGCTACGAGGGAAGGCTTGGTGGGATGGATATCACCTTTCATTGGTAACCGTAGCTTCTTGAGGTCCATTGATCTTGGAAACAACAAATTTCATGGTAGAATTCCACAAGAAATCGGTCTGTTGTTCCGACTTTAAAATCTACATGTCTCATAATTTGCTGGAAGGGGAAATTTCATCAAACTTAAGCTATTGTTTCCACCTTAGGAAACTAGTTTTAGACAACAACAATCTTGTAAGTGGAATTCCAACACAACTCACTACTCTGTCTGAGCTTGTGGAATTGAGTCTTGCCACGAACAATCTAACAGGAAGCATCCCACCTTCTCTTGGCAACATGACCTCCATCAAAAATATTTTTGTAGGATACAACGACTTTGAGGGAAGCATTCCATACACCATTGCACAGTTGTTGAGCTTAGAAGTCCTTGAAATTTTCGTAAATAGATTTTTCGGTATGTTACCCCTCGCACTTTACAACATATCATCTATGACTGTCCTTTCAACGACTTCAAACCGACTGCATGGAAAACTTCCACCAGACATTGGTATCACTCTTCCTAATCTCAAACAACTCTAAATAGCACGAAATCAATTTTCAGGAACCATTCCTAATTCATTTTCCAATGCTTCAGGACTACATGTACTTGATATGCCTAATAACAGTTTTATGGGGGAAGTCCCAACAAGTTTAGGAAGGCCGCAAAGTCTCCATTGGCTAGGTCTGCGTCACAATCATTTTGGGAGCAGAAAAGCTGATGACCTAAATTTTCTTACTTCTTTAACCAATTGCACAAAACTAGATACACTAGGAATACATGACAATCTTTTTGGAGGTGTTTTGCCTAAACTCAATTTCCAACCTCACCACCATTCTCAATGCTTTTGCACTTGGAAGAAATCAAATATCCGGGAGCATTTCCGAAGGGATTGGTAACTTAATCAACTTAAAGAGTCTCGGAATGGAGGAAAACTTGCTTATTGGTAGAATTCCCTCCTCCCTGGGGAAGCTTCAAAAGCTGCGAAAATTGGTTTTATATGGGGAATAGATTGACTGGAGAAATCCCTTTGTCTCTAGGAAACCTTTCTCAACTCTCAATACTACTTTTAGATGATAACCACCTAAAAGGCACAATCCCTTCCACTCTGGGTATGTGCAGCTATTTGCAAGTGCTGGGCCTATCTGAACAATCTCAATGGTACCATACCTAAGCAATTAGTTATTGATCGTTCCTCCCTATCAATTGTTCTCAATATATCTCGAAATTTTTTGACTGGTCCTCTACCATCAGACTTTGGTAATTTGAAGAATCTCGGGTATTTGGATGCTTCTCACAACAACTTCACTGGTGAAATTCCAGCCACCCATGGTAGCTGTCTACGCTTGGTGTTTCTTTACTTGGAAGATAACCTTTTTGTAGGAAGATATCCTTCAAGTTTGAGTGCTCTAAAAGGAATCTTTTTTTTTAGAATAAACAGAGATATATTGATAATATAGAAAGTAGAACAACTACAAGGAGCACCAGCAGTCCTCAAAAATTAAAACTGACAAAAACAAAAACAGCACCAAACCAAGCTCAAAAATAAGAACTAATGTAGACCAAACCTAACCAAACAGTCTAACAAATCATAACAGACATTCTCCCCAATTTCTAATCCAACAATTAAGAGAAAAGTCACCACTAATTTTAGAAGCCAAAAGCCAAGAACTAGCTAACAACAGAATATCAGCCTAAACATCTTCAACCGTCCTCAGAATGCCATCAAAGATGTGAAGGTTCCGTTCCATCCAAAGCATCCAAATTGGCGCCAGGCTCGCTGTACACATTATTTTAACTTGTCTACCATTGAGATTACTAATATGAGAAACCGTCATGGCTTCCTCGAAGGAGGTTGGGGCAGAGAAACGACTCCCAAGTCTAGAGTGCCATTCACTCCAAATCCGTGAAGCAAATGGGCATCGAAAGAACAAATGAGCAGCATCATCTGCACTATGGAAACACAGAGCAACAATGACGTTGCAAGTAGATAAAAGGAAGGCGCTTTTGAAGGTCATCTCCCATTTTAAGCTTATTGTGTGCCAAAATCCATCCAAACATTTTAACTTTCGACGGAACAAGAGCTTCCCAAATCAAGGTAGACAAAGGAAAACGGGGGAGGGATGGGTCATCGATTAAGAATTGGAACAGGGACTGACAAGAGAACTGGCCGGAGTGATCAAGGGCCCAATCAAGTCGATCGGGGCCTAAGGCCAAATGGATAGGTTGCAACACAGATAACAAGTCAACATATTCCACTCTTTGACCAACAGTGAGATGACTAGGATTAAGGATATTCCACCGGATAGGTCCTCCTAAGTCATTAGCATCAATAAAATCAGCAATTTTGAAGTGGGGATACATAGAAGCATGGTAAAGCCTAGGAAAAAGGTCTACAAAGGGGCAATCGGTTAGCCACCTATCCTCCCAAAAGCGAAATGTCCTACCATCCCCTAAAATAGGCTGGAAATGAGGGAACAAATTAGGGAGTAAGGAGAGAATAAATTTCCAAGGACTGCCGTATGTAGAACGAGTATAGGGGATGATCCTCCTGCCAAACTCAATGTTCCCATGTTTGCTAGTAATAACCTTAGCCCAGAAAGATTGATCCATCTTGTAAAATCTCCAAACCCACTTGGCACAAAGAATCGCATTCCTCTTCTGAATATTTCCAATACCCAATCCACCTTTGTCCCCCGGTCTTTGAACAACATCCCAACTAATGAGATGAGACCCACTACTCTTATCTGCCCCCTTCCACAAGAAGCTTTTGATCTTAAGCTCGGTGATCTTTGCAATAGTGACCGGCAAACAAAAAGGGGTAGTAGGTTGGGATAGCTAAAAAAAACTGAGTTGATAAGAGCAAGACGGCCGCCTCTTGAAAGGAAGCCTCTCTTCGACCTATCGAGTCTATGAGAAATCTTTGAAATCACCGGAAAAGACTTGCACTTAGGATTCCTACCTAAGGGCATACCAAGGTACTTAAGGGGCCAAGACCCAATAGTGCAACCAAATCTAGTAGCCATCCGGATCAACATGTCATGATCACAATTAACTGATCCAATCCCAAACTTTCTTGAGAGCTTTCATCTCTTAGAAACATTGAATCTTTCCTTCAATGATTTGGAAGGAGAGGTACCAAAAGGAGGGGTTTTTAGAAATTCAAGTGCAGTATCCGTGCATGGGAATGGAATGCTTTGTGGAGGTATAGTTGAACTTCATTTGCCTAGATTCATTCCCACACAATCTGTTAAAAGAGAAAGACATCTTCATCTCAAATTACTGATTGCTATAATTAGCGTTGCTGCATGTCTTCTCTTAATATCATTTGCTTTGATTTCTTGTTGGAGAATAAGGTCAAAAAAGAAATTGCCTTCCACGTTCTCAATGGAAGAGAATTTCATTAAGATTAAGCATTCTTATGAAACTCTCTTCAAAGCAGCCGATGGATTCTCATCTACGAATTTGATTGGTTCGGGTAGTTTTGGGGATGTATACAAGGGAATTCTTGATCAAAATGAGATGGTTATCGCAGTGAAAGTGCTCAACCTCAAACAAAGAGGAGCACCAAAGACCTTCAAAGCAGAATGCAATGCTTTGAGAAACATCGGGCACCAAAATCTTGTCAAGATTTTAACATCTTGCTCTAGTATCGATTCTGAAGGTATTGATTTTAAAGCTCTCGTTTTTTAGTTCATGCCGAATGGGAGTCTAGAGCATTGGCTACATCCAGGATTAGATGAACATAATCAATCAAGGAACTTAAGTCTCCTTCAAAGACCGAACATTGTGGTTGATGTGGCTTCAGCATTAGATTACGTTCATTGTGAATTGAAGCCAAGTAATGTTCTACTTGATGACGAAATGACTGCTCATGTGGGCAATTTTGGTTTGGCAAGGCTTTTCTCACTGTCAACCCAAGCTACTTCTCAAAACAAAGTAGCTCAATTGGGATAAAGGGCACTATTGGCTACACCGCACCAGGTAATGATCTTATATATTCTTTTCACAAATTTCTATTTAGAAAGTGATCACTAGGTACTATGCATCTATGAACCCATTTTTCATTAAAAAACACCATATGCAGTGTGCACATTCTAGTAATTAATTTAGAACTATCCATAACAAGAGATTCTCAAATGCAGAATATGGCATTGGTGGTCAGGCATCATCACAGGGAGATGTGTTTAGCTTTGGAATTCTCTTACTAGAAATGATGACAGGAAAGAGACCAACTGATGAAATGTTTAGAGATGGTTTAAACCTTCGTATCTTTGCAAAGATGACAATACCAGAACGGGTTATGCAGATTGTCGACCCAAGGCTTGTCATCATTGAAGAAGCAATAACAGAGGAAGGAGACACCAACAGGTATGAAAAATGCAATCAAAGGAGAGAAAAAATGCAAAACTGCATAATAGACTTAGTGAGGATTGGAGTGGCATGCTCAATGGAAGCCCCAAGAGAAACAATGGACATGGGAGATGTTATCAGAGAGTTGCATTTGGTTAGGGACACTCTTCTCTTTTTTTTTTATGTTGGGACTAACGGAGCAATTTCAAGTTGTGATTAGAACTTTCAAAGAAGGTGCATTTTGATACAAATGTACTTTTTTATTTGCTTCTATTCCAATTCTATTTGTCAACATTAATTTCTACTTTTTTTCCTTTTGTTAACAAAGGAACCTGGTATGCCATTGGGTTGCTTGTTCAAAAGTTGCTGCTGGATTTTCATTCTCTAGAGGCATAGGGATTGGTCTAGTTGTTTGTAGGGGTGAAGGTTTCTTATGAGGGTGCAAGTGACATTGGACATGAGTACTTCTGGTGCTCTACATGTATCTAATTTTATTAGAATATATAAAAGATATTTTGTTTCCTCTAAAAAAAAATAGAGTAAGCTGGTAGGTGCTGTGAGGATGTTATTGGTTTTACAGTAAGTCAGAAATCTTACTATATACATTAACTTTGGTTCTTAATTAGTTTAAAATTAAGATAGGCACTTATGCTTCACTTTTTCTTAATGGATTTTTTTTTAAAAAATTATGTCTCAAATTGGCTATGTAAAATAGCGTTGAATCATTTATGGACGTGTGATTTGAGAATATTTAATGTATAAAATTGGCTATGTGCTACAAATGAATGCTAAAACTGTATCCTAAGTAGCAGTCCTCAAAGCATAAATGTACAACCGTTCAACAGAGGAGAGAACATTTGCATTTTGGGTCCATAAGACATTTCCTTTTGACCATGTATTGACTTCGGTAAAGACAACGAAGGCAAAAAGAAATGAAAACGGAGGAGAAAAAAATATATCATTCTATATATAAGAAGGCTCCCTAAATCTATTATCTTTAAGCTGTATAAATTATGAATATGTCAACATCTTCCATGTTCTCTCCTATTTTTGAGAGAAACAAAAACTTCTAAAATGACATACCACCCTCTGTCTTTTTTCTCCTCCCATGTTTGCGTGTTATTTAAAATATAAAATTCTTTTCATGTCCTTAATCATTTATTTATTCAAACTTTTACTTCCCTTAATTATTCAATCCATTTTCTATTTTAATTTTTTTATATACATGATTAGCTACAAATTGGTTGGGGTCTTATAATTATTACCCACTAATGTATTTTTGTTGTCTTTTACTATTTATTAGAAAAACATTCACGGGCCTCTTTATCATTTATTCTCGCCTTAATTATATATAAGGATACGCAAAACACTGACCACAACCATTATCTCCTCAAATTCTTCTCGGTTGCTCAAATAAACCAAAGAGAGTAAATATTTAAAACAAGAAAATATAAACCACTTAAAGCATCTACCAAAACCAAGCAAGTGCTTTTTTTGTTTAATTTATTACATGTAATTATTTGATTTATTTCGATAACAATAAGTTTGAGTTTCAACATGTGACGGAGTTTCTTTCAAATGATCCTGAGATAAAGAAAAAAAAAACAACATAAAACTCAATGTTTGCAACGAAGAAAACAAAGCAAAAAATAATAAATTTGTGAAGATATGCGGTACTCATATTTTCTCTTCTTAATATTATTATTCTCAAGAGTAGTTTCCTTGCAACCTTATTATTGCCCGGCCTTCATTGCTACTCAATTCAACAAGTGCAATTCTCTTTTTTTCATATTACTAAATTTTATTATCTTTTTATTAGTATGTTTGTACAAATAATAGACTTGCTTCCATTAATGTCGTTGTTGCCTTATTAGCTACTCATTTAAACAAAGGGAGACTAATTATTTAGAACCAAACAAACCAAGTAAATGCAAGTTCTCTTTAATTTTATTAAGTTATATTATTTTGTTAGTATATTTTTTATACGTATAAATTGACTAAAGGTACAAAAGTTCTCGTGGCAATCTCTGGTGCTCTACAGTCCTCATTAGTATTTTCAATTAACATAATCATTATAGAAAGAAAAAAATAAATCAAAACCTTGTAACACTTATTTCTAAAACAAATCACATCAAAGTACAAAGCATAAACTGTAGATTTAAAGTTACTGCCTATAAATTGGTTTTCATCTTTAACTCTCATCCCATTTTCTATTTTAACTTATTTTAATATCTTACTTTCTTTTTATTTTATTATTTTATTATTTTATTATTTTATTTATTTTTTATAGGGTCATTGTTTTCCACGTTTTATTTTAATATTATTATTATTTTTTTTAATAAAGGCGCCTCACTTTCTATTTTAATTTAAAGAACTATTTCCTTTGTTTTGTTTGTAGTTGTTTTATTTTTTGACCTTTAATCATTAATAATCTTTTCATTTTTATTAAATCTCACTTTCTTTTATTTTATTATTTTATTTATTTTTTATAGGGCCATTGTTTCTCTTTCTATTTTAATATTTTTTTTTTTTTTTTTGTTAAAAGCACCCCATTTTCTATTTTAATTTAAAGAACTATCCCACTTTCTTTAGTTTGTTGTTGTTTTATTTTTTTTCCTTTAATCATTTCTAATCTTTTCATTTTTATTAGAAGTTTAAGCTGGGGCCCAAATATTATCATTTGTAAAATATTGAGTACAGAATATTCCAAGCCCACATACACTTATATTTATAATACAATATTATATAAATTAAATTACAGTATAGAAAATTATTTTATATATTATGTTTTTCTTTTATATTTACGATTGAGGAGAAAAAGAAGAAGAAGATCAAATTATTGATACATTTTGTATTTTGGCGCACTAGGAAAATATAAACCAAAATATGAATTAAACAAAATAGTTCAAGGTAACAAATATAATTTTTAAAATAATAGATGGGGAACAGGTTCAATTGTTGATGCTCATTGAATAAGTGAAGAAATTATGTTGAATAAAAAAATAAAAGGTCAGAAACAAATTTAATTGTTATTGCTCATTGAATAATTGAAGAAATTATGTTGAAAATATTAAAAGTAGGTTGCAGAGTCATAATGGTCTTTATAAATTCAATAAAACTTTTTCTCACATATCAATTATAAATACAGAATAATATAACATAATATATATTGATGATTTGATCCACAATATATATAATATAATATAATAATTTTAAAGTGTTTTGCTACCCTCCATGACCTTTAGATACGGTGGTGACGAAGGATAAATTAATTACCTATAATATGATATAATTGATTTAATATTAATATCTATAATAGTAATCTTAAACTTTTTTTATTTTCTCTTTCTTCCTTAAATACCAAGCTCATATAAAAATAAATAAAATAAAAACACAAATCCTCGAAGCATCCAATTGCAACAATTTGAGTTGTATGCCGATCTACATATGTGATCCAACATTCCATTTATTTATTTTTTCTTAAAAAAAGATCATTTGCGAATTACAATATCAAATGAAAGACTAATGCAACATTTCACAATGGTGTATTTAAAAACCATATCAAATCAACAACAATCCATTTAAAGTAGTAAGCTCATTTAATATCTCATTCTTTACATAATTTAACGACATTTCAACCTACATACGTGATCTTCAAATATCTAATAATATATAGGTCTATAGTAATAATATATAATATAATGTTTAATAATATTAAATTGTGTAAAATTATGTTGGTGTTAGAGATTTTACTTTCTTATGTATCTATGTTTAAAGA
Source organism: Paratinospora sagittata (assembly GCA_035771175.1). Taxonomy (NCBI): domain Eukaryota; kingdom Viridiplantae; phylum Streptophyta; class Magnoliopsida; order Ranunculales; family Menispermaceae; genus Paratinospora; species Paratinospora sagittata. The sequence continues at coordinate 27,665,662 of CM069609.1, forward strand.
TAAAAAAGAACAAGATCGAATCATTAATGTATATATATTATTTTAGAGCATTTAAAAGAGGTAACAACTATGAAAAACAAAATAATGGTGACAAAAATATAAAAAAAAAAAAAAAATTCATCACCACTTAGAATTTTTGGCTTATTTTTTTATTTTTTTTAAATCGTCATCTTCATAATCTTCTTTTCTATTTCATCAATTATAGATAGATAAGCAATTAAAATATATAATACAATACCATATAATATAATATAATATAATAATATGACTGAAAGAAAATTATTATTATCAATAGTTAATAAATTTATAATGTTTATACATCTATATACTTGAATAACACTTTGTGAAAATTAGTACTAATTGATATAATTTTTTTTTATAACACTAATATTATTAGCTTAATAAAATAATAAAATTATTTAAAATTATTTTGTTGTTTTCTAGGTTCTCACCAATTATTGTCGGTAATACATTATTATATTTTGTCTTTAGTTTTTATTTTTTTTTTGTCTTCTTTCCTTTATTATTTAATATTTGGTGTCCTCGAAAGTTATAATATTTTATTTTTTCCCTTTACTTAATGTTATCACTGACAATTGTTTAGTTATAATATTATTAGCTTAATATTATTAGTTTTTGTTTTTGATTTGAGGGCGAATAATAAATCTAACGAAGGTTGGCCACTCCACCACTAACATATGAAAAAAAAAAATTCAAGCAGCCCACCAATAAATTCACTTCTTACTTTTTATTTCATCATCTCCCTCCTCAATCATACGATCTCAATTATTTGATTTAATATAATATTAATTAAGATCATAATAACGTTCTTATATTCATATGCGGATGAAATTATGAAATTGGTTCAATCTCTATTTGGTCCTCCTCAATTATTGTCTGCATTATTGGATTTTGTCTTTAGTTTTTATTTTTTGTCTTTTTCCCTTTATCATTTAGATTTTGATCGCAATAAAAAAAAATGATTTCTCCATTTATAATAATGTTCTACTTAAGGTACTACTCCTAAGCTGTGTAGGTCCAATCTATCTTTATACATATATTTCTTTTAATTTTTTTATTTTTATTTAGATCCAAGTAATTGGGTTTCGTTTTTATTTTTGTTTTGTTTTAGATAATAAGTTGTAATGGTAGTTTTGATTATAGATGAAACGTTGACAATTATGAGGAAAGAAAACAATAAAATTATTATGCTTCTTCAGACATGTCACTGGGCTATTAAGAAGGTTGATTATCTGACGCTGTGACATAAAATTATTATGTTAGACACAACAATTCGATAAGTTGATCATAATTGATACTATCAAATGATCGTATAAACATCATTTAATTTATACCCTTTGTGATCATAATAATAAACATTATTTAATATATTAATTATTATAATAATAAAGTTTTAAATTATTAATTATAGGGAAGCTTCACAAAGCTAGAGATGACTTGAAGTAATAATTTTTATTAAAATATAAAGTTGAGATTATTGTATTCTCTTATTTCTTTGTTATAACACAATTAAGTCTAAACAACACAAATCGTCTAACATATGTAGTAGTAGCAATTCTTATATTTAACAAAAATATTACATATATTTCAATTCATAATCATTTGTTAAACAATAATACAAATATAAAAACTTTAAAACATATGAAATATGATTTAACATTTCATTTACAAATTATAATATTAAATGAAAGAATAATACAACATTTCACAATGTTGTTTACAAACCACATCAAATTAACAACAATCTATTTAAAGATGTGAGCTCATTTAATATCTCATTCTTTATATAATTTAGCGACATGTCAACCTACATACGTGATTTTTGAATATCTAATAATATATAGGTCTATAATAATAATACATAATATAATATTTAATAATATTAAATTGTGTAAAATTATTTTATATTATAGGTTTTACTTTCTTATGTGTTTATATTTAACGATAAAACAGAACAAGATAAAATCATTAATATATATATATATATATATTATGGAGCACTATAAAACGGAAACAACTACAAAAAACAAAAATAAAATGATCAACATATATATATATATATATATATATATATATATAGGATAATTTTATATTTAATTTTTTTAATATCACTTTTAACTCCTTTTAAAAAAAATTTAATTAAATTATTTTTTTTTACTTATTATTCATGCCTAAAATCTCATCTCAATCTAAAATAGTGTTTGAAAACTTTGTTTCTTTTTTAACTAGTTCTAAAAAAATTAACTTTACTTTAATAAGAGTTTATTTTAATCATATTATTAGTCAAACTATTTTAGTTTTATTTTAAAGATAATTTATTTTTCAATTTAAAATCTCAACTTCATACTATAAAAATAGGTGAATTTAAAAATAATATTTATGTATAATAATTATATTAAATATTGACCGTGCTTTAACATAAATTTATTTAAATTTAAATTTATAATATTTTATATCATAATTTTTATTTAAAATAAAAAATCTTACAACTACAATATTTGGGTGACGACGATCTCGTAAATCTTATTAAAATTTAAAACCCTAAAAGCACGGAGCTTTGATCTCGAGTTAGAATTATAAAGAACATTTTTTTTAGCGAGGTAATCACAACACGCCGGATGGCAAAACTAGAGGTTGTGATAGCTTGAAACAAGTAGCATGCCGAGTTTGAAAAAGAGACAGAAACTTCGGAGTGCGCGAGGATCTCACTCTAAGATTATTAAAAAAGGGCTCATTTATACCTATTGGAAGATATTAATCAATGAAAAAGCTAAAATCCATTAGCATATCTCAAGTTTTTCCAATGAAAAAGACACAAATTATAATCGCAATAGTTTATGTAAAAGACATCCATTTTTTACTTAAGTGATTAATTATTAAATTTTCACACGCTAAATTTTACACGTGTAGATTCACACGCTAAATTTTACTTTAAGCATAGTTGAGGAATGCATGTGTAATAATAATTGGTAAAATTCGAATAACAAAAAAATTAATTAATTATTTTTGGCATTTGTCATGGCCATTAATAAGTTTCCAACGTTATAATATAGTATAATATTATATATTATACTGTCTTATTTATATATAAGGGGTAAGAGAGCATATAATTAATTATATTATGTATAATTATATTATATATTTAAAAATGATTTAAAAATATAAATATAATATGAAAAAAATGGACAAAAGTAATCAACCCATTTTTTTTAACCATCATTATGGACAAAAAGCTTAATGTCAATTTTAAAAACATGTCAGGTATGAACATATTATATTTTTCTAAGTACAAGGACTATGCGTACTAAATAATCGAATTTTACTCGTGGAAATAAGGTTTCCGAATTTCACTTGATTTAGAAGTCTTTTGAAATTTGAACAAATGCTTTCAATAGTATTACATAAACATTTCGTTTATGTTATGTACATAAAAATCTATTCCAGATTCTTCCTGATTTAATCAAATTGTTTTGTTGCCGACACATGACCTCCGTTGGATTGTTGCAATTGAAAAAAAAAATGTGAACAACACATTGCCCATGTTTCAACCGTACCCTAACGGGCATTTCTTTCAATAATAGATGATCAAAAGCGAACTTTGGACAAGTTCACAATTTTTTTTTTTTGGTAATAATTTTTTAGTATTTGTTAGGTGTCTTTTTCTCTTATAAGACGAGATTAATTCTTTCGAATTTGAGAATTTACAGAGACAAATACACTTCTTCCAACAAAAATAAATAAAAGTAGGCTCAAACTCGTAATAAGTTCTTTAATCGTTGTCAAACAAACGAACCAACTCACGTGGTTTCCAAGTCAGGTTTATCCACATGATTTTGGGTCCAATAGCCCACAATAACCTTCGATCTTTTATATGTATATCATCTCATATATATTAATAAATTAATTTTCTAACGAAAAGAGGGATGCAAGTTCACGAATGAATTTTCTTAAAAAAAAAAAGTTCATGAATGAAGAACGTTTTTATAGGAATATTATACTCTTACGTTATTTTGCTATTAGAATAAGGGCACTTTAGTAACTTTGCTAGTAGCTTATTTAAACATATTTTCTTTGCACAGATATTCTTTTTTTCTTTGAAGCTCTAATGAAAATCCTAGCATACTGCTAGTTTTCTTCTTCCTTCTATTTTTCCTTTGTATTATTATTATTGTATCAGAGCAATGTTGACATCTTGGATTATTTACGCGTTGGTGAGTTGGGCTTCGGACTTTGTGGCAGCCGTATTCAAGCTTTATAGACCTTGTGTTGCAGGCGTTGAATGGAGAGGTTAGTTGCTTAATTGAAGATAAAATTTGGTGGAGGAAAGAACTGCAGATTTTGTGGTGGAACTTTATTACTTGATTGAATTTATGTATATGAAGCACCTAGACCACTATCACATCACATTATTGTAGTGGGTAAGTAAAGATTCATCGAAAGACTTGTTTTGGTGGAGGAACTTTATTGCAAAGTTGTTTGATAAAAAACTACCTGGTGCATTGAATTAATCATGGAAGTCTAATTGTTTGAGGAATTGTGCCATATTGGAAACTAATTGATTAAAGATTTCTTGCAAGTGAGCGGGGGCAGCACGTATTTCTTTCTTTCTCTATTTGATTCTACAATTTTTTGGGGGGGCTATTTTTGTTTGGCACTTTCTTCTTGATATATATTTGGATTGGTACTTGCTTTTATTTAAATCTGGATATGGCTGGTGAAAGAGATGATTCTCTCCAATCTATTAGTGTTACATTGGATGGACGCAATTATTTTTATTGGAGTTATATAATGAAAAAAAAATTGAAGGGAAAGAAATTATGAGGTTATGTTACCGATGGCTCCACTAAACCCAGTGATCCAACTAATGAGAAATATGAGATCTATTGGATACTTGGGATGCTAATAATTCGAAAATCATCACTTAGATCAACAACTCGGTTGAACACTCAATTGACACTCAATTGGCCAAATATGAGACCACGCGAGAAGTTTGGAAACACTTAGCAAGGTTGTACACCCAATCTAACTTTACAAAATAGTATCAGTTAGAGTCCAATATTCGAGTAGTTTGACAAGGGATTATGAGCATTCAAGAATTTTATAGTACTATGATTGATCTTTGGGATCAATTAGCCCTCACAGAGTCTGCTGATCTTCGGGACTTTGCACCATATATTGCTCGTAGAGAGGAACAACGCCTTTTTCAATTTCTTATGGCTCTTCGTGATGACTTTGAGGGGCTTTGTGGTGCCATCTTACATCGTAGTCCACTTCCATCTATTGATTCTGTAGTCAGTGAACTTTTAGTTGAGGAAATAAGATTGAAGTCACAAGCAGGCAAAGAACTTCTTCAAGCACCGTCTCCTAAACATTATTCCAATTCTCAAAATAAAAGGAACTTCAAGGTTGGAATTGATGAATGTGGGTTTTGCAAGCAAAAGGGTCATTGGAAGGCACAATGTCCTCAGTTGTTGAACAAAACATCTCAACACCAACCGCGAGGGTTTCAATCCTAACAAACAAGTACTAGTAGAGCTGGGACATCTTCATCCTCTACTCCTAACTTTGTTGCACTTGCTGAGCAGCTTCAGAAGTATCTTGCAGTCCAGCCTAATGCCATGTCTACTTCTTCTTTTGTAGGTTCGTCATCATCTGAACCCTCAGGTATTTCCTCAGCTACATGGGTATTTGATTCTAGTGCTTCACACCACATGTCATGTGACCCATCTTCTTTTGTTTCCTTGTCTTCATCCACTTCATCTTTATCGGTTATGACCGCTAATGGCACCACCATGCCATTAGAAGGTGTTGGTCCTGTTGTTACTCCCCAGTTATCTCTTTCTAGTGTTTATTGTCTTCCAAAACTTAAATTGAATCTTATTTCTTTTGGACGATTATGTGACTCTGGATACTTTATTCACTTTTATCCTACTTCTTGCTATGTGCAGAATCCTCATTTCCATATGTTGATTGGGACAGGCCGTAGGCAGGGGGGGCTATACACCTTGGAGAAGCTGAGGGTTCCAGATATAGCAGCTTCCAGTGTTGATTTGTCTTCTTTTTGTTTGGGCTCCAACTCTTCTCATTTTTATCTATGGCATTCTAGATTAGGACATGTGTCTGCTTCTCTTTTACGATTTTTAGCATCTACGAAATCTTTAGGAAATTTGAGATTTCATGACATTTATGATTGTAGTGGTTGTAAACTATCTAAATTTTCAGCACTACCATTTAATCAAAGTATTTCTATTTCTTCTGCGCCTTTTGATTTGATTCATTATGATGTGTGGGGACCTGCCCCTGTAGCTACAAAGGGTGGGTCAAGGTATTATGTTTCCTTTATTGATGATCATAATCGGTATTGTTGGATTTATCTTATGAAGCGCCGTTCTGATTTTCTCAACATATATGTTGCCTTTCGAGCTTTTGCTAATATCACGACGTCCCTAGTGTAGGTTGACGTCATGACCGACACAATGTACTATATATTGTACATACCCTGTATACAGTATATAATACATTGTCAGCCTCAGCAGATTTATACAAATCTAAAAAAAATTGACAACATCTCCCCATAAAATAGACTTCTCACAACCTGATATACCACAAATCAAATCATATATGTATAATCATCCACAATATCCATTCATTCCACAATAAATAATCCACCAAATATCACAAACATTTCATAACCCAAAATGTTTAAATACTATTCATTTCTCAAGTCATTTCATCCACCATGATCATATGATTAAATATATCATCATTAAACATTTCATAATCCAAATACCAAAACCCATATTCCCATTCAAACCAACTATGTGATAGTATATAATAATAATGTGATAATTATACTTATCAAAATAAAGAAAAGTAACCCACATCCTCCAATGCATACATACATATATAAGACGAATGCAATCACATAATTATCACTCACGGATTTTTCTTTTTCCCTTCGACTCGGTACCTGAAATATTGGAAGAAATGGAGTGAACAAATAACAGCTCAGTGAATATATTTCTTAATATAGCAATTATATGCATTAAGGAAACATGGCATTCATATCATTTAAAACATTTATAAATACATATGCATTAATCAACAAATAATTCATACATGTCACAATATACATTTCATGAATTTCAAATAAATAATGCGAGGTTTTTCATCAAAAACCACCATCTCCCTCCTTCTAGGTAATAGAGCAGGTCTAACCTTTGTATGGCCGTTACAAGGTAGTCACAGCCTCCCATTACCCAATTCACAATCATTTCAAGGATCTCAAATTTTTATTAGGACAGACCTACTGACAATGTGGTTACGCATAACACTCATTCGGGTCTAATTCCTAACGAAATGACACCAACTTGTCTTCGCAAGTCTCACATGCTCCAATGCCAAAATATCATTTATGAGTGCAAATTAAAACATAATGCAGCAATGTATGCATAGCATATTTGCATTCAAACATTTCATATATATATATATATAATGTCATACAAGAACCAAATCAAGAAAATATACTCATAGTGGTTAACCGATGTTTTTAGGACAATGCACACTCTACTATTCATTATTTTGCTCAATTCCAAGATGTCCAGCACAATTGGATCATCACCCAATTCAATACACACCCAAAATGTCCAGCATCAATGTTTTTCAAGTTTAATCACCAACACACTATATCACACTTTAAGTACTGCAAACATGAAATTCATATCATAATTAAGCATTATAATTAACTAGACATCATTCAATCTCACTTAAACATTGTTTCTACAATCAATCTCGATGTTTCCATAAGAAGAAACAGTAAAAATAGATTTTCAAATTATATTTCCACTAGTTCTTAATTTCAGTTTTCTACTAGAAACATATATTAGTTTTATTAAAAATATAGAACAATCCTAAAATTATTCTGTCCACATCGACGTGTAAAATCAATCATGCTACAATTTTGTTACCTTCAACATGTATTTTATTGAGGTTTTACATGTTCGAGGAGGCATCCAAAGTCAATTTTACTCACTACAACCTTATATTTAGTTACTAAAAATATCAAATTATATCCAAAAATCATGATCTTCACATCAAAACGTCCAGAATCAGTAGATCTATCTTTCTACAGTCTCAAACCGAAGTTTCATCTGGTTTTACTAGGGTTCCGAAGGTCTCCAATACCAATTCTAAGGGTTTCAAGTATTAAATCAACTTCTAACAGCTATAAAAATTTCAAACTAACAAATAAATTCAATCTAACCATATATTTAAGGTTCCTACAGCCTAGGAAGTGTTTTTCAACCTTCCTAGCTGATTTTCATTCAAGTTGGTCGAAACCTTAATTTTTAGAAACATTGTAAAACAGCTCATATAGTAAAAATTTCTCCAAAAGAAACGTTGCATCTAGCTTAAATATTGATTTCACGAAGAAATATAGTGAAAATTACTTATCGGAGGTCCCGATTTGGCGTAAATCCGGCGTTCTCCCTTTTTTTCTCCTCTCCTTCTCTTCGTTTTCTTTCTCTGTTTCTTTCCTCTTCTTTCTTTTTTTTTTTCCAATCATGTTGGAGAGAGTTGGAGAGAGAAAGAGATTAAAAGGGAGGGGATTAGTGCAAAAAATTTGATTTCATGCTACCCATATCATTAAATAAAACAACTCCCCCACCTTAACAGTGTTAATTCATTAAATCATACTACAATCCACATATTTAATTAACCAACCCCATTTACCTTATTAAACTTATATTATTCATTTAATAATTTCATTTATTTGCACATACCCCTTAAATATAGCATGTATTATTTTATTTTTTTATACACGCGTATATTTGACTCCTACATATAAAATACGCGTATTAACATCTCGATACACGTGTAAGTCATCTTATGTATTTAATTAAAACTACGGGGTGTTACAATCTCCTCAACTTAAGGAGTTTCGTCCTCGAAATTTAACATACAAGGAGAAACGTACCTTAAGTGGCAAAGAGATCAGGAAATGTCTCCTTCATCTGGTCCTCGCGTTCCCAGGTCTGTTCCTCGTTATCCTGAAAGTGTCATACTTGTATCTGTGTTACATCTAGAATATGTGTCGAGTCTGGATACTTCGTCGGATTAGTATGATATTTTCTCAACATAGAAACATGAAACACATTATGAACACCGACCAACTGAGGAGGCAAAGCAATCTTGTACGCTAACGGACCAATCCTCTCTAAGACCTTAAACGGTCCAATGAAACGAAGACCTAATTTTTCTTTCACCCCAAATCGCATTTGACCTTTCCGTGGCAAAACCTTAAACAATACCAGGTCACCCATTGCAAATTCTAAAGGTCTATGTCGGTTATCAAAATAACTCTTTTGTCGATCTTGGGCAGCTTTCAATCTTTGTCTGATTTGCTTAATCTGTTCAGTGTGATCAACAACAGCTTTCGGCCCCAATAATTGTGATTCCCCAACCTAATACCAGTAAGTCAGAGATCTGCACGGCCTACCATGCAAGCCCTCATAAGGTGTCATGCCAATACTGGCCTGATAGCTGTTGTTATAAGTAAATTCACACAATGGTAAACTTTCACTCTAAGTCCCACCAAACTCTAAGATACGTGATCTGAGCATATCTTCCAGCATCTGAATCACCTTCTCAGTCTGGCCATCAGTCTGAGGATGAAATGTTGTACAAAGACGGAAATGAGTACCAAATCGAGTACCCATAATCTCCCCTGATAACGCATGACACCATCTGGACCTCTCTACCAATCTGCTCTGTCTGCACTATCTACCCAAGACTCATACATACCAAAATCAAGATCATGCTGCTACATATCCTTAATCTTCTGAATATGAGAATCTGTCAACTGTATATGCATCTGAGGAAAAATGACAATGTGTGAAGCCATGGAGAGAACACTCATCATAGTCACTCTCTCTAAAAGTCGCCACTCCTGGGCCATCTGAGAAGCTACCACCTGGGTCTCAACCCGTTTTCGGGTCAATGCATCAGCTATGACGTTGGCTTTTCTAGGATGATATTCTAGTTTGAAATCATAATCTTTTAAGAATTCCAACCGTCTACGTTGTCTCATATTCAGCTCTTCCTGGTCAAACAAATATTTCAGACTCTTATAGTCTGAGTACAGTGTGAACTTTTCCCCATAAAGGTAATGTCTCCACAATTTCAATGCAAATACAACAGCTGCTAGCTCCAAATCATGCACAGGGTAGTTCTTCTTATGTATTTTCAGTTGTCTGGATGCATAAGCAATCACTCTACCCTCCTGCATCAATACACATCCCAAACCTGAATGTGATGCATTTGTGTAAATCACCAACTCCTTTCCAAGTTCTGGGAGTACTAAAACTGGAGTAGTAGTTAACCTCTTCTTCAACTTAGTGAAAGCATCCTCACATGCAGAAGTCCACACAAATGGCACATTTTTCTAAGTCAGCCTTATGAATGGGGAAGTCAATCAGGAAAAGCCTTCCACAAATCTCCGGTAATAACCAGCTAGACCCAAAAAACTGCGAATCTCAGTTACTGTGGTTGGTCTTGGCCAATTGATGATTGCCTCAACCTTAGCAAGATCAACAGAAATGCCCTTTGCACTAATCACATGACCTAGAAATCTCACCTCATTTATCTAAAACTTACATTTACTAAATTTATCATACAATCGATGCTCTCTCAATGTCTGCAAAGTAATGCAGAGGTGCTGCTCATGATCCTCCTGAGTCATGGAATAAATGAGTATATCATCAATAAACACAATAATGAACTAATCCAGATATGGTCTGAATAATGAACTAATCCTAATATCGTTTCGATGTAGACCAGCTGCGGTTGGGTTGCTACATGGCGATATGACAATATTATGTGGTACTATGGCTAGGCGTTCACCCCGAGGGGGTGGTACGCTGTGCAACCCAGGGTGTGACAAATACATAAGGCCTTTTTGTCACACCCTGGGTTGCACAGCGTGCCCCCTACCCAGGTGTGGGCGCACCCCCTCGTGGCAAACGCCTAGCCATTATGGATCCATAATATTGTCATATCGCCATGTAGCAATACAACCGCAGCTGGTCTACATCGAAACGATTATTTGTCTGCCACTATTCAGACAAATAATCGTTTCGATGTAGACCAGCTGTGGTTGTATTGCTACATGGCGATATGACAATATTATGGATCCATAATGGCTAGGCGTTCGCCACGAGGGGGTGCGCCCACACCTGGGTAATAGTGGCAGACAAATTATCGTTTCGATGTAGACCAGCTGCAGTTGGATTGCTACATGGCGATATGACAATATTATGGATCCATAATGGCTAGGCGTTCGCCACGAGGGGGTGTGCCCACACCTGGGTAGGGGGCACGCTGTGCAACCCAGGGTGTGACAGCCAGTAACTCATCTAATTGCACCTTGAGTTCCTGTAACTCCTTTGGCGCCATTCAATAGGGTGGAATGGAAATAGGCTTTGTGTCAGGCATCAATTCAATAATAAAATCAATCTCCCGTACTGGTGGTAACCCTGGTAAATCATCTAAAAAAACATTTGGGTACTCACATACTAAAGGAATATCTGATATCTGAAAGCCTGAATCATTTTTCTTTACTGGCTTTATACTAGCCAACATCCCTATCTCTTCATTAATGGCCATCCTGCCTCGAGTGAGAGGTTTTGAAGATGTCTTGCCACTATAAACAAATGCGGGTTGTCCTGGTATCTGGAAGACTACTTTCTTACCAAACCAGTCCACATGGGCATGATAGGCAGCCAACCAATCCATACCCAGTATAGCATCAAATTCCAAGAATTCTAAAACCCTAAGATTCACAATCATTTCATGATCAACATATTTCACCACACAATTTTCACACAACATATTCAAATAGATTCGGTCTCCTGCTGCAGTACTCAGAACCAACGGTGTACTAATCCTAACAGGAGTTAAATGCAACCTATCTACCATGTGGCCAGCAATAAACGACAAGGTAGAACCGACATCGATCAACACATACATCATAGTGTCACAAATAGAAATCGTACCTTCCACCAAATTCTTGTTCCACTCAGGATCTGGCCCTATGACAGCCCTGGCTTGTTCTCTGACAGGCGTGGGAACAGTAACAGTAACAGATAGAGGTGTTGTAGTCTGCTGAGCTGATTGGAAAGGACACTGATATGCCTTATGCCCCTTATTCCCACATTGGAAACATGTGAAAGGTGAGCGGGGTATAGACAACGCAATCTGCGACTCAGTGTCTGGCACAGAAAGCAAACCACTCCCTCTACCTGCTCCTCTATGCGGCCACGATGCCTTAGTAGCTGATCCCTATGTCGGTGGCCTCATAGCAGACTGTGATCCTCTGCCTACTGGTGGTGGTACTGCTGCTGCTGGAGGAGTAACTGGAGTCTCCAAAGTAGTAGGCATCTCAGCTACCTTTGCCTTTTTCTGTTCACCCCACCATTTTCTGCCCCATCTCTGCTTTCTCTTACCCTGATAGGGTATCTGCTGCTCTACAACTTTTTGTGTTGCCGGTGCTAGTCTATCTATCATCTTCACTGCCTCATAATCCAGTGTCTGTCGCACTGCCTAATCATATGTATGAACACCAGCAAGAGCCAAACCCTTCTTGATCGGGTCATTGAATCCATCCCTGATCCTCTTCATCCTCATCAGATCAGTCTGTACCATCTTAGGGGCGAACAAAGCTAGCCTATTGAATTCATGTTCATACTCTCTAACTGACATGTTCCCCTGCTTCAGCTCTACGAACTGTTGATATCTCTTGTCAACCTCAGATGGGGGATAGTATGTCTTGTAGAACACCTCTTTAAAGTTATCCCAGGTATCAATGGGTCCCTAGTGTCACACCCTACGTTGCACAGCGTGCCCCCTACCCAGGTGTGGGAGCACCCCCTCAGGGCGAACGCCTAGCAATAGTACCACATAATATTGTCATATCACCATGTAGCAACGCAACCGCAGCTGGTCTACATCGAAACGATTATTTGTCTGCCACTATTCATAAATAGTGCAGGGCCTCCCTAGGAATCGAACTCAAGACCTCCCTTAAGGAATTAGATTTCGCACTCCTAGTAACCACTGAGCCAATGGTTCAGTGGCTACTCCAAGTGCGAAATCTAACCTCTTGAGGAGGAGGTTGCGAGTTCGACTTGGGGGAGGCCCTTCACTATTCATGAATAGTGGGAGTAAATGATCTAGTCCGTTACTAGGGCCCTGTTGGGTATCACGAGTTCGGCTAGATGTGACAATATTATGGATTCATAATGGCTTAGGCGTTCGCCCCGAGGGGGTGCGCCCACACCTGGGTAGGGGGCACGCTGTGCAACCCAGGGTATGACAAAAAGGCCTTATGTATACATAAGGGGGAGGCCCTCCCTGTGCGCTGCGGTGTGCAGGGGGACAAAGGACACTGTAGTGCGCTACAGTAGAGACAATATTATGTATACGAAGTCCTGACAAAAAGGCCTTATGTATACATAAGGCCTTTTTGTCACGCCCTGACCGCAGCCAGAACGCGGGCACACCACCGCAGTGGAGAACGTCAGCCCCGTATCTCACAATATTGTCATATCGCCATGTAGCAACCCAACCGCAGTTGGTCTACATCGAAACGATTATTTGTCTGCCACTATTCATAAATAGTGCAGGGTCTCCCTAGGAATTGAACTCAAGACCTCCCTTAAGGAGTTAGATTTCGCATTCCTAGTAGCCACTAAACCATTGGCTCAGTGGTTACTCCAAGTGCGAAATCTAACCTCTTGAGGGGGAGATTGCGAGTTCGACTTGGGGGGAGACCCTTCACTATTCATAAATAGTGGGGGTAAATGATCTAGTCCGTTACTAGGGCCCTGTTGGGTATCGCGAATTCGGCTAGATGTGACAATATTATGGATCCATAATGGCTTAGGCGTTCGCCCCGAGGGGGTGCGCCCACACCTGAGTAGGGGGCACGCTATGCAACCCAGGGTGTGACACCTAGGCTCGACTAGTGGTCTGCCACCACCTCTCTGCTTTACTCGAAAATTTAAATCGAGCAAGTCTAACCTTATCCCTGTCCAGTGTATGCATGTCCTCAAAGATAGCCTTTATGCGTAAAAGCCAGTCCTCAGCAACCTCTAAGACTTGACTGCCATCAAACAAAGGCGGTTCACGCCTCTTAAACGCTTTCATTACTTCTTCATATTTATGGACCTCATCCACATCATCATGTGACCCAACTGTCTCCTACACTGGAACAGGTCGCTCTGCAGATACACCAGCACTACTGGCACCAACATCAGGTACTACAGGTGTTGTAGTCTCCTGTAGACTCTCTTGCATGGGAGTCATCATCCTCGACATCTCAGCATTTTGTCGCTGCTGAGCTGCAATCATTTCTTCCAGTTTCTTTAACCTCTCTTCTTGAGGATCCATGATTGCCTGACACTTCTCTTTCCAATCTGCCATTCATAGAGATAGAAAAGCATATAAGTCTGACAATCCGATTAATTCTTTATACAGTACTTTATTTACCCATACAAACAAACATAAGATAATAAGGCTTTTAATACTAAACTTGGCTCTAATACCAATATTGTTGTCACGACGCCCTTAATGTAGGTTGACGTCATGACCGACACAATGTACTGTACACTGTACATACCCTGTATACAATATATAATACACTATCAGCCTCAACAGATTTACACAAATCTTAAAAAAATTGACAACATCTCCCCATAAAATAGACTTCTCACAACCTGAGATACCACAAATCAAATCAAATATATATATATATATATATATATATACATATAATTATCCACAATATCCATTTATTCATGTCATTCATTCCACAATAAATAATCCTCTGAATATCACAAGCATTTCATACCCCAAAATGTTCAAATGCTATTCATTTCTCAAGCCATTTCACCCACCATGATCATATGATTAAATATATCATCATTAAACATTTCATAATCCAAATACCAAAACCCATATTCCCATTCAACCCAACTATGTGATAGTATATAATAATAATGTGATAATTATACTTATCAAAATAAAGAAAAGTAACTCATCCTCAAATGCATACATACATATACAAAACGAATGCAATCACGTGATTATCACTCACGGATTTTTCCTTTTTCCTTCGACTCGGTACCTGAAATATTGGAGGAAATGAAGTGAGCAAACAACAACTCAATAAATATATTTCTTGATATGGAAATTTTGTGCATTTAGTGAAACATGGCATTCAAATCATTTAAAACATTTATAAATACATATGCACCATTCAACAAATAATTCATACATGTCACAATATACATTTCATGAATTTCAAATAAACAATAAAAGGTTTTTCATCAAAAACCACCATCTCCCTCCTTCAAGGTAATTGAGTGAGTCTAACCCTTGTACGACCGTTACAAGGTAGTCACGGCCTCCCATTACCCAATTCACGGTCATTTCAAGTATCTCAAATTCTTATTAGGACAGGCCTACTAACAATGAGGTTACGCATAACACTCATCCGGGTCTAATTCCTAACAAAATGACACCAACTTGCCTTTGCAAGTCTCACATGCTCCAATGCCAAAAGATCATTTATGACTGCAAATTAAAACACAATGCAACAATGTATACATAGCATATATACATTCAAACATTTCATATATATATATAATGCCATACAAGAACCAAATTAAGAAAATATACTCACAGTGGTTAACCGATGTTTCTAAGACAATGCACACTCTACTATTCAGTATTTTGCTCAATTCCAAGATGTCCAGCACAATTGGATCATCACCCAATTTAATACACACCCAAAACGTCCAGCATCAATGTTTCTCAAGTTTATTCACTAACGCACTATATCACACTTTAAGCACTGCAAACATGAAATTCATACCATAATTAAGCATTATAATCAACTAGACATCATTCAATCTCACTTAAACACCGTTTCTACGATCAATCTAGATGTTTTCATAAGAAGAAACAGTAAAAATAGATTTTCAAATTATATTTCCACTAGTTCTTAATTTCAGTTTTCTACTAGAAACATATATCAATTTTATTAAAAATATAGAACATTCCTAAAATTATTATGTCCACATCGACACATGTAAAGTCAATCATGTTACCATTCTACTACCTTCAACAGGTATTTTATTGAGGTTTCACATGTTCACGGAGGCATTCAAAGTCAATTTTACTCACCAAAACCTTATATTTAGTTACTAAAAATATCAAATCATATCCAAAAATCATGATCTTCACATCAAAACGTCTGGAGTCAATAGATCTATCTTTCTACAGTCTCAAACCAGAGTTTCATCGGGTTTTACTAGGGTTCTGAAGGTCTCCAATACCAATTCTAAGGGTTTCATGTATTAAAGCAACTTCCAACAGCTATCTAAATTTCAAACTAACAAATAAATTCAATCTAACCATATATTTAAGGTTCTTACAGCCTAGGAAGTGTTTTTTAACCTTCTTAGCAGATTTTCATTCAAGTTGGGTCGAAACCCCAATTTTTAGAAACACTATAAAACGACTCATATTGTCACGCCTGGAATGCACCGCAGCACATTCTACCCAGACGTGATGAGTACTCTACCCCTCAACCCGCAGGTCTTGGGAGCACTCCAGCCATTATATACCACATAATATTGTCACATCCCAGTACACAGCATCGCCGCAGCGTCTAGTACCCCCGGGATCATTTGTCCCTACTATTCCCTCATGAATAGTAAAGGGCCTCCCCCAGATTCGAACTCACAACCATTGGTTCAGTGGCTACTCAGATTGCGAAATCAAACCTTATGAGGTTGTGAGTTCGAATCTGGGGGAGGCCCTTTACTATTCATGAGGGAATAGTAGGGACAAATGATCCCGGGGGTACTAGACGCTGCGGCGATGCTGTGTACTGGGATGTGACAATATTATGTGGTATATAATGGCTGGAGTGCTCCCAAGACCTGCGGGTTGAGGGGTAGAGTACTCATCACGTCTGGGTAGAATGTGCTGCGGTGCATTCCAGGCGTGACACATATAGTAAAAATTTCTCCAAAAGAAACGTTGCATCTTGCTTAAATATTGATTTCATGAAGAAATAGAGTGAAAATTATTTATCGGAGGTCCCAATTTGGCGTGAATCCGGCGTTCTCCCTTTTTTTTCTCCTCTCCTTCTCTTCGTTTTCTTTATCTGTTTCTTTCTTCTCTTTTTTTTTTAACCACGTTAGAGAGAGTTGGAGAGAGAGAGAGAGATTAAAAAGGGAGGGGATAAGTGCAAAAATTTTGATTTCATGCTACCCATATCATTAAATAAAACAACTCCCCCACCTTAATAGTTAATTCATTAAATCATTTAATCATCAATTCATTAAATTATACTACAATCCACATATTTGATTAACCAACCCCATTCACCTTATTAAACTTATATTATTCATTTAATAATTTTATTTATTTGCTCATACCCCTTAAATATAGCATGTATTATTTTATTTTTTTTATATACGCGTATATTTGACTCCTACGTATAAAATATGCATATTATATATCTTGATACACGCGTAAGTCAACTTATGTATTTAATTAAAACTATGGGGTGTTACAGTTAAAACTCAACATTCAGCTACAATCAAGTGTTTTAGGTCTGATTTGGGTGAGTATGCTTCAATTGAATTTTCTAATTTGCTTGCTTCTGATGGGACCATACATCAATCTTCTTGCACTGATACCCTACAACAAAACGGTGTTGCTGAAAGAAAACATAGACACATTATTGAAACTGCTCGTTCTCTTTTTTTGTTTGCTAGTGGTCCAGGTAAGTTTTGGGGAGAAGTTATTCTTATTGTCGTTTGCTTGATTAATAGAATCCCCACATCCCACACCTCGTGTCTCTCTCCCTTTGAGATGTTATATGATTATGCTCCAGGCTATTCTTCTTTAAGAGTTATTGGGAGTACTTGTTTTGTTCTTCGACCTCATGTTGAGCGTGATAAGTTATCTTCACGCTCAACTATTTGTGTTTTTCTTGGTTATGGTGAGAGACAAAAAGGTTATCGTTGTTTTGATCCTATTTCACAAAAATATGTTTCTCGTCATGTTCTGTTTCTTGGACATATCCCTTTTTTTCTATTCCTTCTGTTTCTCACAATGTAACCAAGTCTTATCTTATTTGCGTAGATCCCTTTTCAGATGATAGTGATAATTTGCATTCTCACATGCCATCTTTTATAGATATTTTTGTCACACATTCTCGCAGGGATCAAAGTATGAGTTTTGCAGGTGTTGATATCCCACCCCCTGATGCTTCAGATGCTCAACCCTCAGTCGACAACAGTGTTTCCTCTCTTCCTACATCAACTAACGCACCTTCTGCGAATTTGGATCCTCTTTCCCCACGTTATCCATAACGTATTCGTAAGTCTACTCAGTTTTCAGATTTCTCATATTCATGTTATTCACATTCATTTTCTTCTTTCTTAGCATCTATTCATAATCTTTCTGAGCCTTTTTCCTATAAGGAGGCATCTCTTGACCCTTTATGGCAGCAAGCTATGGCTAAAGAACTTTCTGTTTTGTATAAGACAACAACATGGGATTTGGTACCACTTCCTCCTGGTAAAACTAATGTTGGTTCTCGTTGGGTCTACATGATCAAAACCAAGTTTGATGGCTCAATTAAGCGGTACAAAGCACGACTAGTTACCAAAGGATTCACTCAACAATATAGTATGGATTATGACGAGACTTTTGCCCCAGTTGCTGAGATGACTACTATTCACACCCTTATTGCGGTAGCCTCTATTCGTCAGTGGCCTCTTTCTCAAATTGATGTAAAGAATGTTTTGTTGAATAAGGATCTTAAAGAAGAAGTTTACATGACACCTTTTCCTAGTGTCACTCATAACCCTGGGGAAGTATGCAAACTCAAGAAAGCATTATATGGTCTTAAACAAGCCCCTAGAGCTTGGTTTGAGAAGTTCTCTACAGTGATTGCCTCTCTTCATTTTAGGCCCAACGATTCTGATTCAGCATTGTTTGTACGGTCTACATTTATGGGCAACATTCTTCTTCTCTTGTATCTTAATGACATGCTTATCACTGATGATGATATGGATCAGATTGCAAAGTTGAAGTTAGCATTGACTCACCAGTTTGAAATGAAGGACTTGGGCTCTCTACGCTACATTTTAGGCATTGAGGTAGCTTCCTCTCCTAAGGGTTATCTTCTTTCTCAGTCCAAGTATATTGCTGACATCATTCAATGAGATCGTCTCACTGATACTCGAACCGTCGATACTCTTCTTGAACAAAATGTTAAATACACCCCCTCAGATGGTACCCCTGTATCAGATATTGTGGTGTATCATATTATTGTTGGTAGCTTAGTTTATTTGACTATCACTCGCCCTGATATTGCATATGTTGTTCACATTGTTAGTCAATTTGTTGCTTCCCCTACTACTGTTCACTGGGCTGTTGTTCTTCGCATTCTTCGGTATCTTCGTGGAACTTTACATATCAGTCTTATACTTCCATCCACATCTTCCTTGGAGCTTCGTGCATATTCTAATGTTGATTGGGCTAGTAATCGTACAGATCGTAAGTTGACCACAGGGTTTTGCATCTTCTTAGGAGATTCTCTTATTTCCTGGAAAAGCAAGAAATAATCTGTTGTTTCTAAGTCTTCTACAGAAGTCGAGTATCGTGTCATGGCATCTACTACTACAGAGATTGTATGGTTGCACAGATTACTTGTTAATATGGGTGTCTCTATTTCTACTTCGACTCCTATGTATTGTGATAATCAGAGTGCTATTCAAATTGCTCACAATTCGGTCTTCCATGAACGGACGAAACATATTGAGATAGATTGTCATTTTACTCGTCACCATTTGCAGCATGGAATCATTGTTTTGCCCTTTGTGTCGTCCTCCTTGCAGCTTGCAAACTTCTTTACAAAGTCCCACTCCATTCACCGCTTCTGATTCCTTATTGGCAAACTCTCGATGCCTCTTGCATCTTGAGTTTGAGGGGATGTTATAGTAATATTATATTCTAAGGTTATTTTGCTATTAGAATTAGGGCACTTTAGTAACTTTGCTAGTAGGTTATTTAAACATATTTTCTTTGTACGGATATTCTTTTTGTTTTTGAAGCTCTAATGGGAACCCTAGCATACTGCTAATTTTCTTCTTCCTTCTATTTTCCCTTTGTATTATTATCATAACGAACATGAAATAATAAGGGGGTTGAATTGAATTTTGAGAATGGAAAAAAGTGAATGCTTTAATGTCTCATTAGAAGACTTCTAAGTCCTGAGTTTTTGTTTTTTTTTTTTTGTTAAAGGAAAAAATATAATTCAAATTCAATAAGTGATAACAAAAAGATGAGACTTTTAAACCCTAAGTCTTGAGTTATTCGAGTCCATTACCATCAAAATCAATTAAATAACTCAAGACTTATCGTATGAAAAGGGTAGTGGAGAAAGTGGTGCTTTGATGATCACTTAATAGAAGACTTGTTTTGTAACATCTCATATTTTTGGTCAAAAAAATTCACCTTAATTTATACGTATACCGAGAGATATAATACGTATTTAAGTACGTAAAAGTTATATAGATGTGTGGTAAAGATGCATGTGTATGTGTTTATGTGTTTATAAAGTATAATTAAATTATTAAAATCCAAATAATAAGTGTTAAGTGGGACATGTATATATATATATAAATTAAATTTTAAGGTGGGGAGTTGGTTAACTAACTAGCATGGGAGCATGAGAGCATGGGAGCATGGGATCTTTATATATATATATATACCTTTCATCTCTCTCTCTCTCTCCACGTTTTAGGAAGAAAAAAAAAGAGAAAAAGGGAAAGAAAGCAAGAAGAAAGGAAGAGAGGAAAAAGAGAAGAAAGAAGAGGAAGCACTGGATTTTTTATAGAATCGGGACTCACGGTAAATGATTTTTACTTAATTTTTTGTGAAATTGATATTTGAGCTAGATGTAATTATTTCATCGGAATAATTTTTGCTATGGGAGCCATTTTACGGTGTTTTTGAAATTAAGGTTTTAAACCAACTTGAATGAAAATTTGTTTGGAAGGTTGAAAAACACTTCCTACACTGTAGAAACCCTGAATATGTGGTTAGATTTCATTTATTTGTTCATTTAGAAATTTTATAATTGTTGGAAGTTAGATTTGATACTTGAGACCTTTGGAACCCTTGGATTTGATATTGGAGACCTTCGGAACCTTATTAAAACCTGACAAAACTCCGGTTTAAGACAGTAGAAAGATAGATCTACCAATTTCGAACATTTCGATGCTAAGATCATGATTTTGGAATATGATTTGATATTTTTAGTAACTAAATATAAGGTTTTGGTGAGTAAAATTGACTTTGGAGACCTCCACGAAGATGTAAAACCTTAATGAAATACCTGTTGATGGTGGTAGAATGGTAGTAGGACTGATTTTACACGTGTCGATGTGGACAAAATAATTTTAAGAATGCCCTATATTTTTAATAAAATTGATATGTGTTTTCAGTAGAAAAATAAAATTGAGAACTAGTAGAAATATGATTTGAAAATCTATTTTCACCATCTTATGAAAATATCTAGATTGACCGTAGAAACGGTTTAGTAGCGTCTTCAACTGCTTAAATTCAGCTGGAATTTAAATTCATAGAATGTGTATAATATTTTGTAGGTTGCTAAAATAAGAATTAGTGGTGAATGAACAAAATTTGGATCAAGTGGAGCACACTGAATAAATAATACTAGTGAGTATGATTAAGTATGATGTAGATTAGATCTTTAAATGAATTGAAAAATATTTATTGGTGATTAGAAGTGTGCTGAAAAATTAAATATGTAAATAGAAACTAAGTAATTATGCGTGAAATGGATATGAATAAATGAAATTGATTTATAGAATGGTCATGACAGGTTGAGTCAGTTGGATTTAAATTGGAATTGAACTCGGAAGAGGTGGTAATTGTATTTTAAGTTGAAAAGTCTTTTACTGTGAATAATCCTTACTTTTGGTCTTCATGTATGACATTGGTATATAATATGAAAATGTTTGTGAACTAAGCATATTAATATATGTATTCAAATGGTTGTTTAAAACTCATAAATGATTTGATGCATTGGAGCATGTCATTGAACGTAATTAAGTAAGTCATTAACATGGAAAACATTTCTATGGGTCTGAATCTCAACGAACAAACTCACAGGATTGGTGATTTTAGTAATCCTGGTCAGTGCATTCCCGGCATGAGGTAAAAGACGTAGAATGGTGTAACTTGATAAATGAGTAATTTGAGATCGGTGCACTCCTCATCGATGCATAATGAGAAGCAGACTCATTCAATTATTTAGAAGGAGGGAGATGGATGATGAATTTTTATAGACATTTGTATATTTTAGAACTGAATGCATGTTCATGAATTATATAGTGCATATATGTTATTTATGTTTCCCTTGCATATGATTAAAATGCTTTGAAATAAGTTTCATAATTTTATATATGATCCGTACATGATACCATAGGTAGGATTATTCACTGAGCTTATTGTTTGCTCACAATATTTACCATTTCTTTCAAGTTCTGATAGGAAGAGAAAAGGAAAGCTCATGAGTAATAGTTGTTGGACTCTTGATTTTTTTTTTATGTATGTTTTGATATTTTGGGTTGTATTATGACTTTGTATTTGATGTATATACTTGTAAGACTATGATATATGTATAATTATCACATAGATGGGATATGGGAGGTTTATGAAATTTACATGAGATCTGAGGATCGATAGACATTATGTCGATGTTTGAAATGCTATGAAATTAATGTTTTGTGAAAATTGAATATTATTTTAGCAGGTGACGTTTTGGATGTGCATAATTATTTTATGGATGTGCAAAGTTTATGTTTAAAAGACAGAATAAATAGACCATTAGTAAATGATTGCAGTCCATTATTTTATTTGGATGATATAAAACATTATAGACATACTTTTAAGCAATTATTGTTTTTAACTATGTGTTTGTAAGTACAATTTTTGCTTAAGTACTTTTTAACGTTATGTGATATAAATAGTTCTAAAATTATATATTTATGGTATACAAACTTTTTTTTCTCAGGTATTATTGTATAAAACTAATGTTTAGTATTTTGCATAGTAAGATATTGAGATCTTCATTACCATTGTATTCAGTAGGAACTTCTATCCTATTCTTAAGTTAGAAGTACGAATTATCTCAGCAGAGGCACATATCATATCATAATAAAATTTATTTTGAAAAAGCTATTTTAAAGGGTGAAATTATAAAATTTTATATTTTAACTAATTTTCACTTTCACAGGCTATCTTTTATATAGACTTTTGTCCTTTTATGATATGAAACAAATATTTCACATTTCAAAACAGTAAATATATATTTTTATAAACTATTTTCTTATTTTAATAAATAATTCCGCATCTGTATAAATACTAGTTAATATAATATAAATATTTTATATATTTTATATATCTATGTCCTCCTTGAATTTTTTGTGAAACTTCAAATGTTATTTTCTATGATTATTTTTTATTGAAAATTAGCTTTTAAGTATTTAATATAATACTACATCTCATCCTCATTAACTCTTCTAATGGCCTCTTGTAACACCCTTTTTTTAAAAGTTTTTATTTTTTAAATTAACATCTTAAAAAATTTAGAAAATTACAGATTTTCTGAAAATAATAACAACAATTTTTAAAAATTAAGTCCAACACACACCCATGTTACTAGAAGAAATAAAGGAAGAAAATGCAACCTTAATTGGATGGGTACTGATTTTATTTTATTTTATTTTATTTTATTTTATTTTATTTTATTGTATTTTTTTTTCAAAGTAAAGCTGGCCTGGTAAACTGACCTGAATCCTAACGACAAGGCCGAAGACAAGGGATTACAGAAAAGAGAGCCAATAATTCAGCTAGTTGTCCCACTCATTCATACTCTCTCCACGTAATTAAATATTTAAGTATCAAAGACTAAGGATGTGCCATATGGCATTTCTCTGCTAAGTCTAGTAATAGTAGTAGTTGGGTAAAGGCCAAAAAGGTTACGACGAATTTGAATTTTCAATCTTGACAACGGCAACTTGAATCCCCTGAACAACAAAAAGAAAGAATGAAAAATCCTTTTCTTGGAATTATCTCTCTCTCTCTCTCTATGTATATAGCAGTACTAATAGCTGCTTAAAATTCCATCACTCCTCCTTCTAGCTCTCCAACAACATATGCAACTACTCCTCGGCAACTTCGTATTTCTTCACCGTAAAACTGATGGTTTTATATGAATTAGATATGAGGAGGTACTTAAGAGTGCAGCTACTAGTGCCATTAATCATAATTATCATTAGTAGCACAAAGTTCATGAAGTTTGAAGCTGCAATTAGTACTACTGCAACCGTTCAGTATGACCTTGGAAATGAGACTGATAAAGTCTCATTGCTTGCCTTCAAAGAAGGGATAAGTGAAGATCCATTTGGAGTCTTCAAATCTTGGAATGATTCTGCTCATTTTTGCCAGTGGCAAGGCATTATATGTGGTCGTCGTCATAATTCCAGAGTCATTGCTTTGGAGATACGAGGCAGTCGCTTGGTTGGATCGATATCGCCTTTCATTGGTAACCTCAGCTTCTTGAGGTCAATTGATCTCGGAAACAACAACTTTCACGGCAGAATTCCTCAAGAAATTGCTCAGTTGTTCCGACTCCGAAATCTAAATTTCTCATCTAACTTGTTGGAAGGAGAAATTCCATCAAACATAAGCGGTTGTTTGCGCATTAAGAGCCTAGATTTATCCAAAAACAAGCTGGTTGGGAGAATTCCAACCGAACTTGCTTCTTTGTCAAAACTTGAGCGTTTGGTTCTTTTCACTAACAATCTAACAGGAGGCATTCCACCTTCTCTCGGAAACCTATCATCTCTCAAGAAATTTTCTATAGGAAATAATGGCTTGGAGGGAAACATTCCATACACCATTGCCAAATTGTCAAGCTTAGAATTCTTCGCAATTGGCTTAAATAGATTTTCTGGCTTGTTACCTCCCTCACTTTACAACATATCATCTATTAGCATTCTTTCAATAGCTTCGAACCAACTGCATGGGTATCTTCCACTAGACATCGGTCTCACTCTTCGTAATCTCAAAATATTCGAAATAGGTAGAAATCAATTTTCAGGAACCATTCCTAGTTCATTTTCCAATGCTTCAGGATTACTATCACTTGATATGGCACATAACAATTTTGTGGGGAAAGTCCCAACTACTTTAGGAAGTCTACAAAATCTCTATCTTCTAAGTTTGGGTGCCAATTATCTAGGAAGCGGGAAAGCTGAAGATTTAAATTTTCTAGCATCTTTAACAAATTGCACAAGACTAGAGATACTGGGAATCCATGATAACCATTTTGGTGGTGTTTTGCCTCACTCCATTTCAAACCTCTCAACCTTGCTCACTACCTTTGCAATTGGTAGAAATCAAATATCTGGGAGCATTCCCACAGGGATTGGGAACTTAGTCAACTTAGAAACACTGGGATTGGAGCAAAACTTAATTACGGGTAGAATTCCATCCTCTTTAGGAATGCTTCAGAAACTAAAAAAATTGACTTTGAATGGGAATAGATTGATTGGAGAAATCCCTTATTCTCTAGAAAACATTTCCCAACTCTACTCAATGTCTTTAAGAAATAACTACCTAGAAGGCACCATCCCATACACTCTGGGCATGTGCAGTCATCTGCAAGTGCTAGTCCTAGAAAAAAATAATCTCAGTGGTACCATACCTAAGCAAGTTATGGGTCTTTCCTCATTAATTGCTGTTGATTTATCTCACAATTCTTTGACTGGTCCTCTACCATCAGAAGTTGGTAATTTGAAGAACCTTGGAAGCTTTTTTGCTTCTCACAACCAATTGACAGGTGAAATTCCAGCCTCCCTTGGTAGCTGTTTGAGCTTGGAATATCTTTACTTGGAAGATAACTTCTTTGTTGGAAAAATTCCGACGACTTTTAGTGCTCTAAAAGCGATTTCAGAATTAGATCTATCACATAATAACTTGTCTGGTCCAATCCCAAAGTTTCTACAGAGCTTTCACTTCTTAGAAACATTGAATCTTTCCTTCAATGATCTAGAAGGTGAGGTGCCAAAAGAAGGGGTTTTCAGAAATTTAAGTGCAGTATTCATGCGTGGAAATGCAAAGCTTTGTGGAGGTGTAATTGAACTTCATTTTCCGAATTGCAATTCTACACAATCTATTGAAAAAGGAAGGCGTCTTCCTCTCAAAGTACTAATTGCTATAGTTAGTGTTGTTGCATGTCTTCTCTTGCTATCATTTGTTCCAATCTCTTGTTGGATACGAAGGTCGAGAAAGAAATTGCCTTCCACGTCGTCGATGGACAAGACATTTACTATGATTAGGCTTTCTTATGAAACTCTCTTCAAAGCAACTGGTGGATTCACATCTACGAATTTGATTGGTTCGGGTAGTTTTGGGCACGTATACAAGGGAATTCTCGATCAAAATGAGATAGTTATCGCAGTAAAAGTGCTCAACCTCCATCAAAGAGGAGCATCAAAGACCTTCAAAGCAGAATGCAAAGCTTTGAGAAACATTAGGCATCGAAATCTTGTCAAGATTATAACATCTTGCTCTAGTATCGATTCTGAAGGTAATGATTTTAAAGCTCTTGTTTTTGAGTTCATGCCGAATGGGAGTCTAGAGCATTGGCTACATCCAAGACTAGATGAACACAATCAATCGAGGAACTTAAGTCTCCTTCAAAGACTGAACATTGTGGTTGATGTGGCTTCAGCATTAGATTACCTTCATCACCATAGCCACACACGGATCATTCACTGTGATTTGAAGCCAAGTAATGTTCTTCTTGATAACAACATGACTGCTCATGTGGGCGATTTTGGTTTGGCAAGGCTTTTCTCACAATCAACCCAAAACTCCTTTTCCAATCAAACCAGCACAATTGGGCTGAAGGGATCTATAGGCTACACTGCTCCAGGTAATGATCTCATAATAAAAATTTCATTTTGAAAGCAAATAGTACCTCCTAACACATCTATGAAGACAATTTTCACTATTCTATCCTAATAAGAGATGGTAAAATGCAGAATATGGCATTGGTAGTGAGGCATCAACACAAGGAGATGTGTTTAGCTTTGGAATTCTAGTATTGGAAATGCTAACAGGAAAGAGGCCAACAGATGAAATGTTTAGAGATCGTCTAAACCTTCATATATTTGCAAAGATGGCAATACCAGAACGAGTTATGCAGATTGTGGACCCAGGACTTCTCATTGTAGAAGAAGCAATTACTGAGGAAGAAGACTCCAGCAGGCGTGAACGACATTATCAAAGGAGAGAAAACATGCAAAATTGTGTGGTACAATTAACTAGGATTGGAGTGGCATGCTCAATGGAAGCCCCGAGAGAAAGAATGGATATGGTAGATGTTACAAGAGAGTTGCATTTGGTTAGGGATACTTTTCTCTCTTCTAGAAATATTTCACCTAATGACTAAATCTTTCAACAAAGGTGCCATATATTCTTTATTTGCTTTTGTTTTACTTATTTTGTCAAATGGTTTTAACTTTCTTTCCCTTTTGTTAACAGGGCTGGCAGAAGCTGTGTTTATATGGGTTGAGTAAGAAATCTTTCTCTTTAGTACTCAAATTCAACTAGATTCTTAATTAGTTTAAATTGCTATTGAGACTTAGGATACTCTTTCTCTTAGTGTTACTTTTCCTTCTTTTTTTCTTGTCTGAAACTGCCCTTATGAAGAAATGTATAACTTACAATATTTGTCTTTGGTATTTAAAATTATATACAGTCTTTGCGTGCTATTCTCTTTTCCGTTGTGCCCTACTATGAATTACTTTCAGCAGTGATATCTTTTCAAGCACAATTTATTAGTACTTCAAAGCCCTTCCCAAAATTCTTTATCATGTTTTCGGGGCAATTAAAGTGATAATCAGTTTATCTTATATTTTTCTATGCTAACATGAAGTGTTCAGGATAATAAAAATCAGGTTTTATGTTCATAAATGAGATTGCTGTGTTCATTTAATGAGTGTATGGTTAATATCTCTTGTTGCACAACTATTAGAAGTTAGAACTGTGCATAAAGTCAAGGATAATTAAGCAGTGAGGCTTTACAACCTCACATAATTTTCTACTTTGAGCAATATTTCCAAACTTTGGTTATGCGCATTCAACAAATCACATTACCAACTTGAACTGTACAAGGCATTAAGCTATCATCCTTGAATTCACCAATAATCCATACAAGAAAAATGACTATCTTTAAAATGATGAAAACAATAGCAATCTCTCAAAAGTATCTGTCTATCATAAAGCTGAGAAATGAATTTTGCAACCTAGTGGCAATCCCCACAGACTCGAAGATTCTTCACAATGCGAATAGGCGTTGAGGGGGTTGTGTTGAGGGGGTTGTCCTAATAAGCCCAAAAGCAATTGCTATCTTCTCACTATGAAGATAAAGCGTTGCTCCTGCAAGTCCTCTTCTTCTACATATTGTAATATCTGTGACTTGTTCAGTACATAACCTATTGATTTCAATCTTTCTGCAATTTCATCTAACTTTGAATAAATTCTCCTCGATAGAGGGTGAGAGTTGTCTCCCACAAGAAACTCATGAACAAAACCATTGATCTCAATTGAGCTACAACCAGGCTCTTTCTCGATTCCAAAATCTCTCACACGCTTCCATAACTTAGAAACTCCATCCCACATACCAAATTTCGCGCATATATTGGATAATAATACATAAGCCCCGTGATTCCTAGGCTCCAATTCGATGAGATGGGTAAAAGCATATTCAGCTTCCTCTACTTTTCCGTCGATCCTACACGAACCAAGCAATGCACCCCAGACTGAAGCCCCGGGGACCGTTGGCATTTTCTCTATCAAATCTATGGCCTCTTCTAAGTGCCCACTTCGTCCCAAGACATCAACCATGCAAGCATAGTGCTTCACCTGTGGTGAAATTCCATACACAGGTAGCATTTGGTTGAAGTAAAATCTGCCCTCGTCAACTAGTCCAGCATGGCTACACGCGCACAAAACATTAGTAAATGCCACCGCATTGGGCTCAATTTTAGCTTTTTGCATACGCACGAACAGATCAATTGCATCCTTGCCACGACCATGCATTGCAAACGCAGCAATCATAGAGCTCCATACATATACATCTTTCTTCTCTGCAGAATAAAATACTTCAAGTGCTTTGTCTAGATTCCCACACTTTGCATACATATCTATCAGTGAAGTTATGAGATGACAATTCAACTTGAAGCCTTGCTTCTTTATGTAAACATGGATCCAGCTACCCGAATCAATTGCACCCAATTGAGAACAAGCTGATAGCACACAAACAAGAGTAACTTGATCAGGTTCCGCATACTTGTTGAGCGGCAATTCATGGAAAAGAGCCAGAGCCTCCTTTGCACGACCATTTTGTTCGTAAGCCGAGACCATTTTGTTCGTAAGCCGAGATGAGGGAATTCCAC
Organism: Paratinospora sagittata; assembly: GCA_035771175.1. NCBI lineage: Eukaryota > Viridiplantae > Streptophyta > Magnoliopsida > Ranunculales > Menispermaceae > Paratinospora > Paratinospora sagittata. The sequence goes on from CM069609.1 coordinate 27,695,328, forward strand.
GTAACAATATCCTGGCGTGGCATAGCATTTAAAACGAGCCGGGCGGCATCAAATTCCCCTGATTTTGCATACCCAGAAAGCAAAGTAGTCCAAGAAACGGCGTCCTTCTTATTCATTGTGTCAAACAATGTTTTAGCTTCATAAAGACTACCGCACTTAGTATAAAAATCAAGCCTCAAGCTCTTCTTAATCTCATTCTTCTCAACAAAAGAATGGAACCATTTTCCAGAGTCCAAGTTCGCAGCTTTCGCACAAGCTGAAAAAACACTCACCATAGTCACATCATTTGGCTTCAGATCCTCCATTACCATCTCTCGAAACACCCGGAAAGCCTCCTCAAAACAGTCACCATCCTGCACAAAAGCGGTGATCATCGAATTCCATGACACCACATCTCTCTTAGCCATTTTCTTGAAGATTTTATAAGCCTGGTTCAAATGCCCACATGAAGCGTAAAAATGAATAAGAGATTTTAGAATGAACACATCGGAGTCGAGAGACGCCTTAACAGCCATACCATGAAATACCATTCCTTCGCGCAAAGCGCAAAGCTCGGAAGCCGCTTTGATCAAGAAAGGGAGGTGAATTTGTTGGGAGGGTCAGGACAGGTGTGAAGCATTTGAGTAAATATAATGAAGCATTGTAAGGGGTCAGGACTGGAAGCGTAGGCGCGAATAAGTGTGTTCCAGGTATAGAGATTTGGTTGAGCGCGTAATCCAAGCTTGAGGAAAAGTCAGAGAGTGCTGAGATAGTAATGAGCCTGCTAGCTGAGTAAGAATGGAAGAAAATGTGGGTGCGAAGTATGTGAGCGTGGATTCGCTTGAGTTTTGCGGTGTTGGAACATTGTTCCACAAGAGAGTGTATTATTATTGGGTGGTGCTCTGAGTATGATGATGGGTCGTGACGACGAGCGTTTTTAGTAGACGTTGGAGTTGTGACAGAGACGAGCAGGGGAGTAAGCGTTGCCATATCTGCTGTAAAGCCTTTGTTCTATTCAGATGTTAAGACTCAAGGGGTCGAGCTTTATCAGTAGTGAATCAATAAGAATGTAGTTTTGGTTTTTGGTTGTCCTGTATTTCTACGATTCGTGTGTTGGTTAATTTATTATATATGAAAAGAGCAGACCTTTTTTAACTAACATTTTGTTTGTTTGTTTTTGGGGCACACAATAATTATAAATGTATGTTTGCATGTTTTGATAGGTGTTAGATACCTTCTTTAAGCATCTTTTTGAAATGCTTAATAACACACTTTCCGAAAGCTGTTAGTAGCGGTGTAACTATGTAAGCCAACCCGATACAATTGATCAACCCCCGACCAACCCCACCAATGAATTGGGTTGGGTTGATCTACGTGTTTGGATTAGGTTGGGTTCAAAAATCTCACCTCAAAATATTCGAGTTGACACCCTTATAATCTAACTCAAATCGAACCTAAGGTTCTTTTTCTTTTTCTTCTTTTTCTAACCTAAGGTTCTTCTTCTTATTATTGTTATTGTTCTTCTTCTTCTTCTTCTTGGTTTTTATTTCTTCTTCCATCTTATTTTTCTTTGTTGCTTCAATAAAGAGCAATAGGGTTTTTTTTCTTTTTTCTATTTTATTTCTTTAAAATTTATGCATCTTCTTAAAAAAAAAAATAATAATTGCAACCCAACCCGAATTAGTTCTGATTGGATTTGGCTAAGTTGAATAAATAGTTTAATTCGGGTTGGATTTCATTTTTTTTCAACTTAAATTGTTTGGATTGGGTTGAGTTTTGGTTCCAACTCGACCCAACCCTAACCTAACCTTACACCCCTACTTGTAAAATCTTATTCTCTTGCATGTGATGCTTTATTTGAAAATTTAGTAAATAAAATGACCTAGGATAAATTTGTTTGTGAATGACAAAGATCTTCTGATATGTGAGATGGTACTAGTACTCTGCAACATTCATGATGTTTAGTTATTTTTAGAAGTTCAATTATTTGACAGGTTTTCTTATAGAATTTGTAATTATGAGTAATTAAAAATAAATAATTATAATAAAAAATAAGGAATATGGATTGAAATTTTATTTTAAAACATAAAGTTTTTTTAAGTAATTAAAGTTGTATAAATAATAATGATATTTTTTCATCCCAAAAGAAAGTAACTAAGTAACGAAGGGAAAGAAAATCACCTTCATATTTTGAATAATAAATTGTTTGTAAAAAATAGTAAGGCTTGTTGAATTCATAACCCCATGAGTTGCTTATCGTGAGACAACCCATTAAGCATGATTAGAAATATAAGGGCCCGTTTGGTATTCAATTCAAAAATGGGTTCTAAAAACAGGTTTTTAAAAAGTTGTTTTTAAATTTTATTTTTTAGAAATAATTTTTTATTGTATTCTAGTTTTCTTCACAAATTTTGAAGTTAAATTAAAATACAATTTTTAAACACTCTTAAAACACCCAACCAAACAAGTTTTGGGGAATCTTGAATTTAAAAATAGAAAACTGTTAAAATCCTATACCAAACGGGGCCTAAACTTCTTGTAGTCCACCAAAACCTACTTTAGTTTTAAGATTAATACAAATTGTAATAAAATTTTAAAAGAAGACAAGCATGTAATATAAAATTTTGAATAATAAAAAATTTGATTTTAAAAAGAATAAAGAATAGTAAGAATAAAGAAAAAGAAAACACATATACAAAGAAGGTGGTGAAGGCTTTTCTCGTGTCCTATATATTGTCCTTCTACCTTCTGTCATGTCACGGCATAAGAAAATAAAGAAATAATAATCATATCTATATACATAAAATGTACACGGATTCTAGTTGAATTAATTCTCTACTTATTTATCCTATAATCTCTAAAATGAGTCCTTAGTAATAATTATTGTACGGAATCGTGGTAAAGTATGAAAGAAAAAATAAGACAATAAATTTAACGTGATTCGACAAATTGCCTACGTCCACGGGAGACAACAAACTTGTATTATCAGAGATAACAAACTATACTCTTAGGTGAATCTTACAGATTGGATCTCTTAAATAGATCTCTCAGAATAGAACTCTCTGACTCTCAGGAATGAATTTTGAAGAATGAAGTTAAGCTCTATTTATAGGTGTAATCAGGGGTATTTTCGTAATTATAAATATATTATTTTAATATATTTATATTTAAATAAAAAGGCTTTCGGCGCATGCGCCGTCCACTTCCTTTAGGCGCATGCGCCTCTTTCGGCGCATACGCCGTCCATGAATTGGGTTGCCCACATGGGCGTGGTCCCCACAAACCTCCACCTCCACCTCATGTGAAACGGGGCTCCTCTACACCTACAATCTCTCTACAGATAGCAAGCTTCCTTCAAAAGACTGTTGCTGCCTCCATTAGTGCCCTTAGGCACTCCGAGCTCATGAAATGTTGATCAAGTCCAAACAATGTTGGAACTTAATCCCTGTAACCACCTTTGTAAGCATATTTGCGGGGTTATCTGCAATCTTGATCTTTTGCAGAAAAATACTCCCTTATTCTACTATTTCTCGAACAAAATAAAAGCGAACATCAATATGCTTCGTTCGACTGTGATGAACTTGGTTCTTTGCCAAACAAATGGCACTCTGGCTGTCGCAGAAAACTTCAACATTTTTCTGCACAATTCCCAAGTCTTTAGTCAATCCATGAAGCCAGATTGCTTCCTTGAAAGCTTCTGTTACTGTCATGTACTCTGTCTCTGTAGTAGACAAAGCAACTGTTGACTGTAGTGTTGATCTCCAACTCACTGGTCCTCCTGCCATAGTGAAAACATAACCAGTAGTAGATCTGCGCTTGTCAAGATCTCCAGCATAGTCCGAATCCACATATCCGACTAGATGCTTACAACTTTTCATATCTCTCTTGAACTTTAAACCAATATCCACAGTACCATGAATATACCGTAGAATCCACTTCACTGCTTGCCAGTGGCCTTTACCGGGGTTGTGCATGTAACGACTTACCATACTTACCGCATGTGAAATGTCAGGTCTGGTACACACCATAGCATACATCAAGGCACCAACTGCATTTGCATATGGAATGTTCTCCATTTGCTTCTTCTGATCCTCAGAATTTGGTGACATTGATGAACTTAGCTTGAAATGTGGTGCCAATGGTATGCTCACAGGTTTTGTGTCATTGCCAATGTCAAAAGTTTGAAGGATTTTCTTCAAATACTGAGTCTGAGTCAAACAAATTTTGCCTTTGGCCCTGTCTCGAGTTATCTCCATCCCGAGAATTTTTCTAGCCTCTCCAAGATCCTTCATTTCAAACTCTGAGCTCAATTGAGCCTTCAGTTTGTTAATGTCCACCTTGCTTTTAGATGCGATTAACATATCATCTACATATAAAAGTAAGTAGATAAGTGTACCATCTCGAAGTTTGCGATAGTAGACACAATGATCAAACTGACTCCGAGTATATTTTTGCCCTTGGATGAAGTTGTCAAATCGTTTGTACCACTGTCTAGGTGACTGTTTCAGGTCATACACTGACTTGCTCAACTTGCAAGCCCAATTCTCTCTTCCTGGTACTTTGAATCCATCTGGTTGAGACATATATATCTCCTCGTCCAAATTACCATGCAGAAAAGCAGTTTTGACATCGAGTTGGGCTAACTCGAGATCAAACTGTGCAACCAAAGCTAATAATATTCGAATTGACGAATGCTTAACAACAGGTGAGAATACCTCATTGTAGTCAATTCCTTCCCTCTGAGCGTAGCCTTTTGCTACCAGTCTGGCTTTGTATCGGATATCATATGTGTTGGGAGAGCCTTCCTTTTTAGCGAAAACCCATTTGCAGCCAATTGGTTTCTTTTCTTTCGGAAGTGGAACCAACTTCCAAGTCTGATTCTGATGGAGTGATTTCATCTCCTCATTCATTGCCATTTTCCACTGATCACTTTCCATACTCTGAATAGCATCTTTGTAATTGAATGGAATATCATCTCCAGTGACTGGAAATGCATATGCAACCATGTCAGTGTACCGAGCAGGTTTGCGGATTTCTCTTCGTGGTCGACTGGTGGCAATTGATTCTGGTTCTTGACTGATGTCTGGTCCTGGAGCCTCCACCTCAACTGAGATTTCCTCCTCGTCTTCTTCAGGATGGCTGCATATCTCTGCTGACTTGCTAGGAGTTACTGGAATATCTAACTTCACCTGCTGATGCAAATCTGGATCTCGATTTTCTTTATCAGAAACTGTATGCTTTAACATCACAGATTCATCAAAAGTTACATCTCGACTTTTTACAATCGTCTTTGTCTCAGGGTTCCATAGTCGGAAAGCCTTAACTCCTTCACTAAAGCCCATGAAAATCGCTTTCATGGACCTAGGATCCAGTTTGGATTCCTTCACATGGAAATATGCAGTGCATCCAAAAATGCGCAGAGAATCATAATCTGTAACTGGGTGTCCAAACCATACCTCCTTGGGAGTTTTGCCATCTAGTGCTGTTGCAGGAAGTCTATTGATGATATGAGAGGCATATGACAAAGCTTCAGTCCAAAATGTCTTGCTCAGTCCAGAATGAGATAACATGCAGCGAACTTTATCTACCAAAGTACGATTCATGCGTTCAGCAACACCATTTTGTTGTGGCGTGCTTGGGACTGTGAAATGTCTGACAATCCCTTCATTCTCACAAAATTTCTGAAATGGGTCTAACTTGTATTCACCTCCATTATCAGATCTGAGCCTCTTAATCTTCCTTCCCGTTTGGGTTTCTACCATTTTCTTCCATATAAGAAAGATATCGAGCACTTCATCTTTATGCTTCAGGGTATAAACCCAAACATAGCGTGAGAAATCATCAATGAAAGAAACAAACCAACGTTTACCTCCCAATGAAGCATTTTGAGAGGGTCCCCAAACGTCAGTATGAACATAATCCAATGTTCCTTTTGTGCGGTGGATTGCAGTGCCAAACTTGACTCTCGTCTGCTTGCCTAAGATACAGTGCTCACAGAAGTTAAGTTTCCCGGTCTTTGCACCTTTCAGAGAACCTTGCTTTATCAAGGTTTGAAGAGCCTTCTCTCCAACATGTCCGAGCCGCATGTGCCAAAATCGGGAAGTGTCCGATGAAACATCATTAGAACTGGTGCAAGCTGAGACACTTTCGATTACTGTGTGTCCATCAAGGAAATAAAGATTTTCTTTCTGAGTACCCTTCAAGGCCAAGAGTGCTCCACGTACAACCTTCAGGACTCCACCTTCAATGGTTACCTTGTAACTGCTGGAATCAAGGACTCCTAGGAAGATCAGATTTTTCTTCAGATCTGGGACATATCTGACTTCCGTGAGCCGTCTTGTTGTACCGTCATGCATCTTTAGGCGTATAGTTCCAATACCTTTTATGTGGCAGGTATTGTTGTTGCCCATGACCACGACTCCTCGATCGAACTCATCCAATTTTGAGAACCAATGGCGATTCGGACACATGTGATAGGAACATCTAGAATCTAATATCCATCTATCAGACTGAATGTCTATAGATGAAACTGAGAACGCAAAATCTTCTTCAGCTTTCTGTGCTACATTTGCAACTGTCGTGCCCTTATTTGGACAATCTTTCTTCCAGTGCCCCTTTTGGTGACAATAGGCACATTCATCATTTGCAAGACGTTGACGTGATGAAGGTCCTTTTGACTTTGAGCGAGATCGGCCTCGCCCACTGGATCTATCAGATTTTTTGTTAGCCCTGCCTCTGGATACCGTCAAGGCTGCTGGTGATGCTTCCTTGTGATCTTGCTGGTCCTTCCTTCGATACTCGTTGTTCACCAAAGCATTTGAAACATCACTGAATTTAACTTCATCTTTACCATATAGCAAAGTTGTTGTTAAATGTTCATAACTTTCAGGCAAAGAGTTTAACAACAATAGTGCCTTATCCTCATCAAGAGAATCAACATCAAGATTTAGTAGATCAGCGAGAATCTTGTTGAAATTATCAAGATGCTCAATCATGGGAGTATATTGCTTGTACTGAAAACGAAAGAACTTCTTCTTCAGGTAGAGGCGGTTCTCTACGCTTTTCGTCATGTACTTATCCTCCAGTTTCTTCTAGAGAATTGTTGACATAGTCTCTTTCATGACAAAATACTTCTAATCTTTTGCCAAGAAGAGTCTGATTGTTCCACAAGCTTGACGATTTACAAAATTCCAATCATCATCGGACATATCCTTGGGCTTGGTTTCCAAAGCGATATGTGATCCTTCCCGGAATAATAGATCTTGGACTTCGCATTGCCACATGACAAAGTTGTTGGTGCCGTTGAATTTCTCCACCTCGAACTTTGCGTTGGACATCGAACTTCTTTGCCAAGGTATGCTTGTGGTTGGGATTTCTTCCGCCATTTAGACCGAAGATATGTATGACGCCGAAAAGTGCTTGAAAAATGATAAACGACTCTAACTAAGCTATATCAATAACTTAGGAGCTGAATTTACAAAACTGATTGCACGGTTGCGTCCGGAACGGTCGAAAATGGTGGAAACGAGTCTGACTTTGTTGAAATCAGATGAAAAATGAACCGGATATGTTTGGTCAACCGGAAATGATGAATAGTGTCGGGCTGAACGCGGACTGGGCCTAATGAACAATGGCGGGCTGAGCGCGGGCTGGGCCGATAAACAGTGATGGGCCGAAACGGGGGCTGGGCCGATGAACAGTGACGGTCCGAAGAGGGCTGGGCTGATATGGGCCGGATGAACAGTGACAGTCCGACCGGTTGGGCCGAGATGAACTGCGCGGACTGTTTGGGCTGGACCGGAGGATAAACAGCGCAACTGAGTGGGCTGGACCTCGGTATGAACAGCGCAATGTTTGGGCTAGACCGCGGATGAACAGTGCAACTGTTTGGGCTGGAGGGATGAATAGTGCAGACTGGGCCTTTATGAACAGTGACGACTGTGGCCTGTATGAACAGTGGTGGACTGTGGCCCGGTTTGAACAGTGCGACTGTGGGCCTATATGAACAATGGCGGAGTGTGGGCCGGTGTAAACAGTGGCATCAGGTCGGGTGAACAGTCAGAATCCGGGTCGGATGTACAGTGACGGTAAACGCTGTACAGGGATCAAACTTTGATCGGCTCCTGGGAACTCGTTTCTTGTCTGTTTTTCTCGTCGTTGATTGCGTTAGACTCTTGGAAACAAGAGCTACCTCCACGGGTGATCAGAAAACAGTTTCGATCACGTTTATAGAATCTCGAAATTTCGACGCAGTCTCGAAAAATTCGACAGTGTCCATTTTTTCTTCCAAAGCTTCACCTTGGCTCTGATACCAATTTGTTGTGCGGAATCGTGGTAAAGTATGAAAAAAATAAGACAACAAATTTAACGTGGTTTGACAAATTGCCTACGTCTACGGGAGACAGCAAACTTGTATTATCAGAGATAACAAACTACACCCTTAGGTGAATCTTAAAGATTGGATTTCTTAAATAGATCTCTCATAATAGAACTCTCTGACTCTCAGGAATGAATTTTGAAGAATGAAGTTAAGCTCTATTTATAGGTGTAATCAGTGGTATTTTCGTAATTATAAATATATTATTTTAATATATTTATATTTAAATAAAAAAGGCTTTCGGCGCATGCGCCGTCCATGAATTGAGTTGCCCACATGGGCGTGGTCCCCACAATAATGCTTAATATTGTTAATAAGGCCGATTGACAGAATTTTTGGTATCAATGCTATTCTAATTAGCAAAGGGAGATCCAAATTAAAATTTAATCTGTTACAATATTTATTAGGTGTATACATCCACATTCGTGTTACATACCAATTTAGTTAGTAATTGCAGCTTTTCAATTCACCTCCAAAAAAAAAAAAACTATAGTTGTGTTAATAGAAAGGAAAATGATGAATAGAGTCATGATAAACTCACACGATACATTCCTATGCTTGTGCCCCTTAGATTTTCCTGGAGCCGTGTGTATTAGACAATTTTAGGATGATCTAAGTGATTTAAGTGTAAGAGTACGCCAACTAACTGAGTTTTAGCTGGAGTCTTTCTGGCACTACCCAATAACATATAGGTAGACCCATCATTTGTACCTAGATCAAAGTTGAGCTTGATTTGGTTTATTAGAACTTCCTACCACAGATCATGATCCTCAACCTTTGCAATCTGAATCTGAACCTGACCCTCAATCTTATGTTCTTCCATACATTGGATCCAGGCAACATTCTAAACGATTTTTTTCTCGTCAATCTTCGCTTCCTCATCTTCATTGCTTGCCTAATAGTAAAACCAGATTCAAGATGATCAACTGATTCAAAATCACAATTAAACCCATATGGATTAATGGGCTGTACTGCCCACAATGTAGAACTCTGAGCAATATCATCATGTCCATCATCTGTATCACTGAACCAAAGAAGGATTGGCTTTATAATGGGTGAGCCACTATATTGCTGGAAATGGGTTTCTAGGCTGGTGTGTTCCATGTCAAATAATCTTCTCAGAGATGCGTTTCCTCCCTTCATCAGCTCAAGCAAACTGCCATTTTTGCAAGAAGATGATGAAAATGAAGAACATGAAGGAGCAGAAATGATAGAAGAAGATGAATACATAGATTTTTGGTACTTGATAATCTGTCTGATCCTCTCCTTCTGGGCCTCCTGGCTAATAATACTAGTGATGAATGGGCTCTCCAGATCATCATCTTCCTCCCTTATTTCTAATGTGTTGTTCATGGCTAGAAGTAATTAATAATAATAGCCAGGTTTTCATCAAAATTTAACATGACAATATATATATATATATATTTGAGATACAAAAGGAGTACTTGAATAAAAAAGTATAGAAGCCGGCAAAAGGGAATATTTCATGTTTCCATTTGATTTTTTTAAGAACAAAAAAGAACTTAGCCAATAGGTGATGCTCAACCATGAAATTGGAACTGGTACTCCATTAATCTTCTATCTGTTAAATTAATAATAAATTCTTGGAGCTTTTCCACTTATATCCAAGCAGAGGACGCTTAGCCTTTTGTTGATATCAAGAGAAAATTCTATTAATTATAGGAATAATATATATATATATAAATTCAGAGTGGGAAGGTGGGAATTAATTAAGAAGGATTCCCCCTTGATCCTCCTGCATACACCTGGCAACTATCTACTCAGATGCATCCTCCATTAAAATATATCAGCAGAAATATGTTGAACAGCTAGGATGCTTGTAATAGGGTAGGAAGAGACAAACAAAAGAATGGAAAATAAAGAAGGCCCCTCTAAAACAGTGAAGAATTCCATGGTTTGATATCAGAAATGTTGCACTTAGGTCATGCTTCAAATCCTCCACTTAACTATTAAAAAGGGAAAACGCCCTTTAAAATAAAAATTTTGAAAATAAAATACTTTCTCAAGAAATAACTTTTTAGTAGTAATTCCATTCTATTACCTTGCATATAATCAAAATTAAAACCAATTCAAAGCAAAAAGATTAACATAATATTTCCCAAAAACAGATTATATAGTTTTTTTTTTTTTTTTTTTTTTGAGAGTAAACAAACAGCATTATGTTAATAAGCATCAAAAGTACCAAGAACAACTGAGCACCAAGGCTGCACAAAGCAAGCAGAAAAACAGGGGAGGAAAACATAAACCCAATTCAAAGCAAAAAGATTAACATAATATTTCCCAAAAACAGATTATATAATTTATTTTATTTTATTTTAGAGTAAACAAACCGCATTATATTAATAAGCATCAAAAGTACCAGCACCAGGGGTGCACAAAGCAAACAATAAAACAGGGGAGAAAAACAGATTATATAGTAACAAATTTTAATTCAGTGGTAAGATTGTTTCACCCCAATGGCCAATAAACCATTGAAATGAAAAATAAAACTTATGAACATTCACAATTCACTAAGATGGAACCAAAAAAAATAATGCAAGGCCTATGCTTGAACAAGAAAGTAGCCCTTGTTTTGAGATAATAGTTTCACATCATATATAAAGGAATTCACTGGATAAGATATAAACCAGGATCTCTACCTTGTCAGATTGCTAACCAATAAAACGCTGAACTAAAAACCAATTCAAGGCCCATAAAGAAGAAATTTGGCATCCAATGAAGCTTAGCACACTGTAACACATAAATGAGTACTCAATTTAAGGTTAGTAGTCTCAATCTAACTGTTTGGATTGAAAACCACTGAAGCATTTATCTAATTTGTCATAAAAATCAATCTAATCACTGGCCTGTTCATATTCCTTCATCCATTTCTTATAACACTTATATAATGACAATTTATACCCAAGTTAAATGGTGTTCTTTTCCAAGTCACATATTATTTCTGCAAATGTCCAAATTTGATTCAACTGGCCAGATTTTCATTCATAACACACACAAAAAAAACTGTTCTATATATAACTAAACATGTGTGGGACAGATTAATTTGATGGTTTTATACCAAAGGAATTCTCACAACTATTTAGTTGGTCCCTGAGGTTATCATAAAAAGTCAATCAAATGAATGAATTGCAACATTTCTTTCTAAATTTGTATATGCTACAGATTTACATTGTCTAAGCTCAATAATTGTGAGCTACAAAGGGATAAATTATTTCGTGGACTATTTTCCCTAAATCAGTAGAATATGCAAGGGAAAGCCTTAACAGGAATAAAGGTGAAGCATATTACAACAAATCCATCGTGGTTTCACTTGTAAAAGGGAAGGGAAATGGAAGGCATACTAGCAGACCCAAGAGCAGAACTATGACACCTAGAGTTACATACTTGTCATCAGGATCAGTGATCTCCTCAGAGAGCGGAGCAATCGGTCCTCTCTGCAAGAAGAATATCAGAGCAACCCAGTAGAATGCCACATCATTGAGTAGTGAGGATAGTCCTAGCAGAGCAATGGAGACACCCGTAAGGCGGGCTGAGACCTGCCAATTTTTTGCAACAGATTAGTATTATTAGCACTTTCCTAGAAAACTGATGTTTGTTTTCTTGCTTTTTCCTTCCAATGAACTTTCAACCAAGAGCAGCTGGATCAAATGAATACAACCAACTGAAACTATAAAATCGGCTATGAGAGCTCTATAGGCAACATGTCAAAAATATGTTGCAAATGACACATCCTTGCACACCATTTATTTGACTAACATCCAAAGAACTAGGGAAAGGTTGGGAAAGTACATCACTGAGCACAATTGGCAGTACCACGCATAACCTCTGATTACTTCCCAATCATCTTGGACACTGATAATCGTAAGTGGGGCCCAACTCCGTTCAGGTTTGCAAATATTTGGCTGCAGCATAAGGACTTTAACAAGAATCTGTTCAAATGATTGAATCATGCTGTTTCCTATGGCCAAGTTGGGCATAAATTCATGCTTAAGCTGAACGAGTTGAACGGGAAGTTGAAGGCTTGGGACAAGATGTTTTTTGTTCTATTGGTGTGAAAACAAGGGAGTTGGAGGACCTTATTAGCAGTGTAGATCGCTTGGAGGGCACCAACAGTTGGTCTAGGAAGATGGATGCTTTTAGAAGGGATGTTAAAGCTGTGTTGGCTGACAGTTGCATCAAGGAGGACCGATTGACTTGCCAAAAGGAAAAATTGAGATGGTTGAAGGAGGGCGATGCCCATTCCAAAGTTCTTTCACTGTATTCTTAACTTCAGAAGATCAAAGAATTCTATCTCTATGATTGAAAAGGAGGATGGTACTTTTGTTGACTCTAATAATGTGCTGCAGCAGGAGGTTGTTAACTATTTTCATGAGATGTATGAGACCACGGGCCGTCAATCCTATGGGGTGGAGGGGTTAGATTGGTGCCCAATCTCGGACATTGATCAGTGTTGGTTGGAGAGACCTTGTGAGGAGGATGAAGTCAAGTCTGCGGTTTTCAGTTGCAATGGAAGTAAGGTGCCGAGTCCAATGGTTTTTCCTTGCTTTCCATTAGCATTCTTGGGACATTATCAAGCATGATATTTTGCAGGTATATTCTAGAAAGGGTAAGAGGGTCACTTCACATGATGACGAGTGAATAATCTGGTTTGCAGCTGAGAGGTATAAAAGAGGGTCGACACAGGGTGTTTGTTTTCTTCTTTCATGGAGATTTTCTTGTAAGAAAGTGTAAAAGAGAGTGATAGCCTCTCGAATTCCTATCCATTCTTTTGTGTAAAGATTACATTCTCGTTCAATAAAACATTCTGTTTCAGTTTTGTTCTTCGTTCTTGCAGGAAAGTGGCATTGAATAGCATCAGCTTGCTCCCAAGATGCTTCAAAAGAAGGGAGACCCAAACACCTTGGCCGTGGTGTCTGCAGCGCGCGAGCCATTGCTTTTAGTGAAACACATTCTATGGAGGCTTGGATCACCCTTTAATGTGATGAACTAGTCGCCCATTCCGGATTTCATAATCAAGCGTCTCCAATCGACCTCCATACGACCCAACGTACCCAGCCATTGCATACCCAAAACCACATCGGTGCTGCCCAACTCAAGAGGAAGAAAATCGGCCACCACTGTTATGGCTTGCAAGGATAGACAAACACCTTTACAAATTCCTTTTCCAGTCACAGAAACCCTAATACCCATCACAACGCCATAGTTAGTGGTGGTTGTCAAAGGAATCACCAATCGCTATACAAGATCCAAAGACAAAAAATTGTGGATCGCGGCACAATCCACCCAATATGATCACCTCATGATCCCCGATTGTGCCCTTGAGTTTCATCATGCTTGGTTTAGTTAAACCAACCACGGAATTCAAAGATAACTCTACTGGTTGCGAGAGCTCAATGGGATCCTTGAAAGCTTCATTGTTCAAACACAAATCCTCCTGTAATTCATCGTCATGTACTAACATGACCTTCAACTCTTTCTTGCAATGGTGTCCAAAGGAAAATTTCTCATCACATCGAAAACAAGTCCCTTTTCCTTTCTCGCTTGAAGCTCCGCCTTCGTTAGGCACTTGGTCAGAATCTCACGACACTGAACCGTTGGACGTTCATTAAGGGCGATAGCCCTAGTTTGAAAAGACTCACCCCCTTTCCCATCTCCATGGCCTGACGACAACAATGTTTGGAAAACCTGATGTCATTGTGATCTCGATTCAATCGCAAGATTGAATTACGATCATCCACACGTTGTGCTACCACCATAATTTGATCAAGACCACTCGATTGCAACAAGCGAACCTCTACTCGAGTTTCTGGCAAAAGTCCATTAACAAATGTACTTTCTAAGATCTCATCTGAAATCCCTCGCAATGGCACAGCAAGAACTTCGAATTCGCGGCAAAAAAATTCACAGATCTTGTCTAACGCAGAGCAAAGAACTATTCGCACAAGCTTCCAACCTAGGTTGGCCGGAAACGCAACAGCAGGCGATTCTTGAAATCACCCCAACCAGAAAACCCATCCCGGGAAACAATCCATTGATACCACGATAATGCATCACCGTCCAAACTCACTCCGGCTACAGACAATTTCTCGTTGTCCGACAGATTATGCAACTCGAAATAGCTCTCAGCCCTAAACAGCCAACCATCCGAGTTTTCTCTATTGAAGACGGGCATCTCTAAACGTCGTCCTCCTCGCCAATCTCGATTCTCATCCTTCTCATGAGCCCAATCGACACTAGCTTCCCCCACTTCTAGATTCTCATTCCCTCGCCCATTTCCCCCTTGAATCGAAGGATTACCAAGTTTTGATCTAGGCGTATTTCGTTCTCCTCACGTCAGAACCCTACCCGTAGCTAATGCCACAACAGAGTGTTGTGTCTCTTCCACCGTCATCAAGACACGAGCTAGGTTTTGCGCCAAATCATCAACTGATTTCTCCAGGCTCGGGAGTCTTCGCAGTTCCTCTCTCAATTCCCCAACTTCTTTATCCAACGACTCAACCCTACCATCGTTCTTTTTCTGCGCCATTGGGATCAATGCTCTAATACCAATTTGATAAGAATCAGCAAGAATAGAACAAAACTGAAACAGAACGTTTTATTGAACGAGAATGTAATCTTTACACAAAAGAATGGATAGCAATTCGAGAGGTTATCACTCCCCTTTACACTTTCTTACAAGAAAATCTCCATGAAAGAAGAAAACAAACACCCTGCCTCGACCTCTTTTATACCTCTCAGCTGCAAACCAGATTATTCACTCGTCATCATGTGAAGTGACCCTCTTACCCTTTCTAGAATATAAATTGGAGGTCTATCATTCTGGTGGAAAATGAGGCAGTGAAGGATTATAGAAGCTCATTTCAACCTCGGATTGTGTTTAAGACTGATTTTGCTAAAGCCTACAACATCGTGGATTGGGATTTTCTTGACTTTCTCTTCAATAAAAAGTAGTTCGGTGCAAGATGGAGGAACGAGATCTTGGGTTGTCTACGTTTAGTCAAACACTCGATGGTGCTAAACGGTAGACCTAGGGGGAAGTTTAATGTTGGACGGGGCCTGCATCAAGGGGATCCACTTTCGCCTTTCCTTTTCACCTTAGTTCGGGATGTTTTGACTTTTGAGCAGAATGGTTTTTAAGGCATGTCAGTCTTCTTTGATTAAAAATTTTCTTGTCAAGAAGGATAGGGTGGAGGTGGCTCATCTTTAATAGTTGATGAACCTTTATTTCTTCTCCGTGGGACAGAGGTCAATGTCATGAATACCATTCAATTGTTGAATTGCTTTTGTCATGAGGTCTTAAGGAGAATCTTTCCAAATGTCAGATGGTGGGAATTAATTTGGACAGTAATGTTCTTCTTCGGATTGCTAGGAATGTGGGTTGTTCTATTGGGGCCTGGCCGTTGTCTTATGTAGGACTACCCTTAGGGAGTAATCCACTTCAAGCTAATTTTTGGGATCTGGTGGTGAACAAGGTGGCAAGAAGATTGGAGGGGTGGGAATGAGGTTACATCTAAGGGTGGAAGATTAGTCTCCATTTATTTGGGTTTACATGAACTTCCTTCTTACTATCTTTCTCTTTTCAAAATTCCTGAGTATGTGGCAAATGAAATTGAGAAGAGGATTAGGTCTTTTTTGTGGAAAGGCGTGGATGCTAGTAGCAGTCTTCACTTGGTTAATTGGGAAAGCGTTCAGCTTCCTCTGATTAGGGTGGTCTAGGTATTGGCGACATTGTTAAAAGGAACATGTCCCTTGCAGCTAAATGGCTTTGAAGATTCTCTCTTGAAAAGGATGCCATATGGACTAGTCAGTACAAGCAAATATAACACCTTTGAGGTTCGCAGAGACACTAGAGTTACCCTTAGGACCACCTATAGAAGTCCCTGGAACCTCCTTGCCTCTCTTCTTCCTCCTTTCAACCAGTATATTTCTTCCGTGGTGGGGGATGGTCGTTCCTTCAGATTTTGGGAAGATAGATGGCTTGGGTCATCTCCTCTCTCGGTTCTTTTCCCAAGACTTTTTTCACGTTTCCCGATTTCATAACCAGCCAAATAGCTCCTTCTTTTATCTTGAGTCCCCTATCTCTACTAGGCCATGGGATCTTCACCTAGTTAAAGATCCTCCCTCTCGTGTCCTTGGTGAGCTTAATCATCTTCTTCATTTGTTATGAAAGGTTCGTCTTTCGGATGACTGTGATAGGTTTTCTAGGAATCTTGACAATTCCGGCTCTTACTCTTGTAAGTCTTTCCTTTCTTTTCTCATTGATGATACTTCATATCCTCCTCATCCTTCTTTTTCTTGTGTTTGGATTCTGGAATGCCCTTGTTGCTTCCAAACTGTAGTTCTTCGGATGGCTTTTGATCCATATGAAGTTACCTACTCTTGACGTGATTCAAAGATGCTTTTCTTGGACTTGTCTTTCACCTACTGTATGCTATTTATGCTTGAAGGATTGAGAAAATGCTGATCATCTGTTTGTCTCCTCTGTGTTTTCCCTATCTATTTGGCGCAGGTGGGAATCCTTATGGCACGGTGTTTTCCGATCACCATTGTTGATTGAGGATTGTTTTTCGCTTTTGCAGATTCAGTGGTCATCTCAGAGGATCATTAATATCGCTAGGATGGCTACATTTGCTTCTCTCTGGTGTATCTGGCTTGAAAGAAACCAAAGGATTTTTATGAATGCGTCTAAGTCTGCTGCAGCCCTCGCAGACAAGATTCCAATTCTTGCATCCACTTGGGTCTCTTCCTCTAAGTATTCAGGGGGTTTTTCAACCTTAGATTGGTTCAGAAATTGGTCCACGTGTATAATTTTGTCTTTCTATGTAGCTGGGCATCGGGCTCCTGATATTTCTCTCATCGTTTCTTCTCTCTGTTCCTATGTTCTTGGGTTCTCGTTTTTGTGAGTTTGCGAGTACCGCTGGTGCTTGCTTTAGGCTGTACTCTTAGTCTTTGAGTTATCTATAATATTATTCTTTTGTTTCTTCTTAAAAAAATAATAATAAAAATAGGAGAATTGTCTTCCAAAATTACTACATATAACTTGAGGGGACTAGTAAGAAATAACATCTTTAATTGAGGGTAGAATATGAATTTTCTAAAAAAGGATCGTTACCTTTAAATAAGTAATTCCTGTTTGATTAATGTTACAGATAGTTATACAAATATCAACATAACTTGGAAGTAGGACTAGATTATTAAAACATCAAACTAAACATTACCTTTCTTCCCCAAAGGGCAAAAGAGATACGACCTCCATCAAGCTCCCCTGCAGGAATGCTGTTAATAGCATTGATAAGAAGTCCAGCCCACGCCCATATCACAAGTGGGTTTAAAGATATAGGACTGCCTTCTTTGAGTGCATCTCCTAGAAGAAGCTTCGCTGCAAAATCATTTCAGTCAATATCAGCCGTGCTCTTAATAAAATACGCAGCTTGAAGTTTAAATGGATGTAACAGCTAAATAAAGAATCACAAGGAATGCAGAAGCTTTCTTGTGAAAGTCTCAAGCTCTGCAACTAGACATAAAGAAAACAGTTTTCATATCACAAAAGCCCTTTTCATTTGCCTCATATGCATGCATAAATTATGGCATCCACTGAAAGGTGAATAAAGAATTTATCAGAACTCCAAAAGAATAGAAATGAAGGTATAAAAGATGAAGTTCTTACCAATACCACCAGCAAGAAATGACTCGTGAAACACAGATGAATCAACTACGATTCCAATACCATCACTAGGAGGTATGAAAAACCCCAAGAGAAGAAGAACAAGACCAAGTGAGAATCCAGCCAAAGGTCCAGCAACTGCAACCTTCAGAAGTTCCTCACGGTTGGGAACAATATTCACAATCCTAGTAATGGCACCAAAAGAGCCTATCTGCCACCAAGTTAGCTCATTAGAGATCAGAAAGTGGGATGAAATTGTGATCTACTGAAACACCTCTTAAGCTCTGTTGTTTGAGTGTTCTCCATGTTTTTGGTCCAGAAACTTGTAAAGAAAAATTAATGTTAGCTAAGATGTGAAGATAGCTCATGACAAGAACTCAAGTCAAGAGCAGGAAACCATATAGCTAATACTCAACTCAACTAAGCTTTTTTCCAATTACATGAGGTTGGGTACATGAATCCTCCTCCACTCTACTCTATCAGGAAACCATATAGCTAATATTTGACGAAATTGATGGCTACTAGTTAAAACAAAACCCAAGTGCCAAATACAATTTCCATTATGTGTGCAAAAAAATCACTATTTTCAATCCTTCCAAGCTGAAATATAGCTAGGTAACAATATTTCACCTGCCAACTAGGAACAAAGTAAGGCACCCCAAGCTTGACTCCAGATTTCCTTGCAACTAAAATATGGCCAAGTTCATGCACCCCCAGAATAAGTGACGTCACAAGTGCCCCAGCAAGACCATCTTTCAATATACCAAGATTGTCAAAAGCCGATCTGAAATGCCAATTATGAGTACATTGGGAATTTAGGATGACAAAGACATGAAATATCAGGTTAAAAATAATGACATGTAGCAAGGTTCAGTATTATAACCTTACAAATTTTATACCCAATAAAATGCACTAAGAAATTATAAGTTGTAAGTATTACATCCAAACGCTGATAAAGGGTGATATCATTGGCTAAAATCAAACATTCTATTCAAAATTCACATTGATCTGAGTATATGAATTTAAAGGAAGATAAATTATGACGACTTGCCCTCTTCATCAACTGCAATAAGAGTTTTCATTTTTTTATACAACCTACAAAAGTAATCTTCAAAGCAAAATTTGGAACCAGATATTGACTTTGTATCTGCATCAAAAAACTATCCGGTATTTTGTTTAATAAGTATACCATCTCCTTTACAGTAACATAAAAAGACAATAAAACTGAATAGGAGAACATGCCAAGAATAAGTCTACACCGAGATATATAGAATCCACATAGAACAAGGAAGTGTGATATCACCATTAAACTTTTATTTTGAAATAATAATAATAATAATAATAATAGAAAAGAAATTCCATACAGTAAGTCTGACTGCAGAGCAGGTACATTCCGAAGAAGTAATGTAAAAATAGTGACCAATCCAAAAGCACCTGCTGCAAACCATTCTGGGACAGCTGCAACCAGAATACCAAACAAGTTAAAACTTAAAATCAACTATATCTTCCACAAGTTACTAATATTGATAGCCAAATGGCCAAATCAGACATAAAAATGGACGAGTAAAAAATAAAAATTGTAATTACCAGTAGTCTCGGGCTGCAAAGTCTTCTTAGGTATCACCACAGCAACTGGCTTATCATCTTCAGGGTTGATAAGAAGAAAAAGCTTATATTGATCACCAAATATATCCTGTGAATGACAAGCAATAAAGCTATGCAAAATTAGTCCTAAATCTTATATGTTCTTAAATATTTAAATGCAGAAAATAAAATTAACGTGCCTCCCTTGAGAAAAAAAATACTAATGTACCTCCATTCTCTTTGTAATTTTTTTATAACTTTTAGCTGCCTCTCCTCGAAGATTTCCTCTGAACAACATGCCACCCTGATGAAGCAGAATGGGAAACCCAAGAAGTTACATAATGACAGCATTTTATGCAAAACATTAGGGCAGATAATCAGTCATTCTGTGGAAAGGGAAGACGGTTCTATCTGTCAATTATACAGCACAATTAATTAGACAACAGATCAGTAACATGATCAAGCCATTGATTCATTTGTGCTTCACTGGCATCCTTCGGTTTAAAAACCAAAAAAAAAAAAAAAAACAAAAGAGAGAGAAAAGAAGGTTCATCAAAAATAATTAAATTTTGTTTTATGAATCACAAACCCATTCCGCTTTTGGATCGTCTCCTTTCTCCCATTATTTATACCAAAGGAACAATTAATGAACAAGGAAAATTAGTCCACGTCATGTGCTCACCTCATATGGTTCTTGGTTTGTCACAAAAAAGGTGTCAAAACCAAAAACTCGATCCTTTAGAATGTCTACTGTTTCCTTCGGGATTCTGATTGGCTCACCCAGTTGCTGTGCCATTTGTAAACATTAGAATATTATAAGAAAATGTAAAATTCATTGAAATGAAATGGCAAAGGAAATAGCAAAATGTAATTAAAAATGTTGATTTCAGAATAAAAAAAAAAAATGTTAGCTCCAATTTTAGTCACCTTCAGACCTGGCAGAGGAGATCCACTCATAACTTCTACATTATCACCCTCCTGCAGTAGACATGAAATAACCAACACAAGATTTAAGTTTTAAGAAGAATTTAAAGTTGAATACCCCATCCTCGAAATAACATCCAGTTTTTGACATGTAAAAGTAATAAGAAACTTATGTGCGATCCAGCAATTAAGAATAGATCTCTAAACTGTCATGTTGATAGTTATGATTGTTGATAGAAACCCTCATTTAGAGAATTGGTAAGGGATTTCAACCATATTGGACAGTTTGGTCCACTATATACACAGTCATCTGATCTGGTTCCACTCAGCATTGAAATTCATGGTGTGATTCATTCAGATCATGCACCTCAAAACTCTTTCTACCACAACTAAGCATAATAGTCACAGAAAAAAGGAATTGCACAAGTATTAAGGTTAATAAACCATGGAACAAATAAGAAGAAGTTATTTTCCTTTAATGTAAAAGGAAGTGGTAACGGCCATTGAACTTATTGATTGAATCAACTTCAACAACTGAGTTCTGTTACATAGACTTCTAGACCAAAACAAAATCCTAAAGAAAACACTAAGTATGAGTGAGCCACAACCATATTGTTACACATGAAAGGCAGCACAATGTCATTCAATCTGCTGATTATTTCATCCAAACATTTTCACCGGATCAGATTTGATAGATGTTAGGCCGGTTCCTCATGTGCCTAAGAAGCCTAGGCTATCTTGATTGGACTAAGAACCGTGTATAATGTGGAACTGTGTCAACTTTATACGAGAAAGATGGACATTACCTGAATGTCTCCATGAGACTTAGTTTCTGCATCACTATTTTCGGCCGAATTATTCAGCTCTACCTTTCCTATTTGCTGATTGCCCTAGAAATGAGGGAAATTAACAACAAAATGAGTAGAAGCAATATCAAAAACTTCCAAATATAACTCAATAGGAAATGAACCAAAAGAAAAGAAACTCATCAGTTACTTGATCAACATTGTCGAGCTGAGAATCAGCTTGTCCATTATTTTCAGAATCAGAATCAGTAGGAAGTTCTATCTTTGCATCATCAAATGTATTCTTCTCCTGGAAAAAAAAATTAAAAATAAAAGAATTTGAACAAATGAATTACTTATCATTTCGATTAAGCTCAATCTACGAACAAATGAATTACTTATGTCTGAAGTAAATACAAAATTTTTGACATAATAGGAAGGCAGCGATTAAAGATATCCACCTTATCATTATTGCTCTCGGGCTCAGTCTCCGTCTCAGTCACTCGGCAAACAAAAAACCCACGCTTCGCTCCATTCTCCAACCTAATAATTCAAAGAAAAACAGAAATAATTCAGAACCAAAAATTCAAATCAGTCTCAGACTTTAACATTATGCGCGTCACGAAATCCAAAATTTCATACCTTGAGTTTAAATTTGACAGAAAAATCGTCCGTCGATGACGCTTTTGCCTTACTAAGATCGAAGAACAAGAAGAAGAAGCTCTCGCCGAATGCAACCGAATAGCAGAGCAAGAATTACACTGCAAAATTGGAGAAGAAAAATAATCGCGAAAAGTAGCTACTAAATTCATTTCTGCTGCCCGCACTCGCGAAAAATTTGTCTAATGTTCGAAGACACTTGATTTCATGGCGTCTTCGTTAAACCCTAATTTCTACGAATATCCGAATCTAGGTTTAATGATAAGGGTTTTGCGAGAGATGAATTCAGGCGTGTCGCTCTTATCTTCGAGAGGAATGGATTTTTGTTCTTCACTTTTTTGTCCGTTAGTTCACAAAACCACGCTTCGTGTTCCATCTAGAAAGGCAAACCGCGTAGAACGAATCAAAATGCGACAAGTGTAGTTAACGTAAGTTCGGATTAGAAGATTGAAATCAACTGTCTTAACCGAGAAAATGGAAGACGGGAATGGGGTTTTTAGCTGATGTATAGTTTGATTAGAAAAATTTTAACTGAAATAAGGAGACAAAATTTTTATTTGCCATCTTCGGATAGTTTTGTCACGTTAGCTGTTAATTGAATGTCAACGTGGCGAAACACTTTTTTTTTCAACTCAGACATAAGCATTTTTAAGGTAAAAACGCCTATTGGCAAGTCCTATTAAATAGATATTGTCATTTGAGATTCTCTTCTATTATTGAAACATCTTGCTATATTTTTCACATATAATATTGAATATGACCTGTATAATTTTATAAACATACTGCATAAATAACTTGTAAAATTTTAACATACACTTGACAAAAATAAAAATATGAAATAAAAGATTAATGTAATTATCAATAGAGGCTAACATGAACATGTAAAGTCCACTAATAATTTCATTCTTTACATCTAAACAAAAAATAGAAAGTTTTATCCACATAAACAAAAGTTTAACATCATTGAAAAATGAAGATGACAACAACAATATCACGGCCGAAACCACCAAAAAAGGCATCTCCTCTCTCGCTATGGCCATTTTCGAAATACGTGAACAATTTGTGGTGTGTTTCTCTATGCAGGGCTCATTCCATCAACCTGTGAAGGGCTTGCACCATTAACAACCTGTGAGGGGCTTGCACCATCAACAACCTGTGAAGGGCCTGCATCATCATCAACTTGTGCAGTGCCCACATCATCAACAACTTGTGAAGGATCTCGATCACTATAAGGTGTCTGACATGCATCATTAATAACTTGTGAGGGTCCAACCACATCATCCATCGTGAGACTTCGACTTTACCCACGACCACACCTAGGCCTACCACTTATGTGCAATCCCTCTTTGTGTTCCTCGTTAATGACATATTCTGGTAGGAATACATGCTCATCGAATGGTAAAATACTCTGACTGAGTATGAAAGTCATATCACGTGCGATGGAAAAAAAACAATTGTGGTAAGATCTCTATTGTAGTAGGATTGGTAGTCCTACCACCTCTCCCTCCTCTACGTTCTCGATGAGGCCTATCACCACCTTCTTGATTTCGAACTCTGTGACTATGATGTTCATCCCTTAGCATTTGTGTTGTAGCATCACAAATGCCTCTAATAAGATGGAAGCTTTCAGGTGTCGCCAGGTCCTTAATCTCATCCAACCTTCTCAACTGCATAATTTCATTAATAATATTTTAATAACAATGAAATTACGTATGAAAAAAAAAATAAGTATTGGAGTTTGCTTTACCGTATAGTCAAAAGATGCCCCGCGTTGACCAATATAACGTCGAGTTATTCTTTGATATCACTCTATATATCCATCGACAAACTCTGAATCATCACCATCCTCAATGTCTCCAACCACTCGATCGTTTCTTTGTTCCCAAATCTCAATATATTTGTTGTGAAAATTACCCTAATCTCAAGGTGTATAACCTCGCAAATCTATTCATGTAAACTCAACTCAGTGTCACACGCTTCGGGCACATCTTGTTTTATGCCAAATTGTCGTAGTACCCTATCCGATCGATACCACTCAACTACAATGATCTGGTAATGTTTATTTATGCAATAAAGCTTCACAACATACTGTAAATCCTTCTTACTCTCGAATCACATTCCACGTTTAAGCTCCACCAATGCATTTTGTAATTTTGGATTTGGTTCCAAATGTTCAGCACGTATAGCGTTAATATTTTTTCAATCCATTTCAACAAACATGGGTGCGGGCTTCATGAGCTCTTCATCACTTGTCTCCTCTTTATTTTCAAATGATGTTTCTTTCTCTTTGAACTACATTTCATCATGAATCATTTCTTCGACTTCTATCGGATAGTATCGCGCTCCAACTCCTTCGGCAACATATTCAGTAATTCTAACCCTGGGCAATCCAACACTAACATTTTGTGAAGCTTCACGGTAAAAAATTGGATCACTTGGGCCTACATCTTCTTCGTAGTCATTATGTTGCTCCACTTGAGGAAATGGGGCACTTGTACGTATATCATCACCTTGAAAAGTAGAAGAACTCTGTTGAAGTCACACATAATTCAATAGAGTTTGGTGGTGGCATCTGAGACAAGACGGTCCACATAAACTCAACATTGTTCTCATCTTTAAGTGGCATGGATATGAAGTATAACATTCCATTAGGTGTCATAGTTGGATATCTATATACCATTATAACCTTTGAAGGCCTATAGTCAACGAAGAGGGCATAGTATATAGCACGTTTTCAACTAATATTTTTTTGTTCTAAAATTCAACATAATACCCCTCACAAAAGGACTATTAAATGATATTCCAGGGAGTACATTAGCTGAGTAAACAACTGCATCATTCTAACACCATCCATTTAATAAATAACCCACAACTTTATTGATAAAAATAGGGAAAAAATCAATCAAGGGATGCAATAGAGATAAAAAAATTTTGTCAAGGGTCGATAAAGAACTATAACGTAGTGCAACCTACTTATAATCATCAAAAAAGAAAGAAAAATATATAAATGATTAAGTTATGCTATTTTGATGATAGATGCATTAGTTTTGTTTGATTTAGATAACTACTTTAACTTTTCATCATTCTTAAAAAATAACTTATTTTTAGATTAAAACTAGAAAATAAACTTTTTTGAAATTTGATGAATAAAGCCCTTATATTATGTTATTATTTTTGTTTTTAGATACAAAAATTATATATAATCAAAACCAAATTCAATAGTTTCAATAAAAATAAAAATAAAAAATAAAAAAAAGTCATGATTCTCTCTATATATAGATATATTAATTTGACCATAATTCTACAAACTCAATAGTTTCAATATAATAGAAGTCACAATTCTCTCTACATATAGATACATTAATTTGACTATATTTTACAACAAAAGTATTGTATATATTAATTTGGACTATAATTCTTTTTGCCTCATCTCCCAAAATAGGGATCTAAAATAAATCAAACTCCTTTGATCAATTTTATCTTAAATCAAGTTAACTAGCATGCTTTTGATATTATAGTTACGATTTTTTTTTTCTTTTCACTTCCTATATACATGTCTTTGAAATTTCATAAGCTATTTTTCGTCATAATTCTAGAACACATAGAAACACCTTTCCTTATATGTTTAAGTTTTTTCTTTTTAAATAAATTAAAATAATATCATATTTTTTTTTAAGACTATTTTCACTTTCTTAGGTTGCGTTTGGTTTATAATTTGGATACATTTTTTTATAACTAAAATTTTGAAAACACGAAAAACGTGTTTGGTTGGTTAAAATCTGAAAATAATTTTTTGAAATTTACAAAGAAAACATGATATTCTTTTAAAAAATGACAAAATGTTTGTTTTTTGAGTCTTCACCTTTTGAGTTGCATTCTAATTTTCGGATTACGAAAACCAAACACAACCTTAAGTTCTCTTAGTTTCCTATTCTAACTACACATATGAAAAATGACGAGGAGACTCGGTTGTTAAACTCAACCAATATACTTCCACAACCAAGTTCCTTAATTAAATCATCCTAAAACCATGAGTATTGAATGATTTCATAATGAAAGCCTCCTTAGCATCATCCTACATATATTATGCTTCAATTCCCATTCTTCTCAAATGCTTACTTATTTCTTCTGTGTAGTTATTCTTCCAATTATGGTATTAAAACTTGATTACTGGCCGGGTTTAGTAGTACTAAACTATTTTTATTAATTTAAAGGATTCTTAGACAAACTATAAATTAAAATTTTCATGTAGACACTTCTTAGCATAAGGCACTTGGGTATCAATCAATTAATTTATTGTTTTTACTTGACACAAGGTATAATTATCTTTTATCAAATATTATTTATTCAATAAACAATAGTTTAAAATATTTATTAGCTAAAAGATATGATACTAAAGCAACTCCTAGCTAGATCTGATTTTTTTTTTTTTTTTTACTATTGATGTAAACAAGCAAAGCTGAGTTAGGGGATATAGATATTTTTTTTTTTATCTGGCTTTCCGAATCAAGGCTATGGAATAAAGGCAAAGGTATATAACCCATCCCACAATGACCACCTTTTGGTCCACATCATTGGGTGCTTTTGTATCTAAAAGCTTTGCCCTACTTCTCAAACTCTCCTCTTATAATATTAAACAAAATTAAATAAATAAATAAATAAATATCCCCCATAAAAAGAATTCTTTGATTTGAAGGTCTTTCCCATGCACCCACCACCAACATTGGGAAATGAGAGCATATCACTATATATTTGATCAAAACAATAAATTAAAATAAAAGATTGCAATTTAATTAAATGCCCATTTGAATGACCAAAACCCTTTATGAATACATTAAAACTAAAAAATTATCAAGATGACATGATCAACACATTAATTAATTAATTAACTTGATGAAAGAATATATATGATAAGAAAAGAGGGTCAAAGTTTTGATATGTCAAAGGGGTATTTAAGAAAAAATATATATGTTTATTAATGATCACTTGTTCATGCATCTCCCTCCACATGAGAGAAGAGAATATGGTACGTGACGAGGTACAGTACTAATGTGCCACCCATGTGAAAAGAGTCCATACCCCACTGCCCCTACAGATTCTAAGTCAAAAGGATCTGTAAGAACATGGCGACTTGGAACCAAAAATAAATACTTGATACCCAAAACAACAGAAATATTAAAAAAAATTAAAAACCCTAGCTAATGAAACATATTTTAATTTAATTTAACTACCTCATGCTTTGTAGCAAAGGAATCAACAACACCACACTAAGTATACTACTACTTATATGAAGATATGAAATCTAAAAGAAATTAAAAAAAAAAAAAAACACAAAACAAGAAAACAAAAGCAAGCACACCACATGAAAGAGGAGGACATGCATGTTCTCATCTCCCCCACTGTTTGTGTATATTACAATGACATGAAGATCTAGCAATGGTTGTTGGTATGACTCAGTTGACCGATTTGAGACCGAGTTGACCTGACTCAGTTCAATGGTGTGGCTTCGGTGAAGGTGCGGTCGGCAATATTGGAGACTTAGGACATTGGTAGCATTTTGCAAAGAGCCCGAATGTATCGACTTGCCTGACGAAGTTTGTCATACTAGCCCAACCCCCGAATCCGAAGCCGATGATGAAGACCCAAACCACGATGAACATGTTCAGCACATACATGGCTGTCCAGCTTGGGAGGAAGAAGGGAGGCTTCTCAGCAGCATTCTGCGTTGGATCATACCATTAATAATATTAATAACAGTAACGTGTTTCATATTTATTTGACTCAGTGAGTCTGATCAAAATTTTATATTCAGTTTATAATTTAAAAATAAGAATATATAAAAATATATTATTTTCTTAATAAAATTCCCGAAAACACTTTTTTATTTTATTTTTGAATACAGAAATGTGTCCGTATCTCATAATAATTGTATTGCCAAATGTGAAGGGCCTTAAATGCTGTCTCTCCAATCACTCACACAAGTCAGTTCATAATTCGTCTCTCTCTCTCTTGTGCGGGGCACGTGAGAACGTGGGAGTCTCTTTCAAGATAGAAAGGAACCGCATTAACTATGAGAGGATAAACAAAAAAAAAATGAAATAGACGACTGTTAGAAGAGATTTAAAGCTACTGTCTTCGTGGCACGAGACGAATCGAATCGAATCCAATTATCTCCGGTGAACTAACCGAGTCGTAGCTACTGAGATAGTAACCATAGTTATAATGTACACGTGTCTCACGTTGGAAAAGTGAAGTTCCCAAACCCTTAATTGACTCCACTCCCACCACTCTTAACAAATATTCCAAAATTTGAACTTCCTAATTAATAAATAATACATACATTTAGCATGTTTGTTAAAAAAAAGTGTTTTAAATAAGAGTGTGAAGGGGACCCAAAATGAATTAATGAAATTTTTTTAAAAAAATTCAACTAAAGTTTGACCCATCAAGAGGGTTGAATGCTTCACAGCGAGAAGTTCCAAAGGGCCCACCTGAATGAGACTAAAGTTTGGGTAGAAGGGGAAGGAAGATAACTTTATACTGTTATTAGGATAATGTTGTTATTTATCAAAAGTTCTAGTGGCAAACAATTTCCCTATTTCATGACCTACCTTAATTATTTTTTTTTTTTTTTTAAAGTGAGAACTAAACCACCATGATATATATTCCTTTTGATGATGACGATGATGCCCTAAATAATAATAAAGGGATTCAACTACATTTTTTTTAAAATGATCAAAATATCTTTAGGCGAGCAAAAAAAATTAAAGATGTTAATTAAATAAATAATACTTATTAATACACATTACCTTTAAAAGTTATTAGATCGTTTTAAATTACTTATTAATATGTCTTAAAAATTATTAAATTATCTCAAATTACGTATTAATACATAATTTCAGACAATCTAACAACAAAATGTGTTTAAATAGTATGTTTTCAAAGAATTTTTCTAATTGAATAAAGGTAGAGATAGGGGCGTTACCTGACGAGCAGAGGCTTTTCTGTACGTGAGCATATGAGCAAGGGAAGGGATAATGTAGACAGTGAAGCTGACCAAAAGTGCCCCAACAGCTGAGTTTATAGGCCCAAAAAAGGGAAATATTATGGCCAAAAACCATATTGGGATCACCACGGGCAGCCGAGCAAGTGCCCTTAAAAATATGCTTTTGGTATCATGCATTCCTATCACCTTCTCCCACACAAAATACAAAGGCGTGCATGCGAACCCAAACGTTATAAACTGCAACACACACGCGCGGGTAAATGGCAACTCTCGTAAATTCAACCAGTTCTCAAGGTCACTTTAAGTCATTTTCTAGTAATCCAAATACGTATATAGATGTAGACATACCTGGTGTATGAGCATGAGGATAACGGCGGCGTCACGGTAGCCGTTTTTGGGGAGGAGAGAGAATGCGTTGGAGTGATTGAGAAGTTGGTCGCCAAAGGCCCAATAAACAGCAGCAGATGACGGCAACGTCAGTGTGAATACGTAGAGCGTAGCAAGTAGGTATATGTACTTGAACTTCTGCGGTTTCCACATCGCGTGCATGATCTCTCTGTACGCCCCACCATCCCAACCATCAAAGTTTTTTAAGAAAAAAATGCATTATTAACGACCAAAAATTAATTTTATTTTATTATTATTTTTTTGATTACTGATACGATGTCAGGAGTTATTAAAGCTCCTCACATGAAAAAAGTTCTGCTGCACGCGGTGTCATCAAATCCCAATAAGTAATAACAAATTAAAAAAGAATCTTCTTAATTTAATTTAATTTTAAAAATTAAATTAAAAAAATAAATATGAGCAAACTTACACAGTGACGGCGTGACCGCCGAAGGTGTAGAGGATGTTGGTGGCGCCGGTGAAATACAGAACCATTTTGGTCGGAGCGGAGTGTGACACGTTCTCGACCTGCAGAAACATCACCGGCGAACGAGCGAACCAGGTGAGTTAACTCAGTGAGTGGCTAGTACTACTGAGTCAGTGCTAGTGCAACTGTGCAAGTAATTAATACCTGGCCGTGAGCGAGAGCAGCGACGGCCATGTACCAAGCAGTATAAGTAGTCATGCCCAAGCCTATAAAAGACCAAATTCTGTAGTTATGGAAGGAAGGAATGAAAACGGTGGTGGCGCAGCAAGCTCCGAAGATATAAGTCCATGTTCTCTTGTCCAATCGATCATTTATGTAATATATATTACTGTTCACCAAGACAATTAAAACCAGAAACTAATTAATTAATTAACAAAAATTGTCTAATTTTTTTGAGCAATAATATATGAAAAGAATTAAGAAATTTAATTAAAGCTTGCCTTGCACATGCTATGAGCTGAATTACAGAGCCAAAGAGCAAGAAAGTGCAGTTGAAAGCCAATCCCACAGCTTTCCAGTAAGGACCCAGCAATCCGTCCAAAACTTCGAACCACTAGTAATGAAAAAGACAGTTTGATACTTTTTTTCAGGGAATTTAAAATTGGAATTTTGTTTTCTTTTGATTTCTTTTTTTTTTTTTGAAATGAATTTACCTGAATAACATGGTTCTTGAAGCTGACGTTCTCCTTTTCTTTTCTGGTTCTGTACTCGACGTAAAGAACACTGATGAGATAAGCCGTCCAGCTTCCCAATAAACCGTAGAAAATTTGAAGTAAAATTCCTGAGAGCATACCCAGTTGGGAAAATGAGTATGGAAGTGTTAACAGAACCTGGGCAACCTGCAAAAATTAACATAAGAAGAGATCATTAATTTGAAAAAATTTAGTACAGCAAATTAATTAGAAAAGAAAAAATAAAATAAATTGTAATTAATATTATTAATTAATTTGGGAGGTTGTGGTAAGTACTTGATTGGAAGCACAGCTGAACCAGGCATCATAAACGGAGCCACCATGCCAGAGAATGCTTTTGAAGCTAAAGATGGAGTTATCTTCCTTCTCTTCCACGGCGTCAAGCTCCGTCTCGTTAAAACTTGGGACTATAGTAGCTTCTTCTGCTTGCTTCTGAGGCAACATTCTTCAGTTATCTCTCTGACGTCAAGCTTTTCCTTCTACCAGATCTGCTGAAACACCAAAAAAAAAAAAGTAACAAAAGAATGAGACAAAAATTAAATTAAATCAACCCAAACCCATAATCCTAAATGGGAATTCGAAACTAATACCCAGATGATCTTTCTGCGTTGATTCGAAAACTAATATGTGGAAACTTTAAAAAAAAAAAAAGACTTTTTATCATTTTCTGAAAACTATAAGTTTTCTTCTGTTAACTAATTCAACAAACCAAACGTGTTTTATGTGTTTTCAAAATTTCGGGTATACAAAACTGTATCCAAATTACAAAGCAAATGCATTACTAACCAAAACTACCTAAGAGAAGAAAATTAAAAAAAAAAAAAAAAATCTTTACCTTGTCTTCTCTTCCCGGAATAATAATCTATCTCCTGTTGATATATAATATATTTATAATATTTGAAGGAGAGAATGGAAATTAGAGACTGGAGAAGCTGGATTTTTCTGGGTGTTGATTGCTGCTTATTCTTTCCCTTTTTTGTGAGAAGGTCTTATCTAAGGAACCCAGTAATAGTATACTGCTGGAGGAATCAATTTCTTTATAAATAAGTATTGCAAATTGAATACCCGCAATAAATTTCTTTCTGTAACAGCAAATCCGCTAGTGATAGCCAGAAAAGCCCAATTAATGCTGGCTCTTGTTTTTGGGAAATGAATAGGTGTAAAGCATTTTTGGATTACAAAAATGGAAGGTTGTTGAAACAGAACACAGAGGAATCAAGAAGAAGAAGATGATGATGATGAAATAAAACAGAAGAAGAAGAAGAAGAAGAAGATGTGAAACTTCTTAGTGGATTCGATTCTGTGGTTTCGTCTGGGAGAATAGAGATCTGACGAAATGGACGGTGTTCTGATCAGTAAAGAATGAAAGAAAACTAGTGCGGCTTTTAAAGAGCTCCAAAAAAAAAAAAAAGTTTTTAATTTCCCTCCATTAATTTGGCTTCTTTTTACTCAAAATTTCCATTTTTTTTTTTTGTGAATTTTTTTACTTATAATCAGTTGATCTTTCTCACTGTTCTACTAACAATTATTATTGAAAGCTTTTGTCTGCCAAATGGCTATTATTCAATTGAATTGATTGGTTTAATGTTTGGGTTATGGGCTTGAGCCCGTAAAATTAAGCCCATTTATCGTTAGATTCTCCGCTTAAGCCGAGTCGTGGTGGCGCCGTCACGCCACGCCACGTTGCAATCATTCATGTTTTTAAAGCAGTCACGCACCCGGCGGCGCCATTTGGTTCACTTTACATGGCGGCTTGATGGGCCGCAGCGCCGATTTTCTGTCCCAATTCTCACTTTTTTTTTTTAAATAAAATCTCGCGAGAATTAAGGAAATTCTTGGCCGCCTCCCACGTGTAAAATTTGTAGGGGAGAAAATCTGGCCATTGAGTCACATTCTTTGACTCGGCGATTTAATGAGTCAAGCTTTTTTTTTTTTAATGTTAAAAATCAAAGGAATTGCTTAAACAATTTCATTGACTTATCAAACTTCTCACAATTTTAATTTAGTTGCTTATTATATATTGTTTATAATTTAGATATCAATTTAGCTTTTAGTAAGTAGAGAAGAGAAAATAGATTTATGTAATCAATTTTATGTAATTTAAAAAAAAAGACTTAGTTAAATTGAGTTACTTATTATATATATGGTAAAGAAAATATAATTAATTTTAAGTACATCCTTCATTGTTAAAGAATTAAATTTTAAGTGTGTTTGACAGTTAAGAGTTTTTTTTTACAAAAAAATAGTATTTTATTGAGAAAATATATTTGAGAAAATTTTCTCATATTCAACCACGAGAGAATTTCTTATAGATTGTTATTAATTAATTATTCAGTTAAATAATATAACTTCTTCAAATTTAATATAAAAAAAAATTCTCATAGATGATTATTAGTTAGTTATTCAGTTAAATAACTGTAACTTTTTTAAATTTAGAATAAAAAAAATTTCTCATGAGAAACTTTTTTTTCTCACCCCACTATCTCAAAAAATTACGGTGAGAAAAAAGAGAGGTCGAAAAAATATTTTTATGTCTTTTTCTCATTTTTTTTGCCAACCAAATACTGAAACTCAAGAAAATCACTATTTTCTTACCTACTAAACACATCTTTAAATTTAATTATTGTTTAATATCATTAATTTCTAACTTGAATAATAAAATTCATTAATTAAAAAACGTAATCTTTCATATTGCACGAAGAATTCAAGTACGTTCTTTGTTAGTTAAAGATTATAATTTCAAATTTAATTATTATCAGATATTATTAATTTCTAACTTAAATAATAAAATTCATTAGTTCAAACGTAGTCTTTCAACAGATTGCAAGAAGAATAATATTGCTACGAGATGTAGATTATAAGAATTGTTAATAAAATAGTTCGTATTAATGGATGAATGGACCAACATAGGGGTGGAGCTTATAAAATTAAAATTAAAAATGGCGCCTCATAGGCCACAGAGCCGGTTCGAGTGGGATTTTGTCGGCTCGGTGTGTGTGGGGTGCGATCTGCGGTCCACTGCCGAGGCCGAACCGCACTAACTCAGAACTCACTTCCTTTTGTCCCCCGCCCCCCCTAATCTTTCATTTCTCTAAATAAAAACTTTATATTATAAATAATATGTTTATATTTATAACCTAGTCCTAGTGAAATTGGTGGACCAAATTTGACTTTTTTTGAGAACCCACTCTCTCATTATTTCATTTCTTGACGTAATTACCCTTCTATATGACTTTAATAGCACTTTTTTTTAAAAAGTTATTTATTTATTTTTTTTGTATGACTCACTAGAAATAGATTGAGTTACTATGCATAAAAGTTTCAGAGTTAATTTTTAGTGACGCCCATATTAAAAGAGATTTACTATTTTACTTTTATTAAGGACTATAGTATCGTACCCAAAAATTGTAAAGAAAACCAAAAAAAAATTTTTAGCCTATCTACGGGGACAAATGAAAGTGGGGTGTTATTTATTTATTTAATATATTTTTATTTTTATTTTTATTTGTATTATTATTAAGATGGATGGTGGGTCAGGGGTGTGGTTCACCATTTACAGCCATCTTTTTGATTTTTTGCATGCACGATTACCTTTGGTTTAGTGGGAGATGCAATGATTAATTGCCGGATTTTCATGCCACGTGGAAAATACCCACAACGTGTCCCTCTTGGGCTCTACATTATGTTCCCCCAGTTCTATATCTATCTCTTTCTCAATCACACACTCTGTTTCTCACTACTTGCCCGTGGAACCTAAGTTAAGCATCTCTGGTTAATTAAATTAGTTGAGTTTATTATTGATTTTTAACCTCTTTTGGGCCAAACAATACAATGAACAAAATACTGTCAATGGTTTTGTTTCATAGTGAAATGAAAAAACATAACAACTCTATAAATTAATATTAGAGGTCAAGGGCTTGCCGACTTAAGGTTATGTTTTTGTTTCCTTAAGAAAAGTAAATCAGTTTTTATTGTTGGCTATAACTTCCCCCATTGGTAAGTTTTGTATATTTTTAATTGAAAAATGTTGGGAAAAAGCAATCCTCACCATTTTTTCTAACCTTGTATTATGTGGCATTATATAATGTAATAACTTCTGACTATTTTAAAAAAAAAAAAACTTCTCATGTTGTATGTTGTTGGACCATATACTGAGTATAAAACATGTCAGCTATGTCAGTCTCACTAAGTAGGATGTAATACAGACCAGGTAGATATACTGACTTGTTCTGAACAAAGAATACCGATCTACTCAGCCATGCATATTAAGATAAGGCCGGTCCTACCGGCCTAAACGACATATTATTCGTCATAATAACCAAATCAACATGAGAGAGCTCCAAGTCGACGAGTTGGGATACCGATCTGGATGATAGGTCAAGAACTATAAAACGACAACATCATCCCGATAGGACATGCTGACGTGCCAACCAAAAGCTACCAACCTCTTTTATCGACTATATCTTTGCTTATAAGTAAACAAAATGGAAGACACCAGATCGGTATACCGATCTGATGAGGTCTACGACTCCAAAACAAATGACGACTAAACATAGGTTCAAATAGGGAAAAAGTGTGATTTACTCCTTATTCGACTGTGATAAGGCCTGGAGCTCTACTAGTTCGACTATAAGGCTACTAAGTCATCCTAATCCCGTCAAGGTCACACCAGATCTTCTTAATTCTACTAAGAATCAAATGTGTTTTTCCTGCACAAGAGTAATTTCTGATTCTACAACAACTCTACTATAAGACCAAAAACCTCTAGCCCTCTCTATAAAAAGACCATAATCCCTAAAAAGGAGGTAAAAAACTCTTGACCTGGTTCAGTATCATTAACTCTACGAAGCTCTAAACAAACTTAGGCATTAGAAGGTCTTTGGCTGGCACCACATCGGTGTTCCTCACGACTCAAATCATCAATCTTTGGCAACCTTCTCAACACTCCGATGAGTCCCAGTTCATTTTGTTCCCTTTATCTCGTCGTCTACTGATGTTGGTCAAATTTTACACCAATATATGTAAATAACGCTACATTAACATGAGTTGAGAATTGTGTTAGAAAATAGAGTTACTCTAATATTATTCCTTTTTATTTTATAGTTTTATAAAATTGATAGGTTGGGTTGATTTCCACTATCCTTCTTAATTGATTAATTTGGACTAATTAATAAAAATGTATTGATGCTAATGAATGTGAGATTCTAACTTATATTTTACTTAACAAACCTGTCCAGTTTAGACGTAAAATTATTATTTTAGGCTACATAATTCTAACATGTGATTTTAGGTAATGCAATAACTCTTAAGGGTAATATCAACAAAAAAATGTATTTAAAAAGTGTGTTTGTCAATATTTTTTTAACACGTAATTCAAGATGATTTAACAACTCTTAAGGACAATGTCAATAAAGTGTGTTAGTCAAATATTACTCATTTTGTTGAATTTAGACCATAACTAAGAAACTCATTTCTATTTAAATTTAGAAAGAAAAAAAAAGAATTAATTGGCAAGAAAGGAGGAGTAGTCCCACCAAGAAGAAGCGTGAAACGGTGTAATAATATATATTAACTTGAGTTTGTGTTATTAGGAGTATGGATGGATAAATACATAGGTAGGGCAATATATTGCTAAAGTGTTTTGGGTTCTTTTTGGCATCCACTAAGCTAGAAGATAGATGTAAGGGCAAAAAATGGTGGTGAACTTGAAGAGTGTGGAGCCCAAAACTCACGCTAAGACGGGAATTGCCTTTTGATCCGATCAACTCAATCGCAATTCGCAACTCTCATGAAAATTTCTGGGCACTCGATGCTCGCTTCTCTTCACGCTCTCTCTCACGCAACTGCAAACACTATTCCCGCGTGCCACACGCATGCGCAAGCGCATGTTGCCCATAAAGGTAAGGTTAGAAGGTTGTTCACTCATCAACTTCTTCTTGTTTTATTTTACTTTTTAATTTTTTTTTTTGTATATTAAGAAAAAAATATGATAATCCTTTTCTTCTAAAATGATCTTTTTTCCCACTTAGGAATCAAAGACTTAAAAAGATCAAAATCTACTAGACAAATATATTTAAATTTTTTTAGCAATTAATACTCTTTGTAAACAAATACATTAGAAATTTATAATAGTAGTACTCTTTTTATTTATTTATTTATTTATTTTTGATGATGTTAATTCAATTGTCTTTAAGCTTTACATATAGAATAATAAATTCTACTGAGGAAATTTATGGAACAAATATCTTTAAAAATTTAGAGCAAATACCTTCCTTTTTTTCTTATCATGGCTAATCCCCACCTCTCCCCACAAAAAAGAAAAAGAAAAAGAAAAGGGATAATTGATTGATGGAGTTTGTAGATATATACATTGCATTTGCTACTCTAATTTCATTTAATATTAATGCTAAACTATGCAATTATAATAATCTAAAAGAGTCAAGGTTGACTATAATTTTAACTTTTCCAACCATGTTTGACTTGTATATGACAATTGACAAGGTTCTTATGACAATCTCAAGATAGTTAAATGTATTTCAATTTTGTATATATGTTATGTATCGTTATACTATAGCTCCATTTTTGCCTAAAATGCCCTTGAAAAGTTTACTGAAGTTTTCATTGAAAATAGCTTACTTTTATTATATATATAAAAAGGGTAAAATAGTGATTTGATATCTTAACTATTTTTCACTTTCGGGAGTGGCTACTCACACCAACCATTTTTTTCTTGTCACACCAAAAATAATTAATTTTATAATTATAAAAAATTCCTTTATAAAATGACTTCAACTTATTAATAATTTATATATGTATGCCAAATTCTCTACTTCCAATTTCTAGTTTTAAACTATTATCTTATTTCATTTAAAAATTTTAAAAAAATTATTGGGTAATTTTGCCAAGGTTCGTTAATGATTGTAACGTCCGTATCTTAGGATGACGTCATTTTGACCAGTAGAGTACTCGTATACGTGTACGTATATATATATTTGATGCTCGATGCACGTAAGTTCGAGTGTCTTTCCATATTTTTATGTCGTTTAGAGTGCGTGTGAAGTTTCAGAACTATCGGAGACCATTTCGGCATCGAAACATAAAAAATTGGGTTTTGGAACCACGGAGCGAGCTCCTCCATGAGAAGAGGAGCTCGCTCCATAGACTTAGCCAACAAAAAAAAAAATTCTAGTCTTTGATGGAGCGCGCTCCATGATTGAAGGAGTGCGCTCCTTCAAGAAAAATTCGAAAATCTCATTTCACCGGCTAGGTGGAGCACGCTCCATGAAACCAAAAAAAAAAAAAAGAAGGGTTTTGAGTTGGTGGAGCACGCTCCATGGTTAAAGGAACGCGCTCCTTGCTTGGTAGATTGATTTTTTTTAAAATTTTTTTATGTGGGCCCAAAATGTAACTTAACTTCTATAAAAGCAAATGGGACTTGTTTTACTCATTTTAACACTTTCAAAAGGGGCAAGAAAGCTTGGAGAAAAGGAAAAGAAGGGAAGAGGATAAAAGGGAGAGAAATTGCTAGGGTTTGGTGCATTCTTGCTCAAAATCCCTCTAAAGTATCACATTCTTCCCCATTTTCTTCCATTAATCTCTTTAGAATGTGTATGCAAGCTTTCTTTTGACTTAAGGTTTGCTATGAATCCCGGATTTGAAGGGTTCTTGACCTAAGGTTTGCATGTTTAGACTATTTTAAGCTTGTTTATGATATTAGAGGCCCTCATTGACTTAGAACAACACCTACAATGTGTTTCCACATATGAATCCCAAAATTTAATAAAGGTGGTGGAAGAACCCATTTATGAGTTAGGTCTTGCATGTGTATATGTGATTAGAGGCTATTAGGAACCTATTAATGGTAAAACCCCCAATTTTTAGCAAGAAATTAGAGGGGTTATGTGTATTTGACCTAGACTTAGGATTTTTCATTAGGCTTGCATGTAATATATGTTGAATAGATGGGTAAATGTGGATGTTTGGTAGTCCAATTTACTGATTTTGATTAGTGGAAAACCTAAGTGTAGTGTAATTTTGGCCTAGGCCATGTAATTTAAAAATTTGTAATGAATTTAGGAATTTTGACCTAGTTGATGTCAATTGATGAAATTGACATGAAATTAGTTTAATTAACTCTATTTAAGATTGAATACATTATATATTCTTGGTTGGAATCAACCTATTACATTCAATTGAGTTATGTATGGTTTAATTTAATATTAAGTGGTTTAATTGAGCAATATGGATTTGCTCATGTGTATGACTATTTTAGAATCTTAATTGGCTATGGAATTGAGTTTAAACATGGTTGTTTGACACACTTTTGGACTGATTTTGGTATTGTATAAGCCATGTCATATGCAGGGATTGTGGTTGATCTAAGTAATCCAAGTAGGCCAATTGGGGATTGTGGTGCATTGGGGTGATTTGTGGCATTCTAGTACTTCCTGTGGTCTAATTGGATTGGCTAAGTCTAGCCAATCAAGTTGTGAGTGTTTCTTTACGAAGTCGATCGGGCTATGGGTTTCGCTCATTCAGGCTTTTGGATTGACATTTACTCATGAGGTGTTAGGATTGCATGTGCATGTTTAAAAAATAATATGCATTGTCTTGTTTATGACATAATGCATTATATTTAACATGCATGTAATCTTACTTATATTCATGTTGTTAAATGGTTTTAATGATCTTGAAATGTTTTATCTAAATGCATATATATGTTGCTAGAGAACATTCACTGAGTTTGTTGTACTCACCCCTCATCCTTATCATTTCAGGTTCGGATAAGAAGGGGAAAGGGAAGACTTGACTGCAAAGAATTTTTTGTATTTTTGTTGATGTAGGTGTTAGTACTTTTCTGCATTTTGATAATTTGTACTAATTAACATCTAATGTTTATACTTAACACTTAGATGAGTTGTATTTATGGTTAAATATGATTTTGTATATTTTGGACATTATGGACTTAGAGAAAAATTTTATGATTGTCATTTTGGGTATGTATTTACATTGATGATCTTGTTTATGTCCATGTGTTTGATGTTGTTATTAGGGTTATGGTGTATGTTAGATGAGGCTTACGGGACGTCGTGTATATCAAGGGAGGATGTACCCGGGGTTCCTTGCTGGTCATGATGTCACAGATCGTGGGTCGTGACAATGATAAATACTTAACCATAAATTAATGTTTTTATTCAAAGGTGTGTTTCTTGTTTTAGTAAGCTAATAGATATACCCCACTAAAACACTATCCTTATCCACCTACTAACTTTATCTTGCAGTCCTCACCTAAAATATTACTACTTTTTTTATTGACATTTTTATTACACTTAGTTTGTTAACATATTGCTTTTTAATTGCATAACATTCTGTACAATATAGCATTGTCGACCTTATAGTAACTCTATACGATTTTTCCTTTTAACTTCAATTTGATGCACCTAAATGCATGGAATGTAAGGTTTACAACTCTACAAATACTCAACGAATTTTTACAAAATATTGTACTATATTTGAATACTTACGCCACCTTTGGTTATTGATCATTGGAAATACCCATGACTTTGACTTAAAAACAGGTTGGGGATTGAAGAGCCAATGTACAACACATTGAGCTCGTAGTTGAGAAGATGTAGTGTTTGATCTAACTATAAAAGCTTGGATATATAGCCAATTTAGTATTAATGAAAGCTCTAAAACTTTAATAAAAGTTCTATTAGCATTTATGTTCACTTGATGTATAAACCTAGTGGGATGGTGTCTGCTTAACAACTATAACATTTAGGTCAAATGATTTTTTTTTAATATCAAATTGCTTTGGTCTTGAAGATCTTATGCTTAAACATCCTTATAAGTATATACGTGTTTCTCTCATTTTGTAAAAGTCATCCTTTCACCTATATTACAAGTACTTTGATTCACATAAGTAGAATTATATTTTCTTGCTATACATAGTGTTTTGGCGTTTAGGGTTTAGCTATAACCTAGATGAAGTGGCTTCTAACATATCACATTTTTTCTTTTTCCGTTGTTTTTTTTTTTAATAACATATCACCTAGAGCCAGCTTGGCCACTCTTGTTCTCTAAAAGGAGAATAAGAATTAGGAACTCATAAGTACATATATCAATTCATAAAGAACAAGTGGACCTCTGAACAATAAGTGAGCTTTTAGCCCGGACAATGTTTAAAAAGTATACTTACGCAACAGATAAGGGCTCATATATAGGTCCATATATACTATACACCTCGTTCCTAATAATATTTATTTTCTCACCCATGGAAAATTTTATCTTTGCCCACCAATGTGAGCAAAATGCTCTTGGTCATTTGCACATATTACATAGATGGAAACCCAAAATTTCTCCATAAACACAATAATAAGGAATTTAATTATAGAGAAAAAAGGGCAATAATTTAGATGGTTAGCACTACTATATATATATATATATACTTCCTATAAGCCTGACATTCATAGGCATAAGGTACCATTTGGAAAATGTTATTTGATTGTCCATTCTAAGTTAAAAAAAAAAAAACCTTTTGAAGCATAACAGATGGCATATGCTATATACCTTTGTTGCAATGGCACCCTTATTAAGGACAATATTATCAATGCATGCTAAAGTCTTAATTGCTTGTCCTTTTCCAAACCAATAGGATTTTACTTTTTGGCAGATGCTAGCATACTAAGAAACAAAATGAATCACAAAACTAAACTCAATTAGAAAACAAGAAGTTTGTAACAACAAAGTTTAAAGTCATTAATTATATTGATAGCAAATGGGGACCCATTTAACTGATCTTTGGCAATTTAATTATAACTGACAAATGACCCATATTATAGAATCACTACTATATAGCTAGCTAGTACTCTTCTAACGCTATTCAACTAGCTCCTTTCTTTTAGAATGCTCCCTTTCAAGGTACCATGGCCCTAAATACTGATGATTCTTGTACTAGCGTTACAAGTGGTAATGGTGGTGTTATAGATTCTTCTAGCAATTTGGACTTGACTTTTGTAGGCAATATCATGCAATAATATTCCATAGTTATGACACTAGGAGGCTACAAGCCTACAAGTTTAGTATTTAAGAAGTCTCTTTGTAGCTAAACACCCGAGGTGCTAAAAGTGCTAAACAGTGTATTCATACATTGTTGGAGGATTGCATTAATTAGTCCAGCATCTAGCATAATGGAGACTTTCAAATTTAAAAGGTGAATGCAAATAAAGTGACATTTCTAGGTAACATTTATGTAAAATATATTTTTATTAATGTATCGTTAAATTATATTGAATAATGCATATATCTTTACATGAATTTTTTTTTTTGGTATGCTATATCTTTACATGATTTAATGCAATTAAATAGTGTATTAAAGGTTATATTTCTATTATATCAACTAAAAATTTCAATATAGCATTACATGATTTATAAAGATTTGGGCTTGTATTACATGAATATCGTGATGCGCTGACGTTACTTCAAAAGAAAATACACATTTTAACTTTAGAAATGA
Source organism: Paratinospora sagittata (assembly GCA_035771175.1). Taxonomy (NCBI): domain Eukaryota; kingdom Viridiplantae; phylum Streptophyta; class Magnoliopsida; order Ranunculales; family Menispermaceae; genus Paratinospora; species Paratinospora sagittata. The sequence goes on from CM069609.1 coordinate 27,737,412, forward strand.
ACTTGAGCTAGTTCTTTGAACAATTATACAAGACATACCCATATGGATGGATAATTTTTTTTTGTCATAAGATTACATAAAATTCTCATTTTTAAAGTATATCCTCCTAAGAACGACATGAATTATACTAAAGAACGCGAAAACAAAAAGCATTCTCTGTAAAGACAAGATGGATGAACAAGTCCTAAATGAAAATAAACAAAGCTCGAAGACAAGCAGACAAAGTTCTTGTAATATTGGCCATAAGCCCACAACCAAACCATAGAAATCTAACAATTATGATTGTCTTATTATTTTTGTTGGTAATAGAAACTTTAATTAAATCCGTCCCACTTATGAAAGGAGAAAGGTTTTAGGGGTGGTGCCAATTAGCTCCGCAAAGGCTGGTTGGCATTTGAATGGATAAATTGAAAACGTGGAAAGGGCAATATAATTTTTGACAAGTCATATTCAAAATTAAATGAAAAGTGGATTGGAATTTGGAGGGACGCTGCTGAAGTGCTAAGATGCTCGGCTTTACGGATACACAAGCACGTGAAGTTTAAGAGAGGCGTTCATAGCGATCGATGGTTGCGGGCCTTGCGGCCTTCAGAGCTGCGCACACTGCCCTCACGCGTGGCACGACTGCTCGCTCCATCCGAATGCTAAGACAATCTGTGTCTGGATCTAGCGAGCAACATCAGAAGAGAAAGAATAGAAAATAGAGTGGATTTCATGAATCATGTCAATGTACAAGGTTTAATTTCTTTGTTCCTTTTAAATAAATAAAAAAAATCTTCGTTCTTCTATCCAATCACATTATATTATAGATAAATGTTTAATGCATATTGATGTCATTTTTCAACTCTTGTTGAATATTTTAAAAATGTCTGTATTAAATAATATTCTCAAATATATATATCACATTACTTTGTATTATATCCCATTTAATTAATAATCAATTAAAAGTAGGTCATCCTTTGACAAAAATAAAATAAAATAAAAAAATAAATAAAAATAAGTCATCTCTAATTCTAAATTGTTTCTACAATGAACTTACTTTACAAGTAATTATAGTAAAAGAAATATCTATTAGGTATATTTCCAATTATTAGACTTTCAAACATGCTTATTATGAATATTTTGAAATAAATCTTTCTACATCACCCATAAACGAAAGCTGCATCAGTACAGTTGCCTATGTCTTTTCACCAATCATAGTATCCACTAAATTACATATACTTATAATGTGACAAGTACATTTACAGTTCTTTCCACTGACTACATACCAACACCCAAGAAAAAAATATAAATAAAAAGTTCTTTTTTGTTTTTTAATTTCTTTTTTTTTTTGCCTTTTCTTTGTATGTTGAGCAATGAATAATAAATGTAATTGTGTAGCATTAATGGAATACCCACTACTATCCTAAAGCTATAAAGTTATGTGATCGACGGCTTTGATTAATCCTATAGTTTCTGAAAGATTTGGGAATAAATCTTTCAAAATCTTAAAAAAAATAATGCGTATTGACTATCACCATTACAATACCTAGTTTCAGTAGTACTTTTCGAGGTGTCAGTACTTTGACCGGCAATGCTTGCTACATTCACTGCAACTATTGTTATTTAATTTTTTACATTAATATTTCCGAGCTTCCAAAAAGATTATGTCAGCCATAGAAAGATCAAAATTAGTGGGATCATTCGATTCTTTTCCATGGTCTCACTAATTGCAATACAGGCTGATTCATTGGTTGGTAAAAGGTAGAAAAATAATTTAATTATTTGGAATTAGATTATGTATACATATCAAAGATTTTAAAAATCCTTCTTTGACTACTGACGATCTTATATAGAAATTAAGGTAGCTGACGGGATGGTCAATTATTAAATCATGAAATAAGGTGAATGTATGATTCAAAATCCAATAAAATAATAGATTCTATGGTTATTATTCAAATAACAAGATTATCTTAGCCTGATTTTGTTTAATGATGCCATTCAAGAAAGTTTAGAAATAAAATTAATTAAATATAAAGTTATAAAAGTGTTAACTTGTGAAGGGGCAAAACAACTATGTAAATAGAATCAAATAATAAAATAATATGGTGTATATTAACTCTACTTGCAACCTTTAAAAAAATAAAGATTGATGAAAAAAAAAAAATTCTTATTAATATATATTTTTACTCTCTCAATCTCTAACCAAAGTAAATGTACAAGAATAAGCAATTTTTTTTTTTTGATTCATTATATTAGAGCTTAAACCTCTATTATAAATAAGGGTTTATTTTAAAGTAAAATTAAAAACTAAATAAAATTACTAAGTATTAAAAAAAAAAACTTTAAAACAAAAAAAAAACTAATGTAATTAACTGACCCAAGTTCTTATTATAATAGAATATCTTATATTAATTGTCTGATGAAAAAAATGACTTCATTTTAATAAAAAAGTTTACATCAATTACAATCTAAGAGGTGTTTTGATGGAAACTAATTCAAATAAGAAGGGCACAAGGGGGGGCCTTTGGTTTGGAAGACAAATACCAAATAGTGAACATGATAAGACCAATATGAAAGCAGCCCTTATCGCACATCCCCATTTAGCATTCTCTTCAAAATATCTCGTCAGTCTTTGTCTCTCACATGTCTGCTTAGAGGGGTGAGTTAGTGCAGAATGTTGCCACGGTATGAAGTGGAGAGGAGGCCTTTGGTCTCCTTATTTAATGGGAAATATTCAGATACCCTTCCCATCAATCTATTCAATTATATAAAACCTTCTTCCATATTCTTATAATATAAACCAGGACTGGGAACTGAGAATCATGCCACCATGACTTAATGTCACAAGTTTGGTTACAAGTTGAGGAAAGTGAAATGACCATTAATGTCTCATTATGCTTCCAACTTGAGGTTTATTGATATGAAATTCGTCCTGAAAAACTTTACAAACCTAGTTTGGTACTATATTTTCATGTCGTCAAAGGGTTAATGACACTTGTTATATAAATGTCTCCTTAATCAAGTTGTAGATCTTGACGCAACGGTTGATGTATTACTTTATTGTAACCTCAAGAGAGGTTACCGAATAATATTTGAAGATAACTTTTTTAATACGAAGGTAAGACTGTGTATATCGTCTCTTATTTATATTTTGTAATGCAAGAGCTTCGTTCACATCATTATCATTTAGTATATGGTAGTGAATCTTCTACATACATATAGGAAGAATTTTTCTTTGTTATATACAAAATCTGGGTCCACCCACCAAACCAAATTGCTTCGAAGGGAACAGAGTCCAATAAGAGATGGTGACAAGCCCATAAAGAGCCAAATTGGAGTTGATGCCTTCTCCTTACAGCTTGGCTAGCCATTTTCTTAGCCTTCAGTCTGGATCATTCCTTAGCATTAATGAATCAATATGCCAACCCCTCCACCATATCTTCTCCATGTCCTTGTACCATTGAGCAAGATTTATTGGGCAGCCTAGATCTCATGTAATTAAGTAGTGATATACTATCCTGCTTAACAAACTTTAAGAATAAGTGTAAGATTTTATTTTAAAAGGACTCGTAATAGGGTAAGATCCAAAGTTATATTTCATGTGCTCTTGCCCACATTTGACGGAAGACTATTTTTTTTAATATACAAATATTTGACGTAACAATCAACTCAACTTAACTCATCTATACGCCTTTTACCTAATTATATGAGTCGGCTACATGAATCCATTTTTCTACTCCACTTTATCAAAGGTTAAGTTAGTGCACATATTTCACAATAATGACATAAATTATATTCAACTCAACTTAATTAAGCCTTTTCTAAATTAACTACATAGGGGAGACATACGCGCACATACACACATATAGCAAGTCTTGATGTAAATTTATAAAAAGTTAAAAAAAATACATAAAGCATGGTATAGAATGTATCATTGAAAAGTACCTATGGTGGTTCAATATATGATGTGGGATTTTATTAAAAAAATGTAATATTATCATTAAATCCTTTTAAAATTTCCCTGTTGCATTTGTTACTTTTAAAAGAGTTTTTATCATAAGGAATTGTACAAGTATTGATACTCTCCTTGTTGAAGGAAATGGTTCCAGACCTATTGTGTTAGTGGGATCAAGCATGTGCTACAATAGATTCAAGGTTAAAAAATAGCAATGAAAATTTGTTCAAATTTAAATAGACATAGCATGAATACTAGCACAAATAATTCTATTTAGGTCTAACCATTTGTACAATATAGGCATGTAACACCCCGTATATTCGGGTCAAACATAATCGTTGACTAATATGTATTGTAAGACATATTTATACGCATACATGTATGTATATTAACCTTAGAATGATAAAAATACATGTATAAGAGGACTAGTGGTACACTAGAATTGTAACACCCCATAATTTTAATTAAATACATACGTTGAACTACACGTATATCGAGATATATAATATACGTATTTTATACGTAGGAGCCAAATATACGTGTGCATGATGAGTAAAGAAAGAAGATGATACCTATGGGATCATCTTATATGGGTGCTTACAAGTTAAACATTGGAGTTGATTTAAATTGATTAATTTATGGGGTTGGTTAATTCAATATGTGGATTGAGTGTATAGAAGAAGAGGAGGAGGAATGAAGGAAGGAAAAATAAAATACTGTTCATTTGCTGGTACTGTTAACCGAACAGTACCGTGAACAGTACTCTGGAAAGAAGACAAAAAAATAAAAATAAAAAGAAAGAAGTTGCTGAAAGAAGCAGAGAGAAACAGAGGAAGAACCGAGAAGAAAGAAAGAAGAAGAAAAAGGGGAAACGCGGGATTCGCGCGAAATCGGGACCTGCGGTAAGTGATTTTCACTCTATTTCTTCGTGAAATTACTATCTAAGTTAGATGTAACGATATTATGTGGTATATAACGGCTGAGGTACGCTCGGTATGAGGTACCCATCACATCCCGGGGGTACTAGACACTGCGGTGTGCTGTGTACTGGGGTGTGACAAGAATATTATTTGAATCATTAGAGGTTCAACACTTAGAGAATTTCAATTTTGGAAGGCAAGGAGCGCGCTCCAGTGATGGATTCCAGAGAGCATGAAATGCTGACTTTTGCAAGAAGCGCGCTCCTGGGAGGAGAAGTCCACTTCTGTGGTGAAAACTCGAGAGCAGTATTTTTGAAAATTTTCAGAGAAGCGCGCTCCTATGGGGGAGAAGCGCACTCCTCACGGGTTTGGCAGAAATTTTGTTTTCTGGGCAAAGGAGAAATGCGCTCCTTCCCTAGAGAAGCATGCTTCTCACTGTCTAACAAAGTTTTTAAAAATGGATGGTGAGATGGTGTGCATGTTTTTAAGAGGAATCTCTCAAAATTTCCAACATATTTGAGTTGTTGGAGTTGAGGAAGAGCTGAAGAACGAAAAGGGAAGATAAGGAAACGAGTTTGGAGGATCAAATCCAAGGTAAGGGCTTGTCTTTTAGAGCTAAAAATTTAAGATTTGAATTCCTTTTACTTTACTGAGTTGTTCAACATACTTGATTTTTGTAGAATTTCAACGGTTGGTTTGGATGATTGAGAACGAGAGTTTGATGTTGGATTTATGATGATGTGATGTGCAATTGAATTGTAAGTATTTCCTTGATGTTATGCAAGTGATTTGAGGTTAAAAACCTGTAAAATTAAAGTGTTTCAATGGTGGGAAAGTTCCACCCCAACGTTCTATTAATGGTAAAATTGATGGACTTAAATGGGTTTTGTTGAAAGAAATCTAAAAATCTGAATTTGGTGATTGGTGAAATGGTCACAAATGACCTGGTTGTGCTGGAAATATGCATGTGAGTGGTGTAAAGTGGGCAATTGTCTTAGTGTTAGTGTGCAAACCATTGTGAGTATTTTCTTTGACTTGATTCTTTATATGATATTGTATATATGTGCAAATGATCTGATTGTAAGCATGTTATGTATTAAATTGATTATTGTATTTTATTGTAATTCATGAAATGTTTTAGCATTGGAGCATGTTAGTCTTGCAAAGGCAAGTCAAACATGAGTTCATTTTATTGGAAATTAGTCCAGAGTGAGTGTTATAGGTAACCTTATTGTGCAGTGAGCTGTCCTAACTAGGATTATAAATCCTTGGGATGACTTGTATTGAGTAATTAGAGGTCGTGACTACCTTGTAGAGGTCATACAAAGGGTTAAACCCGCTCTATTACTTAGAAGGTGAGAGATTGAGATTTCGTTGATAACTTTGCATGTTTTGTTGAAAATACTGCATGAAATCCTCAATGTATATTATGAGCATGTATATGTTATTTGAACATTGCACACGTGTTTTGATAAGCGTTTTAAGGCTTTAAACTCATGTTTACATAAATGCATATAAATGCCATTATAGAAAATATTCACTTAGCATGTTGTAGCTCACTCAATTCCCTCTAATATTTCAGGTAAAGATTCCAAGAGTAAAGGAAAGGCAAGAGAAGAGTAGAAGACTCTTATATTTTTTTTCTATTTTGATGTATATGGAGGACTTGGGAACCTGTTTACTTTTGTTATGTATAATTATCATGTTAAGTATATATATTATCAGTTAGATGAGTGGAGTGGTGATATGGTTGTGGTTTTGTGGATGGAAAATGGAAATGAGAAATATTAAGGTATCATGTGAATATGATGATGGTTATATGGTTATGTATGAATATGTATACGTGTGAATTGATTTGATGTGGTTAAGTTTATTTGTGATATGTTCATATTATGGGGACATGCTGATGAATTTTTTTTGGAAGTGTGTATTTGAAGGATTATGTACTTGTATGTACGATGTATAATACTCTGTGCCAGTTATGACGTCATTCTAAGAAGGGTGCATCGTGACAAAACATGTACATTTTGTAAATCAATAAGGCGTTTTTAGCTATTTTTATGTAAGCACAAGTTTAGGTCTTATTAATCCCATGAGGGATGTACATTAAGTAAATCAAGAAGCCTTATTTTGTGAATAAGGATGACAAAAAATCGAATACAGATAGGTATGGATACAAAAAACGCTTCATACTATCGAAAATATAATATATTCGTACTCGACCCGCTTTAAAAAATAGACAACAAGTATTCGTCTTTACCTGTATGTTTTAAAAATCGGGTAGCCTAGTTTTATCCGTTTTGTCCGCTTTTAGTAGCATGTACCTAACAAATTCTTGAATATTATACTAAACAATTTGAAATCATGTGTACTTAATGACATAACATTAAATAAATTCTATGAAGTTTATAATAAATGCCAACAAAAATAAATAATCATTTACAACCATGACAAGTATAGAAAGAAATTTCAACTGACTTTTCATTTACTAGCTATTAAATGTCTTTGTTTATTTTTTTATTTACCAGCTATTAAATGTCTTTCTAAAAGTCCAACTTTCAACTTGATTGGGAAAACAAAGAAATTAAAAGGGTAGTAAGTTTTAAAATATGGCTTAGGGAATGAGTATCTTCAAAATTAAAAGCTATAAAATATTTATTTATTATTTTATTACCCAAATATCTATTTGATTATTTATTACTTATTGTATAATTGTATTCAGTAGCAACCGAGAACTGGGTAGGCGGGTACCCAATTTTTTAAGCTCCTGTCTAGACCTGACCCGATTTTAAAAATGAACACAAATTTCTATCCGTACCTAGTTTTGCTCTTAAAATTTTTTGTTCCTACCTGTTTCGAAACGGGCCGGACGAAGGGTCTGGGCCCATTTTTCCCCCTATTTGTGAATCAATATGGCTTACAATTCAATTAAGGGTTTAGCTAAATCCACCCGTCTTTTCCTCTCTGTTCACCCACTTGATCAAAAAAACTGAAGAGACAAAAAAACCCTCGTGTGAAATTACCAAAAAGGACATTAATAAACTCCTTAAACCCTCTCCCTATTTCTTCACCCACCCACTTTCTACCCTAAACCCTTCAACCCTTCAACTCTCCAACTTATCTCAATATTCAATTTTGTCATTTTCTTGTATTTTTCGAAATCAAAAGCATACATTTTCACCATTTTGAAGTACTGCAAAAACATACCTAAAATCGAAGAGAAAAAGGGGGCAAAAATGAGTTTGGAAACCCAGAAAAATCACCCATGGATTGGGTGTGTCCAACCCTGCGTGGGCGGACATAATAAAGTCTGTCCGACCCTAACATGTCGAACATATCTCCTCTGTTCGGCTCATCATGGTCGGACAAAGAAAGAAAAATTAAGAAAAAAAAAATGCATTGTCCTATCCAACAAGGTCAAACACACCTCTTTATGTCTGACCTATCGTGGTTGGACATAAAAAGAATTGTCCAATCTTATTGGGTCGGACGTTTCCAAATTAGGCGTGCAGAAATGGGTTGCCGAAACCCATTTCAGCCGCTTCAGTTCACCATTTTCACCCATTTTTTTTCGAAAAAATATGCAAAAATATAACAACAACATATTGAAATCTACTTAGAACATGTAAAAATTATGTTTTACTTACCGATTTGTGATTTAAGATTTGGCTTGAACCGGTTTGAATTAGATGCCTCAAAAACCCTAAATAACCCAATTTTTTTGGAAGATTTTGCTAAGTTGTTGCTCACAAACCTTCATAATGTTATTTTAACCCTTTGAATGATTGAAAAACTTGAAGAAATGATGAATCAATGGAAAAAGAAAGAAAGAAAAGAAACGAGAGAGAAGGGGAGTGTTGGGGTTTGAGGAGGATGAAAATGAGAGGGGCAAAATGAGAATTTGGGTGGGTGAAGAGAGAAAGATTGTTTGGTTTTAAAATTTTAGGTGGGTGAAGATAGTAAGTGGGTGAACAAAGAGAAAATGGTGGATGGATTAATTTAGGGGCTTCTTAAATGGATATTACATGCTTATATCAAAGGAGCTGGAGCCTTATGGCCCAAGTGTGCTAATGGGCTTTTGAACATTGACTTATTTAATTGGGCTTCAAAAAGTTGGCTCTAACCTGTTGCCTGTTGGATTGAATGGGGCTTTAAATTTAATTGGGCTTCATTAAAATTTCCAAAAGGCCAGATGTCCTATTGGGCTGAGATCTTCCGGGTTGAGTTCAGTATCATTCAACTGCCCGACCCGATATAATCATGTCCGATTATCAACCGTTGGATTAAAGCAACAAAACTAAGCCGTCGGATAATCTACATTAGGTCATTTCCTGAGTTGCTCCCCTATATATAGCCACCATTCACCGTTTGCAACTTCTTCTTCTCCTATAAGTTGGTCGCTAGGGTTAGAAAAAAAAAGCAGTGATCTTTGAGGTTAAAGTGACGGTTCGACTGTCCGCCTTGCGAAGCTCCGCTTCTTCTTGGCCCTCGTTTTGCTATATCTTCTTCATCTTCTTCTACAGTTTTTGTGTTTAGGGTTTTGTGATTCTTTGGTTTTTTTTTATTATTTTTACTCTGAAACTCCAAAGTCTTATTAAAGAGAGAAATGGCGATTAAGACATCGAAGGCTGAGAAGAAGATCGCGTACGACAAGAAGCTGTGCCAGCTTCTGGATGAGTACAGCCAGATCTTAATCGTTGCGGCTGATAATGTGGGGTCGAATCAGTTGCAGAACATCCGAAAGGGGCTTCGTGGAGACTCGATTATTCTGATGGGGAAGAACACGATGATGAAGAGGACTATTAGGATTCACTCTGAGAAGACTGGCAACACTGCTTTCCTCTGTCTCATTCCTCTCCTCGTTGTATGCTTATTGATCTTCTCCTTTTGTTTTGCTGATTTTACATATTTGTTCTTGTGTTTTGATTTGACTGTGAAGGATTTTTTGTTAATTTTTAGTTATTTTTTTTAAAATATTTATAGGGGAATGTTGGGTTGATTTTCACTAAGGGAGATTTGAAGGAAGTTAGTGAAGAAGTTGCCAAGTACAAGGTTTGTGTTTAATTGGTATTCCTTATTTTTATAACTCTAATTGTTTCTTTAAACTATTTTCCCTTGATCTTTATGGCTTAATGGGTGGATTCCCTGATTTTCTGAACTTAATAATTACTTGACAAATTTATTGTATTATTTTAGGACGTATGAGGTGTCTATATAGTGTTATATTTTTTTTAAAAGAATATATAATAAGTGCTTATAATGAAATGCTGTTGTTTTTAATTTCTGATTATTAAATCTTTATTAATGATTGATGGGTTCTCATAGGATAATCACTTGATGAGACAGGGGTTCTGTAGAATTCTTGTGTTTTATTTTGTATCAATTTCCTCTTTATTTGAGCTTTTGGCAGTGATGCAATAACTAAATCTATGATGAAGATAAACTTGAAAATGAATATTCAGTTTTATAATTTTTCCAAGGTTGTATGGAAAACATATCTTTGTAGGCAGGGTTGCAAGGGAATCTAAAAATCGTTGTAAGGTTTCTCTCTTCTCATGAGCTTAATTTTCATATATTGTATTTGGGAATTTGAATTATGAGCTTCATGGTAATTGTTCTAGTTGTGTAGAACAAACTTTATAATCTGTGTTTTTTAGTCTTTTATATTGTTTCAAGGTTGAAACAAACCAAGTTGAGTGATAGTATATCACTTGTGATGAAGAGAACATTGGAATAAGTTCACCGCATTTGTTATATTTGTTAATATTTCCTATCAAAAATTATGGGAATCAATGTATTGGGTCAGAGAGCTTGGATTAGCTTTCATGGGCTTTTAATACAACCAATCATGGGTAGGGGCTGATGTGTTGTGGCTACTTCAAGACCCAATTGAGCCAAAGTGGTTGGTGTTCCCTCTACACTTTGGTTGGTTGTTTTTTTTTTTGCTCAAATTTGACCAAATCTAAGCTGTGTCCATCCTGTTTGGAAGGATGTTGTATTTAGATCAAGCAGGAAAGTAACTGTGGTAGTGAATAAACTGTTTGTGACATTTTTTCCTTGTTTACTTGAAAATTTTCGTTTATATTTTGATATGCTTTTGGATTCATATATGGTATGCTGTTTTCTTTCTATGTTATGGATTCATAGGGTTTTAGAATAAAGAAAGAACCTTTCCATAGTAATCCTTTTCGATGCGTTTGCTTGTTTTGTCTTTATAAGACGTTTCACTTGTAAATATTGCAAGTGTATTTTTCTGTTTCTGAACTTGGTTGGAATTCCTCCCTGCTCCTCTCAACCTAAAAGTTAGCTCTATGGGCGTGGTTTAGTTAGTCCTATTGGTCTCAATGTTTAACATGTCTGCTGCTATGAACAGGTTGGAGCTCCTGCTCGTGTTGGCCTTGTTGCTCCTATTGATGTTGTTGTTCCACCTGGCAATACAGGCTTGGATCCTTCGCAGACTTCCTTCTTTCAGGTTTGTTTCAATTCTTCTCATCAGTGCTGTTTATTGGTATCTTCCACTGTTGGCGTAATTTCCTCTGACACGTTCCTACAATTTTTAGGTGCTGAACATCCCAACCAAGATTAACAAGGGTACAGTTGAAATTATAACCCCTGTTGAGCTTATCAAGAAGGGTGATAAGGTTGGGTCCTCTGAGGCTGCATTGCTTTCCAAGCTGGGGATAAGGCCCTTCTCATATGGTCTTGTTGTTCTCTCTGTTTATGAAAATGGCTCTGTCTTCAGCCCTGAGGTGCTCAATCTCACGGAGGATGACCTAATTGAGAAGTTTGCTGCTGGAGTCTCCATGGTCACTGCTCTTTCACTTGCTATCTCATACCCTACCATCGCAGCCGCTCCTCACATGTTTGTCAATGCATACAAGAATGTCCTCGCCATTGCAGTTGCCACTGACTACTCTTTCCCCCAGGCTGAGAAAGTGAAGGAATATTTAGCGGTATATTTGCATACCCATAACTTTGGAGTTACACGTCTATCATATTTTGCTATCTTTCATTTATACCCCCTTTCCTTTTTTTTAATTCTTTTGATTGTATAATTGTTCTTTGCTCTGTAACAAATGCAGGATCCTAGCAAGTTTGCTGCTGCTGCACCAGTTGCAGTAGCAGATTCAAGTGCATCTGCTGCACCTGCTGCCAAGGAGGAAGAGAAAAAGGAAGAACCTGCAGAAGAGTCCGATGACGACATGGGTTTCAGTTTGTTTGACTAAGTTCTTTCTGTAATTTAGTAGGGCTATGACTCATTTATATGGTATGTTAGGTTTGCGAGAGTTCTGTGGTTTCTTTAATTTCGTTATTTACAATTAGTTCACATGTTTTTTAGTTGTGTTGCGTCGCTTGAATGCTCGAGCATTAGAAGTAAGATGAATTGTTTGTTGGTCGGTACATTTTTTCCAGTTTATAAAATTGGTATGTTTACACGAATGCAACAATTTGTATTCGTGCCAGGAGACAGCGTATGCAGTATCTGGATTCAAGTTTCAGTAGTAAATAAAAAAAAAAAGATGGGAATATTGAATTAAATATAATATATCAATAAAACGCAGATGCCAGGAGACGTCATGCTTTATATAACCTAATAAAAAGTCCTGGTGGTGTATAATAAATTGAGAAGAAAGCCATGGCTCATGGTGGGGACAGCTGAACAAAAATCATGGACGGATGAAAATAAAATTAGAATTAGCTTTGGTTATCAGTGCAATGCTTGAAGATTGTAACTATATAAGTATGCAGCATTATTAGAGTGTGGAAATGGGGAGAACAAAATGGAAAGACAGCTAATATTTTAGTTTGGGTCGGGTCGGGTCAGGTTTTAATTAGGAAGGGCTTTGGAAAAATATAGGTGATTTTTCATAAATATGGAAAAAAAATCTTAGGCTTTATATATTTGTATTGACTTTTTATTATGAACGATTTCTATGGATAGATGCTTTGAACCTTGGGCATCTAGTGACAGTGAGAACCGTTTCATTTGGTCTCTTGAACCAAATGACATTTTCTTTTGTAAGTATTTCATGGATCTCTTAATCGACGATCCTTCAATACCTGCTTTCCCATCGGCCTCTTTTATTTAGGCTTCTTGCACATAAAAAGATTTGCACTGTTGATTTGTTACTTGCAAGGATGCCCAGGCATATGTTTTCTCCCCATTGTTGTTCTCTTTGTTACCAGGACGACGAGTCAATTGATCACTTATTTTTTCAATGCTCCTTCACTTGAGGGATTTGGAGGAGATGGGAGAATTTCATGACAGGTTTTTCTTCTCCCCAACTTTTTGATAATTTCTTTCTTGGTCTCAAAAAGCCCCGGGCTTCTAGGAGGTTTGTCGATATATATATATATATATAGTTGTTTATTTTACAGTTGCTTGGTCCATTTGGAACGAGAGGAATGCTAGAGATTTCAGTAGCATTTCCAAATGGTCTTTTGGGGTTGGGGGGTCTTCTAAGGTTGTACCAGCTTCATGAATTGGGTGTTCTTTGGGAGGAGGTTACAGTATCTTTGAATGGTTTAGAAATTGGCAATGTTTGCTGTGATTGTTGGTTTTTTATTTCGTTGTTGAGTACTTCTAATACTCTATTGTGTTGTAATATTTCTTTCTTTCTTTTCTTTTGTTTCTTCTCAAAAAAAATAGAAGAGACTTATTATTCTAAAAAGGTTTAATACTACCTAAGAAAACTATAGTAGTAGATGAGGATGTTTTGTTAATTACCCAATTGCGCTTGTGGGTGGAAAAGGATTTGCCGAAGATGCTGCTTACTTCTACGATACATTTTAACTCTAAATGTGTTGTTGTATGTATATAATAAAAGTATTAAATCTATCTATACTATTATGATGAGATTAGGTAGTTGACCGTGAAGATATTTTTCTACCTAAAATGCCCCTATATAATTTATCTTTTTATTTATTTTTATTTTTTAAAAAACTAATTTTATTATCAATAGCGGTAAATTAGTAATTTTTCATTTAGGGCCTACTTGGTTCAATATTTAAAAATAGTTTTTTAAAATATATTTTTTTAAAACAATTTTTAAAGTACTTTTTTCATAAAATAAGGAAAACAACAATTTCTCGTTTTCTTCACAAATCTTGAAGATGTATTTAAAAGTTGTTTGTTTTCAAAAATAACTTTACCAAACAAGTTTTCAAAGAATCTTTGTTTCAAAAATAAAAAACTGTATTTAAATTTTATACCAAATACGGCCTTAACTACTTCTACAGTTTTTCCCACATTCCCTATATTTAGGGTGCAGCTCTTTGACCATCATTTTTCTATCATCTCACTGACCTTCTTTTCATCACCCATAGTTCTTCAATTGATTTCTTTGTGCACCACTATTTTTCATCTGCTTAATCACTTAAATACTTTTCTCAAACCCATGGCCATAGCACTCTCACTTCCTTCTTCCCCAACCCTTTCCTTATGCTTTGATTTTCTCACTCGCTTGAATTTTTCCTTCATTTTTATCATCATCATGATCTTCTTTTCTTATTCTTCTTACTTTAGGGCTTTTTCCCTCATTGAATTCTTCTCAATCTTACAAATCTCCGTTAGTAAAAACTTCTCTTTTAATCTTCTTATGAGGTGAGAAATTGTCCATTAGCCCTTCCTCGTCTAATTTTCTTGCAGGAATTAGATTAATTCAGAGATGATCTAGTGCATATCTCACATCTTTGAAGGTTAATTTGCATCCTATACGTGTCTCAATTGTCACTTCACCCATGCTTATAATTTTGGAAACTCTATTGTTTTCCATTCTTACAATGCCAAAATCAACATTTGTAAGAAGTGAAAAACTCCATGTGAGATGTAGCATGATAAGATGCCCCTTTGTTGATCACCCTATTTGTTATGTATAGTGTGTGGCTCGGCCACTTTGTGGGCCCGAGAACTTTTTATTTTATGTGTTTCTATTTTATTATTATCCTTGACTATATTGGTTTTCTAGACTGAGTAGGAAACTTTCTCAGTCTAAATTAGGAACTAAGTCTAAAGCTCTCTATTTTGTACCTAGTATTGAAGATTGAAAGGTAAGAGTAAAAATAGAGAGACATTGTGAGTATTATATTGGATTCTCCTAGATTAGTAAAATCTTCATTTTCTGTAGACGTAGGCAGATCTTCGTTGAACCACGTAAATCTGTGTGGCCTTTTTGTTGCTTTGATTTGAATCTATGCGTGTGCGTGTTTCTATATTTATTTTATTTTGTAAATCTCAACAAATTGGTATCAAAGCGAAGTTTCTCGTAAAAGTGCAAACACGTGCTGCTCGTTGATAACCGTGGTTGATCGCGACAGAATATTTATTGTGGACGATTTCGATTTTGGTATGGGGCTGTTATGAAAAAGCTAAACAGGTGAACTGATGCAAAGATTACGAAAGATAAAAATCGTATTTGCACTAGTACACGTGGAGGAGAAAGAAGCTTAGGTTTAAGAAAAGAAAAATACCCATTAATCTTTAGCTATTAAATAAAGTTGGGACCCATTAAATCTTTTTTTTGCTTTACTTTCTGCAAGCAAGTACGAGAAATTTTATTGTCGTTGTTGTTGTTGTTGTTGTTGTTGTTGTTGCGCCATAATACCACGACGAGTAATCAACGACACATGTTATTTCTTTGATATTGGGGTCGTTCGGAATCGAATTTCAATTTTGTTTTTTGTGATGTGATCGTGTCGACGAGATCTATGTAGTCACTAGAGTTAATCGTTGATATGACTGCAAAATATAAGGTTGAGAAGTTTAACAGAAAGAATGACTTTAATTTTTGGTGGATTAAGATGCGAGCTTTGTTAGTACAAGACGGGCTGCAGAAGGCGCTAAAGGGAAGAGATGCATTGTCTTCAAGGCTGACAGAAGAAGAGAACAATGAAATCATGAAAAAAGCGTTTACTGCTATTCTTTTATGTTTGAGAAATGAAGTCATGCGAGAAATTGAAGAAGAGACTAGAGTTGCGGGTTTGTGGTTGAAACTGGAGAATTTGTATATGACAAAGTCTCTAACAAACTGACTGTATCTGAAAAGCAGTTGCACATGTTGAAGATGAAGGAAGGTGAATCCATGAGAGAATATCATGATGAGTTTAACAAGATTCTTATAGCTTTAAAGAATGTTGGGTACAAACTCAGTGATGAAGACCAAGTAATGTATTTGCTATCTTCACTACCGAATTCCTATGAGCACTTTGTGGATACTTTGATCTGCAGTAGAGACACCCTGGCTCTAGAGGATGTCAAAACAACTTTGAACCCGAAGGAGTTGAAAAAAATGGTTACTGGAGAAAAAATATAAAACTTAGGTGAAGGCTTGCCGGCTAGAAGTAGATCTCAACAGAGAGGATCCAATGGTCATGAAGGTAGATCCAGATCAAAATCAAAGGGGAAAAAATTAAAGTGCTTTGAATGTTACAAAGAAGAACACTTTAGGAAAGATTGTTCAGAGCGCAAAGGAAAAGAAAAACATAAATCAGAAGATTCTAGTAATGCAACAGTTGTAGAGGAAAAGTTTGATAGTACTAACGTTCTTCCAACCACTGTGGGATGCTCAGGTGACGAGTGAATTTTTATTCAAGTTGTTCTTATCATATGTGTCCCAATAGGGACTGGTTTGCTTCTTATCAGAGTATGAAGAACGGTACTATACTTATGTGGAATGATATAGCCTGTAAGATAGTAGGGATAGGAACAATGAAGATTAAGATGCATGATAGTGTTGTGAGGACTTTGACAGAGGTCAGACATGTTCCAGAGCTGCGCAAGAATCTTATTTCTGTGGGTACCTTAGATTCACAGGGTTGCAGGATTCTAGCTGAAAGTGGGGTTCTAAAGATAGTCCGAGGTGCATTGGTGGTTATGAAAAATAAAAAAACTTGGTAACTTGTATGTGTTATCATGGCATACAATTATAGGTGGTACAACGATGTCTACATTTTCAGATAGTGGCTCAACAGATACTCAGTTGTGGCATATGCGATTAGGGCATATGAGTCAAAAAAGACTTGAGGTGTTGAGTCAGAAAAGCTTATTCGAGAAGAATAAGGTTGAATAGTTGGACTTTTGTGAGCATTGTGTGTTTGGAAAATAGTGCAGAGTTAAGTTCAACAAGGTAGTTCACCACACTAGAGGTGCTCTGGATTATATCCATTTAGATGTGTGGGGTCCTTCCACAGTTCCCTCATTTGGTGGAGTGAAGTATTTTGTTTCCTTTATTGATGAGTTTTCACATATGGTCTAGGTGAAAATACTGAAAAGTAAGGATGAAGTGTTTGAGGTCTTTAAGAAATGAAAGACAAAGGTTGAGAAGCAAACTGGAAGAAACATCAAAAGATTGAGAATCGATAATGGTGGTGAGTACACCAGTAAAACATTTTCAGAGTTTTATGAACATGAAGGGATTGAGAGACACTTCACTATCAAGGGAACACCACAACAGAATAGACTTGTAGAGAGGATGAATCACACTCAACTAGAGAGGGCGCGGTGTATGTTATCCAATGCTGATTTGGATAAAGAGTTTTGGGCAGAGGCGGTGAATACAACTTGTTTCCTCGTTAATAGATCACTATCTAAAGTTATTGATTGTCAGACTCCACTTGAGTTATGGTCTGGTAATGTTGCTAATTACAATTCTTTGAGAGTGTTTGGATGTCCAACTTAATATCATGTCAGAGAAAGTAAGATTGATCCCAGAGCCAAGAAAGCCATATTTCTGGGTTATGTAGATGGAGTAAAAGGATATAGTTTATGGTGTCCTGATTTGCATAAGATTGTGATTAGCAGGGATGTGACATTCGATGAGTCTTCTTTGATGTCTAGTAAGCAGATGAATTCTCAGGAAGAGGATAAAAGTGATTCTATGCAAGTGGGGTTCAGTACTCCAGGAGAAAAATTCAAAGAGTAATGTGGAAGAGACAACAGTTTGAGCCAGTGAGCACCACTAGGAGCAACAACAGTCTTTAGTTAGTAGCAGAGCTAAGAGGACAATTAAAAGACTAGTTTGCTATGGGTTCGAAGACATGGTAGCATATGTATTGACAACGTATGAAGATGATCCTTCCACTTTCAGGAAGGCAATGAGTGACAGTTGTTCTGAAAGATGGAAAGAAGCCATGGAGGATGGAATTGACTTATTCATGAAGAACCAGACTTGGGAACTTGTAGAGTTACCAAAGAGTCAACGGACTATTGGGTACAAATGAGTGTATTCTAGGAAAGATGGTCATCCAAGATCATACAATGTGAGATATAAGGCAAGATTGGTTGCCAAAGGGTATGCTCAAAGAGAAGGCGTGGACTACAATGAGGTGTTTTCTCCTGTTGTGAAACACACTTCTATTAGAGTATTGTTGGCGTTAGTTGCATTATTTGACTTGGAGTTGGAGCAATTAGATGTTTAGATAACTTTTTTGCATGGGGACTTGGATGAGACAATTTACATGAAGCAGCCTGAAGGCTTTGAGGTTGCTGGTAAGAGTGATCATGTGTGCAAACTGAAAAAGTCCTTATATGGGCTTAAGAAGTCACCCAGACAGTGGTATAAAAAGTTTGACACTTTCATGATCAAACAGGGATACATGACGAGCAAATATGACAGTTGTGTCTACTTTATGAAGCTTTCAAATGGCTCTTATGTTTATCTACTCTTGTATGTTAATGACATGCTAATTACTGTTAAGAGCATGAAAAATGTCAACAAGTTAAAATCTCAACTGAGTCAAGAGTTTGAGATGAAGGATTTGGGTGCAACTAAGAAGATTCTTGGTATGAAGATACATAGAGAAATAAAAAAAGGGCAAGTTATATCTGTCACAGAGGAAATACCTAGAGAAAGTTCTTTCAAGGTTTGAAATGGAGAACTCTAAGCCCGTGAGTACTTCATTGGCAGCTTATTTTTGACTTTCAACAGATATGTCTCCGAGCACCGACGAGGAGCGTGAGTACATGAGTCATGTTCCATATGCTAGTGCGATGAGTAGCTTAATGTATGTTATGGTGTGCACTAGGCCAAACATTTCACATCCAGTGAATGCTATTAGTAGATATATGGTGGATACTAGAAAGCAACATTGACTGACAATGAAAAAGTTGTTGCTGTATCTTTGAGGTACATTGGATGTAGAATTGGTTTTCCAGTGGGACAGTGATATAGGTTTCGTTGTCAGTGGGTATGTGGATTTTGATTATGTTCTTGATTTAGACAAGTTGCATTCCACTGCAGGGTACGTGTTCACTTTGGCACGTGGTCCTATCAGCTGGAGGTGTATGTTGCATACTACAGTTGCTTTGTCTACTACTGAGGCAGAGTATATGATAGTGACAGAGGCAGTGAAAGAGGCTTTATGGCTCCGAGGTTTGATTGGTGACTTGGAGATTACCCTGGAGAGTGTACCAGTTCATTGCGATAGTCAGAGTGTCATTCACTTGACTAAGAACTAAGTGCATCATGCCAGAACGAAGCATATTGATGTTTGTTTCCATTTTGTTTGTGAAATTATCGAGGATGGTGAGATTTCTTTGCAGAAGATCAGTACCAATGATAATCCTGCAGATATGCTAACAAAACAGTCCCAGCGGTCAAGTTTGAGCATTGCTTAAACTTGATCAATATCCTACAGTGTTGAGCGCCTCGAGGGGCGCATTTATAGATGTTGATTGGTTGATTGGCTAGTGGCTTGTGATGGTTCTCGCCAAGGTGGAGATTGTTATGTATGGTGTGTGGCTTGACCATTTTGTAGGCCCGAGGACTTTCTATTTTATGTGTTTTTATTTTATTAGTTTCCTTGACTGTATTGGTTTCCTAGACTAAGTAAGAAACTTTCTCAGTCTGAATTAGGAACTAAGTCTAAAGCTCTATATTTATACCTAGTATTGGGGATTGAGAACTAAGAGTGAAAATAAAATAAAAAACAATGTGAGTGTTGTACTGGATTCTTCCAGATTAGTAAAATCTTCATTTTCTGTAGATGTAGGCCGATTTTTGCGGAACCACGTAAATCTGTGTGTGTTCTTGTTGCTTTAATTTGTATTTGTGTGTGTGCGTGTTTGTATGTTTGTTCCGCTATGTGAATCTCAACGCGATCTTGACACATTATGTTGGTGCACACATCTTCACAATTGGAGAATAATACAAAATCTCTATCTGCAACAACTGTAGTTTTTTTTTTTCGTGCTCTGTATTATTCATATAACTTTTTTGATCATTTTTAAGTTTTCTACACTCATTCTTGTGGTGACCGTTCTTCCCACAGTTGAAACACTTCACGTCTTTCCTTCCTTTGGATTTGCTCTTAGACCCATCTTTATAGTGATTTCCCTTTTTTCTAGTTTTCCCGTGCTTCTGTGTGACAAACGCCTTTGAAAGAGATTGACATGCTGCTTTTCTTCTAATTTCTTCATTCAGGAGGCGGTGTGTCATCAGCTTAATGGATAAGATCCTTTTGGAGCGGAATTGCTTAGAGATAATGTGAATATCTTCTAACTGTCTGGCAACGAGTACTAGTAATGCTTGCAATTCACCTCCTAAATTTAACTTCATGTTAGATAGTTGATTAATAATTTATTGGGCCTATCAAAGAGACATTGGTGAAGTGATTAGGCAAAGGGACAAGTAACTGAAAGATTGTGAGTGTTAGAGTACTGGTAAAATATAGGTTAAGTTTTATTATATTAGAGTACTTATTTATATTATGTGCAGTTTAATAATTTTGTATTTTTTACATTAGTTCAGAAAATCTTCCACTATAAAGAATAACAGGTTACAAATTTTATAAAACTAATAAGGGGATATTAGACCTCAAGAGAAAAAAATCTCCTGGACAACAAAAAAAAACTCCTTCCCTAATGATAGGTAGATAGATAATCAATTAACTGAAAAATAATCTCGTCAAAACTACATTTGAAAAAATCTAGAATAAACCACTTTGAAGAAGAAAAAGAAAAAAATTCTACTTAATGTTGTGGATAATGTTTACAACTTCAACTTCTCCAAAAACTTTTTCTTCTCTTTCTTCTCAATGACTCAGCTTCAAAGATTGATTATTTGATTTTCTATTCTGATGCTCTTAAATAATAGCCCTTACTCCCTTGTTATATATGAGGCTAGACTGTAATTAGGATTAAAGCTAGAGAAGGAAAGTATAGTAGAAAATATAAATTGAGTTAGAAGGAGAAATTAATTAAAATTGAGAAACTAATAAAAATTAATTCTAATAAGAATTGGGAATAAAAAAAAACATTTTTTTTTTTGTAAAGAAAGAAAATTATGTATTAATCATTGATAAAAAACGTTCCATAGATGCACCATTCTGCAGAAAACTATTCCAGCAGCAAGAGGAACCATTTTCAGAGGCCATCCTGACCAAAATATGTGCAGCAACATTGTTGTTTCTTGGTACATGGGAATATGACAGTATACCCTGAAAACTATTACCAAGACTGCCGATATCCTGTAAGATAGGGGCCGCATGCCCCAAAAAGCTTTTTGCATGGATTAAATCCTGAATCACTAAAAGAGGATAAGAGCAGATAACCAAGGAGACATCTAGAACTGAGACCTGGGATATGCCGCTAAGAATGTCCCTTGCTTTCGAAACCTCCACAGAGAGCGATTTGCTTGCAAACCAAGATTCTGCTTGTCTAACTCGACCATCCGGATCAATGAGGGCCTAACCAATTCCAGTACACCTGGAACTAGGAGACCACACAACATCTGTGAAGAGTTTCCAACCTGGAGCAAGGGAGCTGCTCTCCCGGTTCCTGATACTGCCACTATAATTATCTGACTGCGCTGCACCACTTGGACTAAAAGCTTCATGAAAATCTGCGAAGGACTTCATGGTCTGTTAAATAGTCACAAGGGGGGAAGGAGCAGCATCTTGAAATACTTTTTTATTCCTAATCTTCCAAATATGCCACAACCCAAACATTACCCAAACAAAAGAGTCTAAATCTCTGTCCCTACTCCGCAATGATCTCCATAAATAATCCCAAATGCCTAGAAAAAAATCCTTCTGGAAAATATTTAAATTCAAACCAAGGGGAGAACCATACCAAAAGGCTTGGGCAAAAGGGCACTTAAAGAAGAGATGAACATAATCTGCTATGCAAAAGCCACACATGGGACACTCTAAGTCAACATCCATGCCTATGCGCTTCAAGGAAGATTTAAGGGGAGGGAAGGAATTCATTGCAACACTTCCAAAGAAAAATTTTGATCTTACCTGGAATCTTGCATTGCCAAATGAAATTCCATGCATCCTCATTATGGGCTTGAAGGCAAAAATCTCCACGTGAGGACACACCCAATCTCCCATTTTGTCGAAGCTGGACAACATAGTGATATCCTAATTTAACATTGTTTGATCCAGATTTTGAGAAATACCACACAAGCTTATCCTCCATTCGAGCTTAGCTAAGAGGGATAGAGGTGATCAACTCCACCTCTTCCATCGAGAACAGAGACTGCAATAAATTTAGACTCCATGAAAGCCCATTTTCATCAAGAAGGTCTGCTACCCTCTGAACTATGTTTGATCTTGTAGATAGGATTTTAAAAGTAATAGGCCTAGGAAGCGGTCGATCACGCCAGATATCAACAGATTGACCAGTAACAATGCGCCATCTAAGGCCATGACATAGAAGCTCCCGGCCCACCAAAATGCTCCTTCACCCCCGAGAGGGTCTTCTTCTAAGATTTGCACGAAGAAAGTCTGAATTATGAAAATATTTTGTCTTCAACCACGGGCGAGGGAGTAAGGAAAGAAAATGAGGCGGCAGTCTTGCTGTAACACCCCGATTTTCAAAACTTAAATTTCAAATAAAATAATAAATATTTTAATTTTATAAAAAAAAATCACTGAAAATTGAGATATTAACCGTATCCGTCTATCTTAACCCATAATTATTATATAGATAGTAAAATTTGCAACACTATGAATTTGTATTCTTCTAACCAACTTACTGGTTAAGATAAACGAATACCCTTTCATCTTCATACCCATCTTCATCTTCATACAAGGGTATTTGTCATTGTCCATCCATTATGGACACCACATTTAAATATATTCATCAAATAGAATTAATGAATTAAGTCCAAGACATTCACACGTGAAATAAATCACAGGGTCTTTACTAACCGTAATAATGTTCATTGAATTCCGATTATCAATACAATCCGTTCAAATAATAAACTTTTAAAAATCAAATAAAAATATTCAGTCTTATCACCATAATACTAATAAATTAATTAACCCACCCCTACTACTCTGAACTACATCACGAACTCGCGATTTTATCTCTTAAGTACCTGCATATGAAAAATAGGGGTGAGTTTGAAAGCCCAGTGGGTCATCTAAATAATTCACAACATTTTATCATGATACATACACAAAAACATTACAAACAAGTTTCACACATTAATCGTTGCAACATTAGATTGTTTAAGTCGAGAATTTTATTACTTTCTAAATCACGTACCTTTAGAAAATCAAACACAGGGTGGCGCTACCCAAAAATTAAAAACTCGTTGGCGATATTCATCATGAATAACTGCCCCATAATAAACATTGGCGATATTCATCATGAATAACTGCCCCATAATAATCAATGGCGATATTCCTTATAATAACTACCCCATATGTGTGATTCTTATCTTAATTGTATTCTTTAGTGATGTCACACCATACATACAAGCTAAGTATGATATTAATTGTATTCACAAGCCGTATTCAAATTTCACTACACATAATATCATGTCACAATGTCAAATATAATAGTATTAACGCATAAATTTTACTATGCTAATATTCTCAAGTCATGTATTTCATCATCAGGCATTATAATATACAAATGAATTCAATTACCACATGAATTGCATGCATCCAATTATCATTTGATCAGAACAAAAAAATCATGCTGACACACATATCATCATAGTTAACAAACACAACATGGTATATATGAAATCATGTAAAATAGACATGCAAGAGCAATCCAATAATACTATAGACCTAATTAATTTAACATTCATATCTATATTTCAAAATAAAATATTATGAAGGCATAAAATCATCCCCACCTGAATCGTTAAATTCCAAATCACTTAAATTCCTCGTTACACCTAGTACTCAACCTGTACACGTATATTACGTTTGTTAATAAAAATACTCATAAGAACGATTATGAGTGTAGAAATATATACATATATATAGTAGTGGGATGTTTAAACAAGTATATATATATATATATATATATATAATAACATATTATAATGCCTTGTGATATGATATAATGATGTGTATGGTATAACATGGCATAACCCAATATGTGGTATATATATAAGGTGTGGTGATGTGTGAAACATTTTGAAAAGGTGTGATATACAATATAATCTATAATAGGTGTGCTGTTGTGAGACGTTTAAAAATCAAAAGGAAATAGGGGAAATAAAGAAGAAGGGAGCGTGGAAAGAAATGGCGTTGATGGTGGTGAGTTGCAGAGAGGTGGTGGTGGCGATGTGCCGCGGAGAACAGAGCGAGCAGAGAGAAAATGATGGGAAAAGAAAGAAAGAAAGAAAGAAAAGAGAGAAAAGAAAGAAGAGAGAAGAGAAAAAGAGAGAGGAAAGGGGAGAAGAATAAGGAGGCAGCCGTGTTGTTGCTTATGCTGCTTCCATGGCAGCCGAGAAACAGAGCATTGCCATGCTCTGTTTCACTATCTTCTTTCCGACTATTGGGCCACGTTCACCGGTGGGAAGTCGTCCTTATTTCTTGTAAACACTCACTTCATCAAGAAAGATAGAGAGAAGGAGGAAGAGAAATGGTTGCTTGTTGTTACGTTAATGGAAGTGAAAACAAGGGATAGCTATGGTGCGAAGAGAAAAAGAAAAAAGAAAAAAAAGGAGAGGAGAGGTTGCTCACCGTGGGTACTGCTAAGGATTCTTGCCGTCCTTCGGGCGCTTCAGTTACTGGTTCGTGAGAGAAGAAAGACAGAGAAGAGAGCGGAGAAAGAAGAGAGAAGCGAGAGGGTTTCGAGAGAGAGAGTTGAGTTTTTTGTGCGATTGGGTTTCGAGAGAGAGAGTTAGGTTTTTGTGTGATTGGTTTCGAGAGAGAGAGTTGGGTTTTTGTTCGATTGGTTTCGAGAGAGAGAGTTGGGTTTTTGTGCGATTGGTTTCGAGACTATTGGGTTTTAGCGATTGGGTTAAGAGTCATGGCGGGAGCGAAGTTGCAGAGCAAGATTGCAAGCGAGATTGTAGGCGAGAACGTAAGGAATCATGGCGATTAGTTTCCTTGATAAGGAAGGAGAGCCTGGGATGTGCGTGCGGAAACAGATCGTGAGCTTCGAAGAACAAGGGATGTGCGCCGGACGTTGGAAACAGATCGCGGCTCCGAAGAACAAGGGATGTTCTCGATTGCGATTTGGAACCCGTAGAACGCGTGAGCTTCAGCGATTTGGACTTCTTTCATGAATCTGGAGGCTAAGTTTTCGAGGGCGATGCCGTTGGAGGAGGCGAAGAAGGCGAGTACGTGAGTTTTTTTTTTTTTTTTTGAAGATATTTGGAAAAAAGGATCGAAGATGAGAGATTTTGAATTGAATTGGGAAGAAGGGTTTAATGATGAGCATGTAGATATTTTTAGAATTTTCAGGGGATTATATTCTTCCCGCCTTAAAAGAAATTTCGTCCCGAAATTAAAGTTTAAGCTTACTTACTTGATGATGTTGAATTTTTTTTTCCACTGCCGACCAGTTGTATCTCGAAACCTAAAACGTTGAAAATATTCCATTAGCAGTCTATCAAGTTTACCAACCCATTGGTGAGTTTGAAGAAAGAATTGATAGCACGCACATAAAATAGAGTACTATTAATTACATAGAGTGTTCTTTGAAATAAGTCGGCATATTTGGTCTTCATTTCACTTTCAGGTTCCCAAGTGGTTTCTTCAACTCCATGATACTTCCACAACACTTTAACTAATGGAATGTCTTTGTTCCTCAAACTATGAACTTTCCAATCTAGGATCTTTAAAGGTCATTCTTCATAGGTGGCATCAGCTTGTACTTTTACTTCTTTCCAATCGATGGTGTGGGAAGGGTCTGGTTCATATTTTCGCAACTTCGACACATGGAACACGTTGTGGATGGCGGATGAACTAGTTGGCAAGTCTAGTTTGTAAGCATTCTCGCCATTTCGATCACTAATCTTGAACAGACTGATGAATCACGGTGATAATTTCCCTTTCTTACCAAAACTCGCGATGCCTTTTTGAGGGCTTATTCTCAGAAATACCTTATCACCTTTTTGGAACTCTAAAGGTCGGTGCCTCTTATCTGCGTAGCTCTTCTGCCTACTCTGTGCAGTAACTAGTCTTTTCTGGATCAACTTCACTTTTTCGTTCATCTCAATTATCATATCAGGTCCTGTAAGTACCTTATCTTCCCAATCGGCCCAACACAGTGGTGACCTACATGGTCGTCCATATAGGGCTTCATATGGAGCCATTTGTATACTTGCCTGGTAACTATTGTTATAAGCAAACTCTGCTAGGTGTAAGTATTTACTCAAATTTCCCTTGAAATCTAGTATACAAGCTCTCAACATGTCTTCTAGGATCTGAATAACTTTTTCGGATTGACCATCTGTCTGAGGATGATAGGCGGTGCTCATGGTTAATTTGGTTCCCAATTCCCGCTATAAGCTCTGCCAGAACTGAGATGTGAATAAGGAATCCCTATTTGACATTATCGATTTGGGTACTCCGTGTAGCTTCACAATCTCTTTAACATACAGTTCGCCCAGTTTACTAATCGGATCTGTGGATTTAATAGGTAAGAAGTGTGCCACTTTAGTAAGTCGATCCACAATTGCCCAAACCTTATCCTCACCTTTCTGATTTCTAGGAAGAGCTCCGACGAAATCCATTGCTATGTTATCCCATTTCCATTCAGGGATTTTTAAAGGTTGTAACAATCCAGACGGTTTTTTATGTTCGGCCTTAACTTGCTGACATGTAAGGCATTTAGACACATATTTGGCTACATCTCTCTTCATACCTTTTCACCAGTAGTTTTTCTTCAAATCTTGGTACATCTTATCTCCACCAGGATGTAAAGTGTATTTAGTCTGATGTGCCTCATCAAATAAGATCTTTTTAATTTCCTCAATTCTGGGTATACAAATTCGATTTCTAAATCTCAAAAACCCTTCTGAATCGATCTTGAAAGTTGCATTTCCATTATTGGCTCTTGCACCTGCCACCCATTTTACCAATTTTCTATCCTAAGCTTAACCTTCCTTAATTTGATGTAGTAGGTTTGGCTTGCAGCTCATATTATATAAGAAAATCTGATTTTTACCTTTTTGTACGCCTAAATCATAATCTTCAATCAATTGGTACATCTGGGCTTTTTTTGCATCGTTCTTATAAGATTTTCGACTTAAAGCATCGGCGACTACGTTGGCTTTCCCTGGGTGATAATGCAGCTGAAAGTCATAATCATTCAGCAATTCCATCCATCTCCTTTGCCTCAAATTTAGCTCCTTTTGTGTATAGATGTACTTCAAACTCTTATGGTCAAAGTATAGATCAAATTTCTCAACATAAATATAGTATCTCCATATCTTCAAGGAGAATACAATAGCAGCCAAATTAAAGTTTGAAGTATAAAGATGATTTTTTTTTTTTTAAAGATATTTGAAAAAAGGGATCGAAGATGAGAGATTTTGAATTGAATCGGGAAGAAGGGTTTAATGAATGTATATATTTTTAAAATTTTCGGAGAATTACCCTTGCTCAGCAAGCAAGGCTTCGTTACGGCATTCCAAATTTAAGCCCAACCCACCATCTGCTTTTCTTAACATTAACCTCTGCCACTTGTGCCAGTGAATACTTGTTTTGTCCTTACGGGGACCCCACCTGTATCTTACAAACTTCTTGGATAATGCCTGAGTGACAGTTCGTGGTAGCTTGAAGACGGCCATTAAGTATGTAGGAATCGCAAGGCCCACAGCTTTTATCAAAATTTCACGACCCGCTAAGAATAGGAGATGTTCCTTCAAATCCATGACTTTGGAATTTATCTTGCAGCCCAAGTTAGCAAATATTTCCCTTTTGCTTCTACCAATATCGTTAGTCGCACCAAGATAGGCCCCCAAAATTAGAAAGTGGTTTTTAAGTTTGTTGGAGGTGAGAATTAACTTTTCAAAATATGTGGGTCCAAGAGGATGACTGGAATTCAACATGGAAAGTTTCGTTGAAATGCAATTTCTTTCTCTAATGGTGCGCGGGAATCTTGAGATAACATCAGGGTGCATGCAGCGTTGATAATCAACCGCGTTGAAGAATGCTGAGTTCACACCATTATGATTTGTACTTTGTTTTCTTTTTCTTTCACTAATAGATACGTTACACGTACTCACGTACAGTTATGCATGTGTGGAAGTGGAAATTTCACTTCTAGCTGCTGTTGGGTCCATTTCCACTCCGTCCAGTCCAATATGTCAGAAGTCTTGGAACTTAGTTATACGTACTACTGATGTTTGCCTTCAGGTTTTCATAATTAGCATCATCCCATTGCAACATATTTTATTTAATCTTTTTAATTTCTACTGATCCTTAATTCGTCAACATAATGCAGAGGGCAAGGGGTTTAAAGAAGCTCTTTTTCTTTGCTCCCACAAAGAAAATCCGAGATACCGGGAGTTCAGTGCGCTGTGAGACACCGGAACGTGGTTAAATGGTTCCGATACCGTTTAGTTTTCAAGGTGTTAAGGGCATGTGTTTCAGCTATGTCAGCTATTTTCTGTTACTGATGTATAGGTGTCTGTGGGGTAGTTTAGTCTTCTTTATAATGTAATTAGTTAACTTGATTATAGTTAATCTGTAGTTAATTGGTTAGTTTGGTCTATATATATGGATGTAATCACTGTGGTTAATTCAAGAAAGATCAGATCAAGATTTCATTGTTCTCTGCAAAACTCCCCTGTTCTTTGTTTCATCTTTCTCTGTTTTTCTGCTGTGATAACTTGGTATCAGAGCCAACTCTTCATTAATGGCGACTCGATCTTTCACTCCTTCAGATGGATCTTCATCCTCTTCGATCCAGAAAGCTTTTCCGATTTCTTTCAACTATTCTCTTTCCGTTAAGCTAGACAATAACAATTTCTTGATTTGGCGCAAACAGATTCTTGCAACAATCAAAGGCCATAAGTTGCAACGATCTCTTCTTGAAGATCAAATTCCTCCAAAATTTTTTACCCTTGCAGATGAAGAGTTGTATCAGATTAATTTGGACTTTCAAGATTGAGAGCAACAAGATCAATTGCTCATGTCATGGATACTTTCGTCCATGACAGAGAATATCCTTTCGTGCTTGGTTAGTTGTGACAATACGGCTAAAATCTGGAAGACTCCTGATGTGTATTTCGCATCTCAGATCAGAGCAAAAATATCTCAATATAAACACCAACTCCAGAATATCAAGAAAGATGCATTAAGTATGAATGATTATCTTCTTCAAACTAGAAACTGTATCAACCTGCTGTCTTTGGTTGGAAATTCTCTCTCAATCAAACAACATATTGATGCAATCTTTGAAGGACTTCCTAGTGAATATGATACTTTCATTTTGACAATCGAAGCACGTAGTGATGACTATACTGTTGAGGAGATTGAGGCACTTCTCCTTGCTCAAGAGACGCATAGAGAAACACACTAAGAATCTGATTCTGCACATCACATTGCCTCATCTTCTCAGGCTCTTCTTGCTACTGCTAATAAGTTTCAGTCATATGGTAGAGGTTTATCTCCATCTGCACCTTTTTCGCCCTTTTTTCGACCAAATGGTGCACCAGGTACTCATGGTAGAGGTTTTTCTCGAAATACTTCTACAACTAGAGGTGGATCTACTCAAGGGAGAGGTTTTGGACGTGACTATTGGAATCAATCAAAACCACAGTGCCAGTTATGTGGTAAATTTGGTCATCTTGTGATCAATTGTTACTATAGATTTGATCAGTCTTTCAAAGGACCTACTCAAGCTCACACAGCTCAACTTCAAAGTTCCTTTGATCCTTCACATTCTGCTCTTACTCACAATTTTATTCCTGATTCATCTTGTGGGGACCACCCATGTGGCAGATCAGGCCTGCGCGTGGGGACCACCCGCGTGGCAGACAAGGCCTGCGTGTGGGGACCACCCGCGTGGCAGACAAGCCGAAAGTATTATTATTATAATATTAAATATATATTATATTTAATATTTATAATTACAAAAATGCCCCTGAATACTCTTATAAATAGAACCTAACTTCATTCTTGAAATTCATTCATGTGAGTCAGAGAGTTCTATTATGAGAGATCTATTTAAGAGATCAAATCTGTAAGATTTATCTAAGGGTGTAACTTGTAATCTCTGATAATACAAGTTTGCTGTCTTCCGTGACCGTAGGCAATTTGCCGAACCACGTTATATTTGTTGTCTTGTTTTTCCCTTTCATACTTTACCATGATTACGCACAACACATCTATGGGATTTAATTCTGAAGCATTTCTTGCAACGCCAAGTCTTATTGATACCCCGACTCCGGTGCCTCGAATCACATCACAGCTGATGAAGAAAACTTTTCTCATGTGGTTGATTACTTTGGGCCAGACCAAGTGCACATAGGTAATGGCCAAGGGCTTTCTGTTAAGCATATTGAATCTTCGATGTTTTCTTCTCCATATTGTGATCATTCACTTGCCATGAACAATCTACTCCATGTTCCAAAGATAACAAAAAATCTACTAAGTGTCTCTAGATTTTGCTTAGACAACGATGTCCTTTTCAATTCTATGCTGATTCTTTTTTTGTGAAGGATCGATCAACCAAGGCTTTACTACTGAAGGGGACTCTTAAGAAATGGCTTGTACGTTTTTTTCTCAACACAGCTTTCCCTGCCTAAACAGCACAATAAGCAGCAGCAATCGCTTCCAGCTACATCTGGTACGCATTTACATTCAACTTGTATGTTCTCTACTTCCTCTTGCTCTCTTGAAACTTGGCATAGTCGCTTAGGACACCCTGCTGATCGAGTTGTAAGAAGCATACTATCTCATTGTAACATTCCATTTGTCAATAAATCCTCATCCGTGATTTGTTCATCTTGTTGCTTGGGCAAAATACATCAGTTTCCATTTAGTTCTTCTACTACTGTCTATGATGAACCTCTCCAACTGATATATATGGAGTTATGGGGGCCGCCACCTGTTGTCTCTTCTAGTGGTTACAACTATTATATTTGTTTTGTGGATGCTTTCTCTAAGCATACATGGATTTATATGTTGCGGCATAAGTCGGATGCCTTACAGACTTTCATTGATTTTAAGACTCAAGTTGAATTACAACTTGGTCTCACGATTAAGGCTATCCAGATTGATGGAGGGGGTGGATTTCGAGACTTTGCCAATTACCTTACTAAGCATGGGATTCTACATCAAATTTCTTGCCTTTATACACAATGTAACGCTCGTACCTTAGGATAACGTCATTTTGACCTGTAGAGTACCCATATACGTGTATGTATACGTATATGAAGCTCGACGCACGTTGGTTCGAGTGCCTTTGCATGAAGTTTCGGAATGATCGGAGACTCGTTCGACATCGAAACGTGTTGAAAACGGTGTTTTGGATCAGCGGAGCTCGCTCCATGGAGGAAGAAATTTCTGTCCCCGATTGCATGAATTGCTTGATCGCACAGATCCGTGGTCCGATTGAGCTAAAATTTTGTCAACTTATTCTTCTCTAATAGATATTCATTATGGACGGTGAAGATCTTGATCGGAGTTGTCTACTGTGAATTATAAAGCTCCAAACACTATTTTTCGGATTTACAGATTTTCTTGCGCAGTTTTGATCAAATGGTTGGATATCGCAATCCCACCGTCGGATTGCGCTGAAATTTTACGAGAATGTTGGTAACTGACTCATAAAACGTTTTAGACAGTTAAGATGTTAAATTGATGAGTTATTTGCATAAAATTTAGTATCTAAGTGAAAAACATTACAGCAGAAAAAAATTGTTTCTTTTGTTTAAGTGTATTTTGAGTTATGGGCCCAAATTTTTTCATAAATACAAACCAAAACAGGATTTTCTCACACTTGCTCATTTTTCCACCTTCAAGAGTGCTAGAGAGCTTGGAGAAAGGGGAAAGAAGAAGAGAAGAGAAAAAGAAGGGAAAAAGGAGGATTTTGGGTGGATTCTTGCTCAATGATCATCAAGGTAATCATTTCATTCCCATTTTTCTTCCTTCCATCATTCTCTTACAAGCATGCAACTGATTTTTTCGACATCGGGTTCTATTGAATCCCGTTTTTGAAAGG
This sequence comes from Paratinospora sagittata, assembly GCA_035771175.1. Lineage (NCBI taxonomy): Eukaryota > Viridiplantae > Streptophyta > Magnoliopsida > Ranunculales > Menispermaceae > Paratinospora > Paratinospora sagittata. The sequence continues at coordinate 27,769,642 of CM069609.1, forward strand.
GTAATAGAAAATCAAAGTTGGATATAGGTCTTGAAATTAATATATGTGGACCTAGAGTGTATGGGGAGTACTCTAGAGGTGAAACCCCCAATTTCTAACAAGAAATTAGAGGGGTTTCATAGACTTGACCTAAAACTAATGTTTTGACCTAAGGTTTTCAATTCAGATTTCTTGTGATTTGTATGAAATTGATGAGTAATTATAGATGTATGACACTCTAAATTACTGATCTTGAATAGGGGGAACCTAATTGTAGGGTAATGTTGGCTTAGGCCATGTAATTGACATTCCCATACAATTGGGGGATTTCCATGTAAATTAGGGATTCTACCCAAATTAGGACTTTTGACATAAACCAAGTTAATTGACCAAACTAACTTGCGAATCATCTAATTGGACCTCATTTGAGTAGATTCATGAGTTTAGAATGTTTGAACCTATGTTAATTTGGTACGACTTAGTTCAATTTGGCCTTAGGTTATGGATTGCCAAATTGGGGATTTTGACTTGAACTTAGTCAATTGATGTAATTGACTTGAGGAATAGCTTAATTAACCCTTAATATGATTGAACGCTTTGTATTATAATGTTTGGGATCATGGGAATCAACCTATGACATTCAATTTGGATTAGGTGTAGTCTAATTTGATGATTATATGGTTGAATTAAGCAACATGGGTTGACTTATGACTATGACCATGTTAGAATCTCAAATTGACTATAGAATTAGGTTTGAACATGGTTATTAGCATACTTTGGCTGATCTTTAGTATTGTATCGACCATGTGTTATATATAGGGACCTTGGTTGGTTTGAGTAAGCCACGTAGGCAAATTGGTGATTGAAGTACTCAAGGTGATTTGTGGATCTTCTAGTACTTTCTTGGATTGGAAATTGGATTGGCTAGACTTAGCCAATTAATTGTGAGTGTTTCTTTACTTGTGTCTTCTATGTGTAGCATTCTATTATAGAAATGTTTTAAATGCTTAATTATTATGGTATGCATGATTTGATATCTCATGAAAATTATTTGATCATAGTCAGTTGGGAAAACAATTTGGGTTGAGTCTCCTAGTTGGGTTTCCTTCGAGAAATTTTGTAAGTCTAGTAGAATCCCCAGTTGTGGACCTTGCAGAGGGTTTCAAGGATAGGCGCAGCCATAGTTCGTCTAAACCTGAAATGGGGTTTGGAATAAATAGTAAATTGGCGACTGCCCTTGGAATTCTTATTAGAATATGGGTAAGAGGTCATTCGGGCATGGGTCTCGTGCACTCATGTTCTTGAATCGATTCTTACTAAGGAGGTGTTTAGGTTCATGAACATGTCATAAGTGATATGCATTGTCTTGATATGACATGAAGTCTTACATTGAACATGTATGTAACCTCGTTTACATTTCAGTTGTTTAAATTGTTTTAATGAATCTTGCAATGTTTTACATAAATGCACATGTATGTAGCCACTTGTATAAAACATTTACTGGGCTTGCTGTAGCTCACCCCTCACTATTATCTTTTCAGGAGCGGAGCATTTCCTGAACTTTGGTTGATGTAGGTGTTAGTACTTTTCCGCATTGATTTTGATAAATTGTATTATGTAACACCTAATGCGTATACTTAACACCTAGATAAGTTGTAATCATTGTTAAGTATTATTTTGTAATGTTGATCAGTGTGGACTTACAAAAAAGAAAAATTTATGGCTTACATTTTGGGAATGTAATATTATTTGATTATGACCATATGTGTTTATTGTTGTGTATTTGAGATTATGATGTGTATTAGAAGGCTTATTAGGATGTCGTGTATATCGAGGGAGGATATACATGGGGTTCCGTACCGGTCATGACGTCACCTATCATGGGTCCCACACAAACCCAAAATAGTCTTGCCGAACGTAAACACCGCTACATTGTTGAGAATGGCCTTACATTTTGGCTAAATCATTTTTGCCTATAAAGTTTTGAGACGAAGCTTTTTAGACTGTTGTTTACATATACAACCGTTGGCCCACTTCACTTTCTCCCATTCTATCACCACTTGAGCATCTGTACAAGACAAAACCAAATTATGCCTTACTAAGGACTTTTGGATGTGTGTGTTACCTTAATCTCAAGCTTTATAACAAAACCAAGCTTCAATTCAAGTCTTCTACATGTGTTTTTCTTGGTTATAGCTTGAATCACAAAGGCTATAAGTGCCTTGCCAAGGATGGAAGGATATACATATCTCGTGATGTTATTTTTTATGAGACTTTGTTCCCATTTTCTGATCCTACATATACTTGCTTGCCTTCCAATTCCTTGTGTTACACCCTATACCGGCGGTGTGATAGGCACCATATACCGAGCATACCCCAGCTATTATATACCACATAATATTGTCACATCCCAGTACACAACACACCACAGCGTCTAGTACCCCTGGGATCATTTGTCTACACTATTCACTCATGAAGAGTGTAGGGCCTCCCCCAGATTTGAACTCACAACCTCCTTACAAGGTATAATTTCGCAATCTGAGTAAGACCCTACACTATTCATGAGTGAATAGTGTGAACAAATGATCCCGGGGGTACTAGACGTTACAGTGTGTTGTGTACTGGGATGTGACAATATTATATGGTATATAATGGCTGGGGTACACTCGGTATGAGGTGCCCATCACACCGCCGGTATGGGATGTGACAAAAATGCCTTATGTATATTGTCACGACGCCCCTGACGTAGGCTGACATCATGACCGACACAGTGTACTATACACTGTACATACTCATATACAGTATATAATACACTGTCAGCCTCAACGGACATTCACAATAATTCCCAAAATTTTCATAAATTTTGACAGCACCTCCCCATAAAATGAACAATTCACATTTTTTTTTCCTGATATACCACAAATCAAATCAAATCAAATATACATATAGATAATCATTCCACTCACATTCATTCCATTCATTCCACAAATTAAATTCTCACCTGATATATATTTATGATCATCTCATTCCATCATCCTAAGCATTATATATATTACCACACAACCCATCTAGGTGATGTTATATATATATAGTATGTGATAATTATACTTATCAAAATAACAAAAATATAACTTATTTCTTCCAAGCATACATACACATACCAGACGAAGGCTCACGTGATTATCACTCACGGATTTTTCCTTTTTCCTTCGACTCAATACCTGAAATATTGGGGGAAATTGAGTGAGCAATCAACAGCTCAGTGAATATATTTCTTAACATGACAATTATATGCATTTAGGAAAATATGACATTTAAAATCATTTCAAACAAGTATTAAACACGTGCATCATTCAACGAATATATCATACATGGCAACAACATAAATTTCATGGGTTTTTAAGAAAACAATGCATTCTTTTTTTCCACAAAATCCACAATCTCCCTCCTTCAAGTCAAGAGAGCGGGTCTAACCCTTGTATGACCGTTACAAGGTAGCCACAACCTCTCATTACCCAATTCACAGTCATTTCAAGGATCTTCAATCTGTGTTAGGACAGACCTACTGACAATGAGGTTACGCATAACACTCATCCGGGTCTAATTCCTAACGAAATGACAACATATGCGATCTGCCTTCGCAAGTCTCGCATACTCCAAATGCCAAAAAATTATTTATGAATGCAAAGTAAAACACAATGCAACAATATATGCATAGTATATTTACATTCAAACATTTCATATATTTAAAATTCCATACAAGAACCAAAATTAAGAAAATATACTCACAGTACAGGACTTTTCAACTAAAATATCATCACCGTCGCTTTCAAGTCCAGCTCCAATTTATATCCAACTAATTCAACATGTTACAACCACTCCATAATTCAATTTCATTTATTCATATCTATTTATATATTCAATTTCTCAACTCACTTCAAATCAATAATAATAGAGCTCCACCTGAAAAATATTATATCTGTGAATTTAGATTCCAACTCCATTTAGGACTCATAAGCAGTTGAAGAAACTACTATATCGTTTCTGTAGTCAATCTATATATTTTCACAAGAAAGAACAGTGAAAATAGATTTCCCATTTCATATTTTCACTAATTCTCAGTTTATTTTTCTACTGGAACATATATCAATTTTATTAAAAATCTAGAACATTCCTAAACTTATTCTGTCCACATCGACACGTGTAAAATCACTCATTCTATCATTCTACTACCTTCAACAGGTATTTTATTGAGGTTTTACACGTTCGCGAAGGTCACGACAGTGAATTTTACTCACCAAAACCATACATTTAGTTACTAAAAATATCAAATTATATCCAAAAATCATGATCTTAGTATCAAAACGTCCGAAATTCAATTCTCTACGATTTTATGATCTCAAACCGGAGTTTCATCGGATTCTAATTCCATTTTATTCACTGGATATGAGCATAGTACTATTTAAGTCACTGTTCACGTCGTCAGTATTCATTGGAAACATAGAAATTTTTACTAAAATTGTCAAACGATCTCCAAAAATCATGAACTTAGCATCGATGGACTCGCAACAGTGCATTCTACCATTCTATAGCCTTTAACTGGAGTTTCATTGGGTTTTAAATAATCAAAAGGTTTCTAATGTAAACTCTAAATTCTAACAAACTTCGAACGACTATAAAATTTCAAATGAATACATAAATTCAATATAACCATATATTTAAGGTTCCTACAGCCTAAGAAGTGTTTTCCAACCTTCCTAGCGGATTTTCATTCACGTTGGGTCAAAACTCCAATTTTTGAAAACGTCGTAAAACGGCTCCCACAGCAAAAATTACTCCGAAAGAAAGGTTACATTTAGCTTAGATGTCAAGTTTACGAAGAAATAGAGTGAAAATCACTTACCGCAGGTTCCGATTTCGCGCGAATCCCGCGTTTCTCCCTTTCATTCTTCTTCTTATTATATATTTTTTTGTTGTAACACGTTGGAGATAGATAGTATAGAGATATTTATTTATTTATTATTTTTATCCCATGCTTCTCATGCTCAATAGTTAACCAACTCACCCCATCAAATTTTATTAAATTCAACTCATCTCATTTCTATAATTCATTTAATAATCATACTCCAATCCACATATTTAATTAACCAACCCCATAAATTACTCAATTTAATTCAACTCCATTTTTTAATTGTAAGCACCCATATTAGATGATCTCATATGTATTATCTTCATTTTACAATTTTATTTATTTACTAATCATACACGCGTATATTTGCCTCTTACGTATAAAATACGTGTATTATACATCTCGATATACGCGTAATTCAACGTATATATTTAATTAAAACTACGGGATGTTATACCTTGTCTATGTCATCTCCTTTTCCATCTCAGTTTTCCTTCCTCTACAATTCCATTTGTGCCATCTGGTGTCTCTCCAACAAGTTCCCCCTCGCAACCAATATATTACGATATCTTTATTGGGCATATGTTTTTATGGAACATGTTTCCTGGTTTTAGACGGAACATGTTTCCTGATTTTTAAGCTATTTTGTAATATATAGATGGGATGGTCGTGAATGAAAATAAGAGAAAATTGGTAGAGATTTGACATGGTATCAGAGCCTTGGCGCCGGTGGAGGTGGCGGATCGGAGGAGCCGCTGCGCTTGCGAAAGCTGCTCCGTCAAGGATCGGATCTGCGCGTGTACACAGCCTCTCCTCGGCGTCTTCATAGATCACATACGGCGGTGCGTCATCTTTATCAGGCAAGATCTCCGCTCGCGACGGTGACAAAGAAGAAGAAGAAGAAGAAGAAGAAGACTCTCCGGAGCTCGGATTCTTGTTCTGTTCGCCGGCCATGGGACGGATTGGAGGCGGATCGACGGATCGGAAGATTGAAAAAGAGAACGGATATAAGAGGAGCCGATTTGTGCAGGAGGAGGAATCCGAGTGGCGGTGAACAGTGGCGGCGGTGAACAAGGCGTTGAACAGAGGCGATCGGTGTTGGGCAGCGTGCGACCGGCGTTGGCTAGCAGGCACAACGCGTTGGGCAGCGTGCGTGCACAGTGCATTGGGCAGCGTGCGTGCACAGTGCGTTGGGCAGCGTGCATTGAGCAGTGTGCGTGCACAGTGCGTGGGGGCACAGTGCAGCGTGCACAGTATTTTTGTGAACAGTGTTTTGTGCATAATGCAGCATGAACAATGATTTGTGAACAGTGATTTCGTACTTTAACGTCTAAGTGTGCTCATGGCCGGCGGAGGGCATGTTGTACCGCCTGTCCGCGCACATAAAACTGGCGGGGCTGGAACTTCATCTAGGCAGCACGCAGGGAACTCGCAGGGAACTCGCAGGGGCTGGCGGGTGCAACCGACATTGCGGCTCTTGCAGGTGTTTCCGCAACGCAACTGCAGCAACTTCTTGCATTTTTGAACTTCAACAAAACAAAAGATCGACTACATGGTAAAAACAGTTATTTTAGTTAGATTATCGATACAGGAGCGTCGAACCATGTGACGTGCGACTTGTCTATTTTGAAGAATGTGCGAAAGGTGCAATACTGTCCGGTGGGTTTGCCGGATGGAAACACGGCAGAAGCAAACCAAAAGGGGAGTGTCGTGCTGCCAGGAGGATTGAAGCTCGACAATGTGCTTTATGTCCCACAATTGACATGCAATTTAATTTCTGTTACTCAATTAATCGATGAATCTAACTGTGTTGTACAATTCACTAATAATATTTGTGTTATACAGGACCAACCGACGAGGAAGGTGATTAGAGCGGGTGAAAGATTGGGTGGACTTTATTTTTTTCGTGGTGTTCCTCAAGTGAAGGTCTTGACAGTGGATGGTGCTTCGTCATTCGAGCTGTGGCATCAACGAATGGGGCATCCGTCGGAGAAAATATTGAAGATGATTCCGGCTGTAAGTCATTTTTGTAGGTCAAATAATAAATTTTGTGATGTGTGTCCGCGTGCAAAACAACCTAGATCTAGTTTTCCAATTAGTACGAGTAAAGCTGGCAGGATTTTTGAACTTGTTCATTTGGATTAGTACGAGTAAAGCTGGCAGGAAAAATCTTTAAAAAAATAAAAAAATAAATTACATATTCTCTTTAATTAATGAAATATAGTTTTTCCTGTATATAATTTGTTACCCTCTTTTTGAATTATTTAAAAATAAATTTACAATTCAAGTTTTGAAAAAAAGAAAAAAAAAGATAAAATCAGATTAATAAATATTTTAAAAATAAAAAAATTTTATCTTGAAGGCTTGTAATTTTTATTTAATTATATTTATTCTTTTTGCTTAAAACATTAAAACAATAATAAAAATTAAAATAAAGTGTAAAAATATTTGTTGAGTTCAAGTTTTTATTCTTTTAATTTAAATTTTTTATTCTAATTTATTTTAATAAAATTCAAATAGGTGATAACAAATCAAAATGTGGGTACTTAGCAAGTAATAAAAATTATAATACAAAGTTTTTATTCTTGTATTTTTTAAAGTATATATTATGTTTTAATTAAAAAAAAATTTTACAGGTAAAAATAAAATATATGGTAGAAATATCTTTACATTTAAGGGTTTTTATTATTTTAATTTTAAAATACTTATTTCCTATTATTTAAAAAAAAGTTAGAATTAAGGATAAAAATATAAAAATACAAAGTACAAAAGTTGTTTAATTTAAGATTTTAAATTTTATTAATTATAATTTTTTGTAAGGTAAAATTTTATTTTTTTATATTTTGAAAAAATTAAAATAGAGAATAATGTATTATTTTTTTAAAAAGGAAAATGTAAAAATAAAAAAAGAGGAAGAGACAGAGATTCTACTTTTTTACTTATTATTTAATGCCCAATTTTATTTTTATTTTTACGTTAATTATTTTTTACTTCTTTTTTTTTGCCAAATAAAATAATTTATTTGCGCTAAGGCATTCTGTTTTATTTATTTTTTTGGTGATTTAATGAACCGCGTTTGGTAATGCCGCATAACACCTTCATGATTGTACTTTGTTTTCACAAATAGATAGATGACACGTACACACTTATTGTTTTTTTTTTGGTTTTTTTGAAGGGGTACACACGTGCTGTTATGCATGTGTGGAAGTGGGAAATTCAGGAGTTTTAAAGAAGCATTTTTCTTTTTTCTTTCGAAGAACAAAATAGATTAATCACTAAAAAGAGATACATCCGGGAAGTTTCCACACATTTAACCATCCCAATAAAAACGAACAATCACACGACAACACCCATTTCCCCTGTTTATAATAGGCTCCGGATGACCCTGTAAGTTTACAGAGTAAACAGAGGAGAAAGAGAGAGAGAGAGAGAGAGGGAAAGTTGCACAGACAAAGAAAATAATCTTCTCGTTGGCCCACCTATTTAAAGGAGATTAAAGTCCGTTGTCAGCTCTATGGATAAGTGTTACAATTCTGATTGGCGTGACTTAGCTCAGGGGCAGAGGTCAACGAGAATCCAACCCACTCCAACGCTGACTGTTAAGGGGACTCCCAGTTGCGTCCGAGAAAAGACTCTAGCCTTGACCACCATTCTCATAATGGGAACGTTCCTGGGAGTTTCCATTCTGATAATTCAGAGAACATCTTTTGTCTTTGCTCCTCCAAATAAAATCTGAGATACCGGGAGTTCATTGGGCTGAAAGAAGTTTTTTTTTTTTTTTTGAGAGGAGGGTGAAAGAAGTTTTTATTAGCTTTATCCATTGCAACTTCTTCTTTTTTTCTACTGATCTTTACATCTCGGATCTAATTCGTCAACATAATGGAGAGGTCCATAGGTTTGAAGAGGCTTTTATCTTTGCTCTCACAAAGAAAATCTGTGATACCGGCAGTTCACAGGGCTGTGAGATACCTGAACGTGGTTAATTGGTTCCGATACCGTTTAGCTTTCTCCAAGGCTGCCGTATTCGTCACAGGTTATTCATTGTTAGCAATTAATTTTGATCTGCAGCTAGAATTATGGCTATTCTTCACATTTGTGTTCACATTTTGATCGGATTTATGTTCCACTAATTAATATTCTTCACATTTGCAGGCCTTGTTTTCGCCTTCAGCGTAGTTGAGAATGGTGTAATATTGACATGGATGACTTACTTCACAAAAAACTGGGAACAAAAGGTGCCTCAAGCTGCAGCATTAATAAATGTAAAGGACGCGATAACAGCTGTGATGGAACTTGGCATCGCTTACATCACAGACGCATGGATAAATTGTTTTACAATGCTTTTGATCTCGATACCAGCTGCCTATATCACAGTAAGTTTTGCATTCATGTAACTATTTCTTTCCAAGACAATACACAGATGTTCTTGGTTTAGTGTCGATGTGCCTGAGTCTCATGTACAACCACATCAAGGAACTGTTCTCTTTAATATACACTGAAGTGTCCTATGAGCAAGCAGTACTGGGCAATGCTAATCAAGTTATTGCAACGCAGGGTTTGGTCTTGTTGTACGTTTCAGAACTGAAATCATATCGACTCAATATTTGGACCAGTTACATAGGATTGGTCCTGGTAACATTGGGTGGAGCAATTCGAAGGTCAACATTAAAATCATTTTTTGCCGATCAATTCAATGAAACAAGCATTGACGAGGATCAAGTCAAGGCACGCTCAGAAGTTTGGTGGAGGCTTTTCACAATCTTGGGCATCATTATGATCATTTTCTACGATGCTACCCTTAAAATCACTGCAATATTGATGGGAGTAGCTTATTTTCTGTTCTTATGTGGCATGCCTTTTTACAGCTTCCAAGAAACACCTGGTGGTAGTTCTATCTCAATGGTTTTCCGGGTATGTTTGGCCGCATTCTTAAAGATACATCTCAATTACCCTGATCTCAACTCTCGTCTTAATTACTACAAAGAAGATGACCCTGAAAGCATATTTCCCCAAACTCATAACTTCAGGTACTTTTGCTTGCTAGCTATCTATGTAACTTGTCGCAGCATATAAGTTGTCTTATTAAATTAAAGAAAGTAAATGCTAAAGTTACATCTAACCCATTGTATACTTCACCTTTTCATAAAATTAAGTTGTCTTGAATTACATATATAAAGGTGCATGCAATTTAGATATCAATGTAACATTACTCTTAAATTAATTAACTCTAATGATTCACATCTACTTGGGATTGAATGCAGATTGTTAAACAAAGCTGCCATCATAGAATCGTTCCCTCATAGTAGTCTAAAAGAGGCGGGCCCCGTTGTCATTAATAAATGGAGGCTTTGCTCGGTTAAAGAAGTGGAACAAACTAAGCGTTTGTTTGGGATGCTTCCTATGTGGATGACCTTCCTTGTTTATGGTCTAGTGAAGTCCACAGGGAATACATTCTTTGTGGAGCAAGGGAGTACCATGCATAATATAGAAGTAGGGGATTTTGAGGTCCCTATTGAATCCCTCTTCGTGGTTCAATTTATTTCCAAAGCTATGGTTTCCTTTCTCTATGAACGGATATCAAAAAGGTTATCGAAACCGAAGAAACGAATTGCCACAAAAGTGCAAATGGGTCTGGGAATAGCATCATTCGCTGCTGCTTGTTTTGTTGCATCGTGGGTGGAGGCTGAGAGACTCTCCATTGTTAAGAAAAAACATTTAATAAATAAACCCATAGCAACTGTGCCCATGAGCATGTTCTTTTTAATTCCCCAGTTTTGCCTTCTTGGGGTTGGAGAAGGGCTTGCTGAAGATGGGCTACTGGATTTCTTTTATGATCAAGTTCCAGAGACTTTCAAGAGCTACGGGCCTCCTTTAAACGACTGCGTCTTTGGAATGGGAAACCTGCTTAGTATATTTTTGGTTCATGTAACAGGTTATGTTCGTGACACATTGAACGAGAGCCGGTTGGACAAGCATTACATGACTTTGAGTCTATTATGCTCTGTTAACTTAGTTTTCTATTACTGCGTGTCAAGGCTATACAAGTTCGACGAAGCAATATCACAGGAGTTGGCTATAATTACGTACGTACCTGCAGCGACCACAACTTAATTAAAAGTAACTTCTGTGACAAGATATATACGCACAATATTTGTTATTTAGATTAATCTTTCTGAGATTCATCTTCTCTTTTGCCACTTTTTTTTTCCTCTTCTCATCTGTACTATTTTTTTTATTTTCTTTTTCGTTACATCTGTACCGTTCTTTCAGGTTATATATTAAATGGTGTACAACCTTTGTATCAGGTTTCGATCTTTCATGATTTTCTTTGTATTACTTTTCTTCTTTTAATCATCTCCAACATTTAGTGGTTGATAATGTTGTATCTGTGTGAAATATGGTTATTTTTTAATGAGAGAGAGAGATACCATTTGATTTTTTTTAATAAAATAAATGAATGGATGGATGAAAAATATGTTTTAAGTGTATCATATCTATGCTATATATATTATATGAGAATATAGCTCACGGTGAAAGGAGGTTCTAATTTTAAATATCTAGATTAACTTTAAAACAATTACATTTGATGTGCTTGTGGATTAAGATACCATGCTGTTGTCATCTCTCTATGTTTTGGGTTTCATAGGGGTTTTAGAATAAAAGAAATCTTCCGGAGAAGTCATTTCAACACATTTGTATGTTTTGTTTCTAAGACTTGTATTATAGGAAGTGTTATTGTTTTGGTATCCAATATTTTTGCATATGAACCATTGAATTATCTTGTCATATGCTTTATTTCTGAACTTGTTTGAAATTTCTCCTTGTTCTTCCTCTCCCACCTGAAAATCTAACTTTATGGATTGTGATTTAGTTATAACTATTGGTCTCAATATTTAAAATATGTCTGGTGCTCTGTAATAACAAACACGGCTAATGCAATAATAGACTCACTTGATACCATAACTAACTCTGTTCCAGCAGAATCATTTAGAAAGGAGTTCTCCAATCACAAGAGTCCACATGACTAGTTTGTTATGATCGTGATCAACCAATCGTTGATGTCCATGTGTACAATTAATTATTTATAGCTAGAAAAATACGAATTTAATTACAAAAAATGTTACTATAAGTGCAACTACACATCCACAATCATTAGATAAATGTGTGTTATACATCTTAAAGTGTATAATAAATTATCCAATAATTATATATATATATAGTTGCTCTTAAAGTCATATTTTTTGTGTAGTTAGATTAGCATTTTTCTTGTTTATATATAAATAGATCAATATGTAACAGTTAGACATCAGGAAATAGAAATGAAAAGCCCAGGCACTACAGGCTTGGACCCTTGGCAGACTTCCTTTTTTCAGGTTTATTTCAATTCTTCTTCTCGTCACTCTTGTTTTTTGGGTATCTTCCATTAGTGGCATATTTACCTTACATGTTGCTACAATTTTTAGGTGCTCAGCATCCCAACCAAGATTAATTAACAAGGGTACAGTTGAAAATATAACCAGTTTTTAGGAGAAGTTTGCTGCTGGAGTCTCCATGGTCACTACTCACTCACTTGCTATCTCGTACCCTACTCTCGCAGCTGCTTCTCACATGTTCATCAATGCAATACAAGAATGTCCTCGCCATTGCAGTTGCCACTAACTACTCCTTAATTCCCCCAGGGCTGAGAAAGTGAATGAATATTTAGCGGTATTTTTGCTTACCCATAACTTGGGAGTTACACATCTATCATATTTTACTATTTGTTATGTATACCCCAATGTTTTCAAAGCGTCAAGGCGATATCTAGGAAATTTTTCTTGTTTAGACGAGGCATGGCCTAGGTGAAAAATATTTATTTATAGATCTCTAAATAATTAATTAATTATTAATAGGTTTCGAAATAATTTATATACAAAATTATATATATCTAACTACATTTTATAATAAATATTAAATTTTTATAAGATGCTGAAAAATACTTCATATTAATTAAAATCATGTCTACAGAATATTAATTCATATCATAATACACATTATCCAAAATGTTCAATAATACAAAACTTAAATATCTAGTACAGTGCATAGGCGTTTTTTCCGACACACGGAATAAACCTATTTCAAATACCTTATATGAAAGAAAAAGTCAGAAAATTGACAATTGTGCGCCGGTTGCCTAGGGGACGCCTTGAAAATACTGGGCTACTGGGCTACTTCTATGATAAAGTTCCAGAAACTATCTCTGGATGGGCCTCCATCGAACGATTGCGTCATTGAAACAATAAGCCTTGTTTTGGGAGTTTGAATTTCAGCTCTAAATGTGTTGTTCCTTGTGGTATGTTTATAATAACTGTATTACATCTATCTATACTATTATAATAAAAATACTATAGTTGACAGTCAAGCTTTTTTTAACCTAAAATGACTTAATAAAGATTATATTATTTTTATTTTTTTAAAAACAAATTTTATTTTCAATAGGCGTAAATTAGTAATTTCGCATTTAGCTACTTTACAGTTATTCCCACGACAAATCTTATATTTACGGTACTGCTCATTCCACCACCATTTTTCTATCGTCACCCATAGTTCTTTAGTTTATTTCCATAGTTGCGCATCTCATTTTCATCTATTTAATCACTTGAATACTTTTCTCAAACTCATGGCCCTCTCTCTTCCTTCTTCCCCGACCCTTCCTTCTCCAATGATTCTCCTACTCCCCTTGAATTTTTTCCCCTCATTTTTATCATCTTCATGCATCTTCTTTTCTTGTTCTTCTTACTTTAAGGCTTTTTTCCTTATTAAATTATTCTCAATCTTACAAATCTCCGTAAGTATATAAAACCTTCTCTTCTAATCCTTTTATGTTGTGGCAAGTATTGGCTAGCTCCAACAGTATGCATCTGAACCTCTTCACTTGAAGTCGGAATTCGATTCTCTACTTTTGCAATAATAAGTGAAAGTTTTTCTTCTTCTAATAAAAGTAAAAACAGGATCATAATAGTTGGTTCGTATGGTCCTCATTCGTGCCCTTTATGCTCCTCGTTGTTATGCTCGCCTTCTTCTGGCCCCACTGTCAACATCATTTGACCTTGTGTCAACACTCAAAAAAAAAAATTCTTCTTATGTTGTGAGAAATTGTTCCCATGTCAATTTAGTTTGACTTCATTTGTTGATCTAAATTATATTCGACTATACTAATGATTTCATAGAAAGTGGTGCTCGTGCAGTAGATGGATTTTCAGCCGTTGCGATAGCTCCTAAAGATTAATGTTATCATGCTAAAGATTAATGTAATCATACATATCTCAAGATTTGTCTATGGGTATCATTCGTAAAACAAAACAAAAAAAGATTTGTGGTGTGGTAAGCCAAATTATTTTTGGCGTTGTTTAACAGTTCAGCAACTATGACAACCATGGAAATTGTATTTCTATTAAAGTAAAAAAATAAGACTTCTGCTCTCGTGCAAAAGAAAAATAAATTGAAATATAAATGGATTTAATGTCTATTAAAGTCATTTTCTAAAATGGATATTTTAATAAATAAATAATAAATATTTAAAGAAAGTGCATTGAGAAAAAAAAGTTGGTGCAACTAGCAACTCCCCTAACTAAATGATAGTTAAATTCACACACACAGATACTCGTGTGTGCACACATGTGTTACATGTGACTTTCGTTATAAGTTATAAATTATAAATTAAAATAAAATAAAATTTTATTAAAAATATATGTTGTTTTTGTCTTTTAATGTGATCAAAATGGGTAAAAAAGTTTTAAAATATATATAAGGGTAAATAAAAGTAAAATCTTAGAAGTTAGAAGTGTAAAATAGAATAAAAAGGAGCAAAAAAGCCTAAAATGTAAGGAACGTGGGCATGACTAAAAAATAGTTAAAGTCATAATTACTATTTTACCCCTAATAATGATAAAACTAAAATTTTAAAAAATAAAGATAAGATAAACTTTTGAGTGACTTTTTTGATAGAAAAAAGACTTCAACTCAACAATCCAAATATTGGTACTATATTGTATGTGTAGATTTTTATATTGGTACTTGCATTAGTCTTTTGCAAGGTGTCCCTTTAGCATTTTTTATAGGTTAATAACCCTTATTTCATTACTTTATTAAGCATTAACTATGAAATCAAGCTTTACAATTTTCACTTATTTTTTAATAAGATTCATATATTTGAAACGCCCAATGTATTTCCTTCAAATTTCAAAACTTACATGAAGACAACAATTCCATCTTCTCTTATTCCACGACGCACGTCATATATATATATATATACACGTATAAGAAAATGTTAATTTAACAACCAAAAGTGTAACTTCAAGTGTAACTCTACATTGATAACTATTGGATGAATGTGCGTTACATATCTTAAGGTGTGCAATAAATAATTTAATAGTTATACATGTATAGTTACACTTGAAGTTGTATTTTTCCGTAGTTAGATTAACATTTTTCATTTTTGTATATATATATAACATATTAATGAACGGAATTGAGGTGATTAATGATTAAGAAAAGGAATGAGCAAGAAACAATAAATGAAAATGATTGAAGTACAACTGAAAAAAAAAAACAGCAAACGGACACCAAGTGTTTAAATCCCAATACTGCCCGGATTAAATTCAGAAAAACGCTTGCGTCAACAACAACCAACATTACACAAGGAATTTGAACAGTTTCTATCTATATGTCAGTTTGATCTTACAGTACTGCATGAGCATCTCCATCTAAACCCACCACCCACCACTAGACCTTCATCTATCTACTCTAATTAAACCTCGAAATTACGTGTAATTAATTAAGAGCTCTAATTAAACCAAGTGTACATACGTACGTAGGTTAAGAGTTAATCAGAAGCCATTATTTCTAATCTTTTTTGGAGAGAAACTGAGAAGATGAACATGATGAAATCATCTCCATCAAATCCATATCTCTCATGCCACCGCAATTAGAAGCTTGAACATAATCTGCCTGCTGCAAGTACATCTCCTGGTTGTCGTGGGAGTTAGAATCTATCAGAGCTGATGAAGAAGATACACCATTCAACAGGTATGAGAGGTAAAGATCTGAATACAAGTACTGGGATGTGATATTATTACTACTGTTTTCATGAAGCTTCTCCATCACTCCATGATGACCATGTTGTTCTCCTTCGATAAATTGCGATAAATCGAGGGAATGATCAATGGGTAAAGGGCTTCGAGCAAATTGGCCGCCGCCACAGAATGATTCTTCTAATCCCTTTGTTACTTCGTTGTGATCATGTGGCTGTTTGTATATGCTTTCAAAGAATCTTTGTAAGAATTGCAACTCTTCATCGTATGAATGAGCAATCAGAGGGACAGAATCATCAGTAATTGATGATTCTGATGGTTCAGAATGAATAGAACCCATGCGCTGGTTTGAAGGGTCTATGGAGATGTTGGATCCATTAGTGGTTGAAACAGTGGAAATTGGGGTAGAAGAGGGAGAATTCGCACTATTGATCATCATGTTCTTGCTTCTGATGTAATCTTGTAGTATGGATGGATGAGATTTTCCTCCTCGATTTGCTGTTCTTTTGTTCTTTCGCTTTGAATTCTGCCTTCTTTTAGTTGCATTCCAATGGTTCTTAATGGCATTTTCAGTTCTTCCTGGAATTCCTTTTGCAATCTCAGCCCATTTGTTCCCAACTTTCTCATGAGCTTCAACTAACAACCTCTCTTCTTCTTCACTCCATGTATCCTTCTGTAACAAGTCACCAAGAGAAAAAAGAAAAAGAAAATGACAACAAAGAGCATGAAAAACAATTTATATGTTGTGCTATAAGGAGTACTGATGCAAAAAAGTAACAACAGATGGAAGACAAAATAAGAAGATTCTCCATAAAAAAAAAGTTTTAAAGATTGAACTCTTTATAACTATATATTGTGATATGCTTGGTTGGAAAAAAGAAAAGTCTTCAATATCACATGAAGATGGATAGCCAACTGAAAAGAGGAAGAAGAAGGAATGTGAGGAGGTTGGAAAACAGCTTGCGTGAAAAGCAGCCCTAGGGCTCCTATAGTTAACAAAAAATTAATACAATTAAAATCACCAATATATACTAAAAAAAGAAAAATAGACGCGGTCAAGCAAATTAATATGATATATGTACACAAAATGGATACCGGAGGTGTTTAGGAAGAAGGATCAAAAGAATTGAAAGGTTGGGGATTTAGGATTTCAAAGCAAGATCTTCTCAAGTTCAGTATTAAATTTTAGCAGAAACCCAAAACCCTGATTTAGAAAGGCTTAAAGATCATAAAGAATGTAAGAAAAATCCGAATCTCTGATGTAGAAAAGCCTGAAATAAATAAAATACTAGTTTAGATATATATATCAGTGCACACAGGAGATAT
Source organism: Paratinospora sagittata (assembly GCA_035771175.1). Classification (NCBI taxonomy): domain Eukaryota; kingdom Viridiplantae; phylum Streptophyta; class Magnoliopsida; order Ranunculales; family Menispermaceae; genus Paratinospora; species Paratinospora sagittata. Next base: position 27,786,928 of record CM069609.1, read on the forward strand.
ATATATATATCAGTAAAGTTGTTATGATCAAAACAAGAATAATTAATTATTGTTCTTTTTTTTTTTTTCTTTTTTTTTTTTGTAGCTCAAGAACAAATAATTATGAACAAACACATGAAGTCAAATAACCAAATGAGTTTCACGGGAAAAAATAAACCTTGATATCTGGGCGTAGATGATTATGCCATCTTTCTCTACACTGTTTTCCAGCCCTTCCAACCAACTTCTGAGCAATCTGAGCCCATTTTCTCACTCCATACTGTTGCACCAATCTGATCAGCAACCTACAAAAAAAAAAAAAAATACAAATCTAACATGTTAATTATTCTGACACAAATTAACCACTACTTATAAACTGAAAAAAATAAAAAGAAAGAAAATAAGTAGAAAAGATCTCATTTAGAACAAAAATCCTTTCTCATCACCTGTCCTCTTCATCTGTCCACTGTCCTTTTATCAGATTAGCAGAAGACCTAGCTTTCAGTTTCTTCACCTTTCCATTTTTTTTATTCTCTCCCGATTTAACTTGTCCTCTCAAACTTTCTTTATTATAATTCTTCTCATAATATTGTTGCATCCAGTTAACAGATCCTCCTCCATCAAGAAACAACGACCCATCAAAGAACCCATTTTCCTCAACACAATTAGGCAAACCAAAACCACTTGATGAATAGCCATGATCATCAATTGCACCATCACAATAAGATGAAAATTCATAAAACCCATTTGTAGAAACCACTGTGGTTTCTTTCTTCTTTACACCTCTCTGCGTTTCCTTTTGTGAGAAGTCATTTGGACTCCACAGAAACCTTTCTATTGCCGTCAATGGCGGCGCCGGTAGATCCAAACGAAGGTTACTTTCCATAAGTCGGCAACCAGAACCTCCTCTTTCTCCCATGAAACAAGCTTGAAAAAAAAAATACCAATAAGATTAAAATACCAAACAGGAAAAACTCAAAAAAGCTTCTGCTTAAGGGCAAACCCGCGTGGAACTGAGCTTGATTTGAGGCAGTGTTTGTTGAGATGTTTCGTCTTTACTAGGAAGAGCATGCAAAGCTCAATATTACAAGAGAGAGGAGCTTATTATAGTCAGCTTTGTGATGGAAGCCTTCGGATGGACCAGATTGCTTGGTAGCCGTCGATCAGGTAGTTGATCTGACGGTTGTAAATTAGCCATGAGAGTAACGTCTGAGCTTCCTCTTGAGCTTATGGAGAGAGAGAGAGACAGGAGGGTGGTGGAGAAATTAGTGGGCTCGTATTAAGCTCACATTAACTAATTGGTTTTCAAAAATAAAATACAAAAAAGGGGGGGAATTAAACGGAAGGATTTTCTTAAAATTAATTAATTACAATTATGAGATCAGAGTAAATCAAGGGAAGATTTTAAGCCTTGTCTTAATAATTTTGACTAGTGCTATACATATTAATTTTGGATGAAATATTATTTGACCGTGTCTATATATATATATATATATATATGTATGTATGTATGTATGTATTTATGTATGTATATTAATCTTTTTTGGTGGTCTAAAATACAAGTTGTATACTATAGCTAAAAAAGATTTTTTGGTGGTCTAAAATACAAGTTGTATACTATAGCTAAAAAAGATTAAGAGGAAGGTAATTAGGTTGACATGATGATCCTACATCTACAATATCATACAGATATATCATATACACCAGCTAGCTAGCTAGCTAGTAAATTTTAATATATTTCAAGTTTTATATTATACTCTGGGATATGTTATAGCACCTGAAATGATTGTCACACTAGCGTGAAAATGCATTGCCTTATGTATTTAGAGCTAATTAATTAATAAAAAAGAATTAACTGAAAGAAAAGTTAAGTTTTTAAGTCGCTATATTTTTCTTAATTATTTATATCTATGTTATTTTAACTCTTTCACTTCTTAGTTTTTATGCTCTATTTAAGTGACAACATTTAATAATCTTCGTTTATATATATAATCAGATAGTATTTTTTTTTCTCTTTCGTGGTGATATGACGGATTGCCACATAAACATAAATATGCTTTTGCATATGTATTTTGATCATTTTAGCATTCTCAATAAAATACGGTCATTACTACTTGTTAGTCAAACATTAACATATATATATATATATATATATATATATATATATATATATATGTGATATTTTTTAAAATATTGTTTGATTCACAAGTTCCTATCTCCCTTTATTGTTCTATGATAGTATAGTTATTGTCTCGATATATATTTAATTTATTAAGAATAATTAAAACTATGTTAAGCAAATGTTACTTAATGGCATTCTAATCCGAAACCAGTGTGGGATAAATAAACAAATTTGTAAATTGAAGAATAAAAAATGATACCTTAGGACTTTTAGTGACATAATTAAAATAACAAAGTTTTATTTTTATTTTATTTTTTTTGAGAGAAAAGTATCAATGGATTTATAAATCAGCAGAGATTACATAATCATCCTGAGCTATTTGAAGTAGCCAGGGGGGAACTTCTTCTATCCACACTTCTTCGTCAATTGATAGAGAAAATTTTGCAAGTGAGTGGGCTTCTACATTAACAAAGTTTTATTGAATAGAACATGAACGTAATTAATGAATTCATAGCAATGAGATAAATTCATAGCTAAAAAGCATTTAATTTGATATAAAAAAATATATTTCATAGCTAAATATAAGATTTAACAACAAAATGAATTAATAACTAAATAAAATATTTTGCTACAAAACTATTTCGTACAATTACTCTTTCATAGCTAAATCAAAGATTTAACTATAATACATATATTTCATAGCGAAAGACTATATTATGTTAGGAAAATTAATTCATAGTTGAAGATTAGATTCAACTAATCTAATCTTCCCAACTTAGACTTGAGTCAAACAAAGACAGACCCTTAACTAAAGGAAGCAAAAGCACAAGTGCTAGCCAATAATCTAATGTCCTCCCAAACCCGAGGCCATTCCTTTATTGTGTTGTTGAAGATCGACTATGTTCTTTCGCTCAAATAGTTGCAAACGATGCAATTCGGCCCATCTCCTTATCTGTCCCCAAAAGATTGGGAAGATATGATAGGGATAACGCTAGATTTTGGCTATCCCAAACCTATTGCCTGAAAACATAAACCAGTTATACCAAATTCTCTTAGCAAAAGAACATGAAAAGAAAATGTGCTGTCATGATTCTCCATCCTGAATGTGAAACAAATTAATAGAAAGAGCTCGTCTCTGCAAAACATCGTAAATATTCATTTTGTTACGGGCCGTGAGCCTGCCAAAAATCTTCACTTTGGCTAGGACTCGTGCATTCCATATGTATGGTTACATTTCAAAACTCCCTTAGATATCCAACTATAAATACATTCACATTTAAATATATCTATCAAAAGAAAATTTGGAATCTAATAAATAAAATATAAAGATAGAAACACCAATAAACATATACAAAAAGAATTATCGTAGATTACATTTTTCATCTAATTAAAATAACGTTTAATAATATTATAACAATAAATGTCACAATATCTGTAAGAACATTATTAATATATTTTTTTAAATTGTTATAAATGTATAAACCTCCAACAATCTTTGATTAAAATCTCACAACACTCGCAATAAAATATTTAATATAATTTATTTATAAAAATTTTACAGATTTTAACGTTTGTTAAAAAAATGTCAATATACTAGCTATATTTGTAAAATATCGATACTCTTAATTTAAGGAGAATTTTACTTGCAAGCAAACAAGATCAATTGTAGTAGTTCCAAAGTTGATCCCACGAAAATTGTTTGGTATGATGGCCCTGTTTGGAAGGGCGGTAGAAGCGTCGTTGCGGCACGAAATTGGCGGAAAAGTGATATTGGCGCTTTTGGGGAGCCAATATTGCGATTGTGTTTCGATTCCTAATGCGATTTTTGGACATTTTTACAAAGCACCGCTACCCTACCCTTGCTATTGCGTTTAGCTTAGCGTTGGCGTTCGGAGAAAACGCATTTGGCCCAAAATGATGCCGCACTCCCAAACAGGGCCGATGATAACAAAGAAACAAATAATTAATTAAATTCAAAAATTGCAAAACTACTAAGGCATACGAGACTAATTCTAATAATTCATGAAACCTATTTTAAATAATTATCACTTAGTTAAAATTTGTGAAGCATTATTGGTTCAAAAGTCAAGAAGAGATGGAATGTCAAAATGGTTAGTTGTGACCGTTAAGTTAGTTAGGTCGTTATGTTTAAAGTCTAACGGTCCGTCCTCTTTCTAAAGTATATAAAAGGCATTCTTTATGTTACAATTGTTGTGAGAATTACTCAGTTCTGAGTGAGTGAATTGATCAGTTGTAAAAGAGAGAGGCTGTTGTAGAGTTTGAGAGACAGAGATGGAAGATTATCCTCTTCATCTCAGTTTGAGTTGGTCTGTGTGTCGTTAAAACTCTGTACTATGTCTTGTATCTTTGTTTTCTGGATAGTGGATTGATTTCAAAGTGATTCCGATGACGTACATTGTGCGTTCATCTATTCTTTCATTGTTTTGTTGTGTTCTTGAAGCTTGAGTGAATTGGTTTCTTGGTTTGATCAGATAAATTCTTTCCTAGTTGTGTTCTTGGCGATTCATTTTTAACAAAATTAAATATGGCGATTCATTCTACGTAGGACGGAAATCTAAGTCTGTCTTCTATTGTGTATAATTTGACCGTTCAAATGGGTTATATAAAGAAAAGAGCACAACAAGAATAACAATACAAAAGCGCTACACTGGCGGTGAAAATCGGAACACAAGTATACATCATCACCAAAACCAGATGTTGCGACCATCTACAGCCTTCATAGATGTTGATACCAAGGGCATGCGTCCAAACTCTGCAGCAAACATGTTAACGCACTGAGATCTTCTTTCAAAATGACCTCCTAAGCTACTGATTCCAGTCGATCCAATTTCCGAAATTTTACCTACAATTGAAAAATGTATTCAAAATCAAAATCCCTGGTCAAAGGACCAAAAAAAAAAAACACAGCATTCATGTGCAAAATGATCCATGGTTATGAAGAAAAGTTGAGATTTTGATTTATCAAAAGCCTGCAGAGAACATTGCTTCAACAGAACAACATTTAAAACAAGATGGGATTGGATTATGATCCTTGAGGTCTTTGTGAAACAAGCAGCTACATTTGTTTCACTTGGAGCTGACAAATAGGAAATCTGCAGTTCGATGATTAGAGTGGTTAGCGATGATCCATATGGGGGAAAACGATAGGAGTAGTAGAACTGCAGAAACAAGGCAGATGGAACCCACTTTTTAATTGCTCCTTACTAGCTACCTTGGGTAAATGAACCCAGTCTTTACTAATCAGAAACTTATGGTTATTCATAATAACAAAAAAACCTTTGTGACGGTTATTAATCAGGTAGTTCAAATTTCTTGATTTAGGAGATGTCTCAGGGAATGCCTGATGAATCCCTGGATTTCTGCTAAAGTATGATATGCAGTTGTCAACCACCCTTTTGGTCCCACATACAGGTTTAGTGGCATGCTTTAATATGGAGATTAAGTTACCTAAAAGGTAAACAATAATTTATTGATGAAACATTGTTCCATATTGAAGGAAAAATGGAATTTTACTTTAATTCATCTGTAAAAGAAACAAAGAAAATGTTACTTACCTTTCACCCAAATAGGGGGAGCACCTGTTGCATTGGCAACAAGGAAAGCCATAGCAATATCTTCGCAGTTCCTGATATATAAAAATTAATTAAGGGAAAATATGCTTAAAAAATATTACTTGGAAGTTATAAGAAGACAGTTACCAAGTTGAAGTCTAACCTGTTCTTGGTTACATAATTTCGGATTGATGCTGGCATCTTGTTTGTGTACAAATCAAGATATTTTTTGTGGAAAAAAGCAGCCTTTGAAAGCACCATGCTGTATGTGCCCATCCACCAAACAGACCACCAACCTCCATATGTATAGCGGTCTTTACTACTTTTCTGCAAGCAGATATTAAACATCAACAGATTGTAGGCATACCGTATCTTTATCTGTGCAGGTGGTATTTTGATTCTTTGTATATGCCAATCATAGATAAAATGAATAGCATATAAGAAGATTTCTACCATTGAAGTTTGAAAAGAATGATTTTACTCATGATTCAGCATTTTGATTCTAGAATCATGCTTGAACAGAGTCAATAGATGGCATTTTTTTTCCGTTAGTGGCTGGTTTACAAAACTACTTTACAGGTTCCAGACAACAATTTAGTTACATAATTGAACTCCACAAATTCTGAATATTGTTAATTTGATCTGAATGCTGGAATAAGCATTAGCAGAAGCTGGTGTTAGTTGGAAAGTGTATGAATTCTTTACCAGGGATTCAACTACAATCATGCAGTCTATTAGGAGAAGGAATACGAAAAAAATTAATATCACTTGAGCAGGCTAAAGGCGATAGGAATTTCCTTTAAACTACATATTTAAGAGCCAATAAACAGACCAAGAAAAACTAATACCGTCTGATCCACCCAGTGATTACGGGGCACAAATCCAACCATGGCGTCTGAGGCACTCTCCCAAACACTGAAAGCAAACTCTACTGAAATGCAAGGAAATATTACATCATCATCTATTGAAAAGACAGCTTCTGTCTTCAAATCCTTAATTTCCTTGAATCTGTTATTCAAGCTGTCTTCCTTATTGATATCAAACTTCAATTCAACATGTCTACCATTCCTAGAGTTTGACTGTACAGTATGCAACAGATGGCTACGAAGAGAAATTGATGGAGGACCTGGCTCACTCCAAACAACATGAATAGAATCAAGCCTTGGACAGGATAAATAGTGAGAAATAGACTTCTGCAAAAGATCATTTCTCTTCCATGTGTTAATCAAAAGAGTGTATCCTTTCCTGTACAGAGAGAATGAACTTGCATCAAAGCGTGAAAATGTATTCAGTCAACCAATTAAAGATACTAACAGATATTTCAGAAATTATTGTTCACCCATTAAGATAAAGATACAACTATAGTTGGAAGTTCGCTCCTCACAATCCTTTACCATTTTTATCGGCTCGAACCAAGTACCAGTTATTGAACACATATGAGGAGGATAACAGAAGAGTTTTTTCTCCGTAGGCTATTTGTATATAATGTACAACTGAAAGATCAAATTCCAGATAAGTCACAGGTAGATTGACACTGTTGGTAAGTGCCCAAGAGCTTGCCAGATCTTCTGGAATCCAAATCATATAAACACTATCTTCAAACCATAGAGTATGTTTCAAAAGAGTTGAGTTTCAAATCTTTTTACAGAGCCAAGCCTCAGTATTAAAATGTTCACTCTAATGGACTCAGGACGGTTTCAATGGTGTCATCTCATCACCTTTTATACATTCCATTACTCCTTTGTGGTTAAGATCACCTAGAGAACAACAGTGAAAGATGAGCAACTTGTCTCAACTTCTATTTTCCATCAGTTGCAGCGTCAACATCTTTTCGAACTACATTAAAATAGTTTCCATAATTTTACAAGATTCAAAACCTTAAGCTTTCAATAATTTGAAGGCTTGCCTATTAATCCCTAAATTTCATGCTTTGATTTTTCAAATTTACTTCGCTTAAAGCATGCAACTATAAAACAAACTTTAAGACAAAGAAAGAAAAAATATATTTTTCAAAGATTTTGAATTCTTGGATACAGTTGACTCCTAATTCAATGATTTCCTTTGTCATTCATTTCCCTTGGACAGGAAGATGAAACCATTGCTTTCTTTTGATCTAAATGAGGAGCAAATAAGAAGGCTTTAGGATGCATCTAAATGCATAAGTGAATTAATTCAACCAAACAACAGGACAGAAATTAACTTTATAAAATCCTCAAGAACTCTAAGGTGAACATGACTCAAAAACGCATTAATTAGCCTTTGGTGTATAAGTGCGTAATATATCGTTCTTTCTCAAGACCAACATAAATCCCTTCACCCAACTTGTAGCTGATAAAAACAACTATGAACATGCTCTGAATCTTAAAAATTAACTTTATGTGCTTTCTTCTTCCCCGTCAATCTTGATATGAATCTCACATTCCAGGTACACTAGACTTCACTCCATAAACCGATTACTGCAAAACTACAAAACTAAGCGCCAAAAACTCCAACACAGGCATGGAAGCCAATTCAAACTATGTTCACCATCTATGCCTAAAAATCAATGGCAGAAGAGCTCCTCATTAAACTTTTCCAGTCTATTTTCATGTATGGACTTGAACCATTTTAGAAGCAGGATAGAGGTGATCTTGTTGAATTCAATTCTTTTTAAGAATTATGAGTAGTTTTTCAATCAATGATTACCTAAGACACCTTGGGAACAAAACTCAAATTAGCCTATTAACTAAGAAGGAGGAGCAATCAATGAATAGTTCCAGAATCCGAAAAACAGACCAATATTATCTGCTAAACGAGCACATTCAATCCCATATAATGACATATATTAGGAGAGGAAAAGAAAACAGAGTGGAAACTATAGTCGACGAACTCTGCTAGATCCGAAATCTAGGGTTTCTAAATCAAGAATTCATCATTAAATGCAACACTAAAACTTTAATCAATCAATACTAATCTCCGAACGGAGAAACAATGCCTCTTCTATCTTACCGAAGCAAATTTTACAAAGAACTCGAGATTTAGCAACATACACAGTTCAAAACTAAACCAGATTCGCAACAAACATAAGAAACGGAAACAGAGAACAACTAAATGAACGAAAAACAAAAACAAAAAAACAGCAAAAAAAAGAAAAAAGAAAAGGAAAAAATCTTTCAATAACCTTGAAGCAGGAAATCCTTGAAAATGAGAAGAAGGATGAAGAGGTCTCCATTCAAGAAAAGACACGGAACGGCCAGAGATCGCAACAAGCACGAAGACGATGCAGCAGCAGAGCAACAACTTGATCTTAACGGTTCCAACACCAGAGATTCCAACTTTACGAAATCTCTGCAAAATCCTACGGTTGCTCAAGCTCCCTCTCATCCCCTCACCTCACTCGCCAGTACCGATCCGAACGGCACAGATCATCTTTCAGAACCGACTCGACTCGTTCTCGTACACCACATTCGCAGCTCTCATCAGTGAAACTCGCAGAAGAAGAAGAAGAAGATTCTGGATTCTCTGTTCGTTCCGTGCTTGCTCTCGTTCTCAGTAGATTTTACGTTGTTTCGTCCGTGCCAAAGATATTAGTGGAAGGAGAGATGTTAGAGAAAAGCTTAAGCTGCACCAGCATATATCAGAATTGATTCTGTTGGCTGTGCCATCGCCATCAGAGTGCTATGACTATCGAACCAGGTAAAGAGAGAAAGAGAAAGGACACGTGGCTTAGATTCAGAATGTGAGGAGAAAAGATACTGCTGTGATGGGGAGTAGAGGATCATGATTACCAACGGAAATTGGGTTGCGATTCTATTACGTGACGTTGATAGTTGAGTTGATGTTTCGAAAACACGTGTCATTTTTAAATTATTTGTTTTTTTGTGACATTATTGGCATTCATGGAAACATGGAATGTTTTTCTTATAACCCCAATAATTTTTTATTTATTATTATTATTATGTTTTAATTAGAAACAACGTCCGTATCAAGTCTCTTAAAACCTAATAACCACATGATCACTGTTACGAATACGAGTATGAGCCATGTTTGATGTCTATCTCAAGAGTTTGGGTGGGATTCGTCTTCCTATTGAACCTAGCGAGCTGTTTACTTTTTAGGTAAAAAAATTAATTTTTCTAATTGTCAACATTCGAACTCACGATCTTCTTCTTTCATAATTATGGGATAACTATCGAGTCAATCGCCCACCATTATAAAGAAATTGCACTGGTGATAAAAGGTTAAATTTTAGATATAATATATTTTTAAATATTATTATAATGTAAAGGTTGGCAAAATCTATTCATATTCAAATAAATTGGAAAGAAATGCTGAGCGAAAGAAAATAATATTAGATGTCATAAAGAAACAGACAAGTAAGTACTTGCATCTATTTTTTAATTAATTTACTTCAAGGACAAAAAGAAAAAATATTTTAATGCTTTGAACTTTCTGTATGAAAGTCCTAATTTGAAATACAACCAAACAAAACTACGTTGTTTTGCCAGGCAATCATTAATTTAAAGATGCCCAATTTTATATTACTTCTAATTTATAATTTAAGATAATTGATTTGATAAAATAATAATATTGGTGATTATGAATGCCATGAACATTGCAAGCATTAACGCGCCACTTACCCGACCTAGCTAGTAGTTGGTACGACCGTGCAGAGCTAAACCATGATAATTCATAAGCCGCCCGCATCAGTTACTTATGATTGGTGATTATATAGGGAGTCATAGTATTATTAGCAATTTTATATTTTAGCTTTTTTTATATTTGAATAAAATCAAATTAAAATTGGGCATCTTTAAATTAATGATAGCCTGACAAAAGATAAAGAAACACATATATTTTTCTTATAAAAAAAATAAAATAAAAAATTACATGCAACATACATGTAGCAAATACTAGCGATTAATATAAAATAGACTGAGTCATAACATGCAATTATGTATTCGAAGTATTTCAACAAAATTAGTTTTTACAATTTTATAAGATAACTTTTAGATTTATATAGTTCATAAAAAATAAAAATAAAAATATTTTCTTGATTTAATTTGAGTTAGGCTATAGTTGAATTGGAGGGTCAGGGTCCGTATGACATGGTTGAAATTGCTACAATATTAATTTCAATTCATGTCATGGACCACGAGCCAGATATTCACTGACCACAAGTAAACATGCTCTTTCTTTGACATTAGAAATATTAAAATATAATATAATGTAAGATAAGCCACATTTATTTATTTCTTTTTTTGAACATGATAAGCCTCATCTTAACATATTAATTAAGTTCGGCCTACGTAGTAATTTAAAACCACTTTAATGTTGACAGCAAACGACGCGCAATACTATCTGATTTTTTTATTTTTATTTTTTTTTAATATGATAATACTATCTGAATTATTGTGATGGTTAGTTGACTTTACTTATATATCCAATACTACAATTTCAATTACAACTTTTTGAATTTGGATGTTTGTGTGTGTTTTTTTTTTTTTTTTTACAAAATATTAATCTATATTTATAGGAAGTTTCAAACATAAAGTGCATTCTGTAATTGCATAAAAAATATACTAAAGCATAATGCAGACATAATTATAAGTTTAAAGGCTTATAAAAAAATAAGTAATACCCGATAACAAAAAGGTAAAACCTTAGTATTAAGAAAGTAAAATTCTGACAATAAAAGGATAAAACACCTGCAACAATGGACTACAAAAGGACATAGCCTCACAAGAAAATCTCCTTACTAACTTAGATCCTGGCCAATACAGTAACTAGGTGAAGGAAAAAACTCCCAAAACAAAGAAACAAAATAAAAAATAAAAAATAAACTTAAGCCCATACAACTTAAGAGTACATTTGCAATAAACGACTTATTTATTCTATCTACCAACGTTAGGCGGGAATACTTTTGAGCAACACATCAAATTAATGCTCATTTTATACTACATTAATTGGAAAAAATATATATAAATTAAGAAAATACACATCTAACTACAAAAGATACAAGTGCAAATAATGAAATTATACATTTATATTTATCAAATGTATATTTTACGCGTTTTTAATATATATATAGTTACATGTTTTTCTAGTTAAATTAGCCTTAACTCTCTTTCTAGTAAATATCTGTATCTTTTCTTCTTCTCTTCTCAAAAAATATTATTCTAAATTCTAAGCTTTGGTTTGTGGGAGCAATTCTCATGGAAAAGGTGATTCCAAATTTCTAATGAACATTTATTCTAGTAATTAGTTGTTTTCGCTAACTGAACACCACAAAAAAGTGTAGAGTTGTTGATTAGGTGATTGGGTAAAAAAGTAAGTTATAAAGAGGTTACGAATTTAATCTTTATTTACTTATTTTTTAAAATTTTAAAGGGCCTTGCACTCTCATAAAATTAATCCAATACACACAAGTTGGCAGGATAACCAAAGCTTTACTACTAAGTTAAAACAACACCATCGAACGAAAACAAAAGGTTTGCCGTTGCTCTCACGTCAAACCATTGAATCTATAACTCATATATTATTTAATTATTATTAGGATATCAGTAGTCATGTTTACGGTGACATTGATCATGACGCAGATCTTTTTCGGTAACTATTCGATTCCATTTGCATCATTGGACTACTTCATATCTCCATTTTGTAATATACAATCATATATATATATCACGGTTTATGTATCATGTTTTGTTTATACCATTTAAGCATTTTTTTCATATAATTCTAAATGTACCAACCAAAGTCATTAACATGTTTTATAAATTTTTAATAATGATACATAACATGTGACCAAAACAAATTTTTTGTTAGGCATATTTAGAATTACCTAAAACAAAAAAAAAAACAAAAAAAACCAGCTGATAAGTGATGGCTAGTTTTTAAGCCCAATAGCCCAAGACATATCTCAACTTCTTAGGCCCAACACCTAATCCAAACAAGTAGGAATTTGGCCCATTGGTGCATAGAGGAAAGAGAAAAGATGTGTTCTTCCGAAAAAAAAAAAAAGAAAAAAAAATGTGGGCCCATCTTCGTTATGCATGACGTGGCATAATACCATTGATTGAAATGTCTCTATCTGTGTTATGTCATCACATATAAGTTTTTACTCACCTTCACCATCTAAGCCGTCAAACGCATACATCATCGTAATTACAAATGTGTGGACAGCGAAGATGGTCGGTCCGGAGCGGCAAGGAAGTATTTCTCCAGAAAATATTCTTGTGGCTATTAATCAGAGAGAGAAAGAAAATAAGTAATAAAGAAGACAAATTGGCTTTGTCTTACAATGATGAAGACGCCCCACCGCCATTAGAATTTTTTTTAAAAAAAAAAAAAGAGCTTAAAAAATATTTCATGTAATTGTCATTTCATAATAATGTTATCATCTAATACAAGTCAATTGCTTTTTAGAATTATTTCCTAAGTTTGTCTCATTAGCATCATTTACAGTTTAAATATAAAAGAGATATTAACTTGAGTAGACTGTTACATAATTTGGGTAAATTATGTGAACATTCAAATTGAGAGACTTACTTTGGTTACACAATTAGATAGAAAAAATAAAGGATATGAAGGAGCAAGCAAAAATCGTTGTTGCAAATGATATTAAACATTTGATAATTATAGTATAAATTAGTTCTTACTTGTTAATTTATGTTCTAGTTATTAGTTTATAAAAAATATTAATCTAACTGTATGAGCAATTACTAATCTAACTGTATGAGCAATTACACACGTGTATATATGTATATATATTCATTAAATTATTTGTTATATATTTTAAGATATATAAAATATTAATATTTAATAAAGATACATGTATAGTTACGTATGTAATTACAAAAATTATATTTAAATTATTATTTTTCTTAGTTTATATCCTATCCTATTAACCAAATAGATGCTAATGGTGGGGGATTTGTGTGCTAAGTACACCCTTTTTTATTAATTAATCCAATAAGTAATAAACTGATAAGATTCATAATCAAACTCAATCGTATTTCAAGTTATCCCACACACAAATTATGTCTTGTTCTTAAACATGCATCAACCTTATGGTCACTTATGCATCATCTCTTGTAGCCTAAAAATACATAATGGATCATATATATTTCAACCATTAATTTTAATGGCTAGAAGAATATTTAAATGATTTTTGAATAAAAAATATTATCTATTCCCAACAAGCTTTTAGCAAAGATGATGTGTACCATAATACAAATAATAACCTTTCCTTATTAAATAGTCCTTTTATTATCAAAGTTTTGCTAGAATATTTAAGCTTGGAATCCTAAAAACAAATGGGCAGCTGTACTTTTTCTCTCCATCACAATTAATCATGCTTAATTAAAGTCATATGAGTGGGAAGAAGAAGTTGTTATAGCTTATTGTTGGTCACCCACCGGCCCATGCTATCTTAAAACATATTTTTTAAATAAAAAGTTTGTTTTACCCAAAATAATAGCAACCGACCTTGTTCTATTATTACATATATTTGACCACTTGCTATCACGATAAGAAATTAGGTTGGCAATAATTGGAAGCAAGTACAAAATTAGAAGTAATAATGTTATTAATAAAATAAATAATTAATAATATCAAATTAATATTATAAACATTCATCTTGCTTTAAAGAATTCCAATATTGTCCCAACATGTTTAGTAGCCTCTCTATTCCTCATGTGATATATATACTAATGATACTTGTTAAAAGATTGGATGACCCTAGTTAATTAATCTTCTTAGAGCACATATATATATTTCAAATAATTAACAAGGTAATAAGGGGACAATCTTGAATACTGCAAGTCGGTAATAGCATGTCTCTTATTGCCTTAGGGCCTATTAATTGTTTTTGTATTATATTTTAATATGTATCACATATTTATTGGTAAGATATACTCTTAAAATGAAAATTGAAATATAATGTGTCCTGACAAAAAAAAAAGTAAAAATTTAGGAAAAATGGATAAAAATATGTCGTTATGGTCTATAGGTCTATAGGCACGTGAATTAAAGGGGCTGAAAGTTAACAAAAAAAAAAGAATAAACGGTAAAAAGAGGTTAAAAGTTACCAAATTATACATACACACATAGATATATATATATATATATATATAAAAGGAACTGAAAGTTATCAAAACAAATAAAAGGGGATTAAAAAGTTATCAAAAAATAAATAAATAAATAAAATGGGCTAAAAATTAACAAAAAAATAAAAAAGAAGCTGAAAGTAGTAAAAAAGAATAAGTTTTAAAATAAGTCTTACATTTACTAACATTACAAAAGAAATTTTTTGGTGCATTTTTACAAAATTATCCATAGATATATTTTTTATACGAATAAATTTGATAATTTTATATTAAAAAAATGGGTAATTCAAGAATTTATGATAAAAACAGTGCATCATAAGTAAAAAAGTTTTGACTTGTATAAATAATATAGATTAATCTAAGTTAAAATGGTCTAAAAGTTTTTCTATGACAAATTTAAAAAGATTGCATTGCGGCTCCAGTAAGCCAGAACGTTCAAATTAATTAAATTTCATGTTATGCATAATGGTAGAAGATTTGATATGTTCATGAATCATCTCAATTACCTGTTACATAAAATTTCAAAAGCCACATAGTTATCTAGTTTTTCACATAGATTATTCAAGAGATCTTGACGATGAAGTGTCATAATCCTTATTCTAACATATATATAAGCAAATAATTTTGGTAAATCTCTTGTTAGTATAAAAAAGAGGTTTATCAAAATAAGGCTGAGGTTTAAGTCTTGAATTTGAATCTAGATGTATCTTTATTTATCTTTCTTTGTTAGAAAGACTAGTTTAAATGCTTTTACGATAGCTAAACTCAAGAGAATTAGTGTGGTTCAAAGGAAGAATGATACGTTTTAAGAGCTAAAAAATTGGTAATAAAAAAATAATAATAATAATTTGGTAAACGGTACAAAATGCTACCCATTTTTATTTAAATTCCAAAAAAAAAAAAAAACGGTAGCCTATCACAATCTTAAGCGCCATCTCCTAGTAATTTTGAATACATTTTAATACAATAAAATTCCACAAGGGCAAACGTCGAGAATGGTCGGTCGCACCGACGGACTATTTCTTCTGTTAATGGCCCCACCAACTTGCTATAAGTCCATCCATGGCTCTTCAATTTCACTCGTAACTTGCCAAACCACACACAGGCACGCAAACACCACGACTCTTGCTTTCTTTCTAATTCAAGCGAATTTCAAAGGAGATGGAGGGCAAGGAAGAAGATGTGAACCTTGGAGCTAACAAGTTCACCGAGAGACAACCCCTGGGAACAGCAGCCCAAGATAGAGACTACAAGGAGCCACCACCGGCGCCTCTGTTCGAAGCCAGCGAGCTCTCATCATGGTCCTTTTACAGAGCTGGAATCGCCGAGTTCATGGCTACTTTCCTGTTCCTCTACGTTACCATCTTGACTGTTATGGGCGTGAATAGAGCCCCAAACAAGTGCGCCAGCGTGGGTATTCAAGGAATTGCTTGGGCTTTCGGTGGCATGATCTTCGCTCTCGTTTACTGCACCGCTGGAATCTCTGGTACTACTAATTAATTCTACTACTTCCTTGTAACAATTGCTGAAATAACTCTCATGGTAATGATTTAATTAATTTGGGATGATTAATTTTGATTAGGGGGTCATATAAACCCGGCTGTGACGTTTGGGCTGCTGTTGGCGAGGAAGCTATCGTTGACAAGGGCGTTGTTCTACATAATTATGCAGTGCCTTGGAGCCACATGCGGTGCGGGCGTGGTGAAAGGGTTCCAGAAGACGCAGTACCAGTTGTATGGTGGTGGTGCCAACACTGTTGCCCCTGGTTACACCAAGGGTGATGCACTTGGGGCTGAAATTGTGGGCACTTTTGTTCTTGTCTACACTGTTTTCTCTGCTACTGATGCCAAACGTAGCGCCAGAGACTCTCATGTTCCCGTAAGTTTAATTGCTTTGATTCTCTCTGCTTATCTTTCAATTCATGGTGTTTGAAGAAATTAAAATAAGAAATTACTGGTTTTTATTTACAGCTCTTGGCTCCACTGCCAATTGGGTTTGCTGTGTTCTTGGTGCACCTTGCGACCATACCAATTACAGGAACCAGTATCAACCCAGCTAGAAGTCTCGGTGCAGCCATCATCTACAACAAGGACCATGCCTGGGATGACCACGTAAGCCTCCAAATTTTCTATTAATTAATGTGATTAAGATGCTGTTTCGATCTAGCTAGTTGAGATTTCCCAAGGCTAATTACCTAGCTAATTAATTGATTACTCTTTTAATTTGCTGTTTGGTTATGTGGGCAGTGGATTTTCTGGGTGGGACCCTTCATTGGGGCAGCTCTGGCCGCTGTGTACCACCAAGTCGTGATCAGAGCCATTCCTTTCAAATCCAGAAGTTGATTGATGATCATCGAAGATGATGATGATGATGATGCTGTGGTCGTATGTTCGATCTAAAGTGGATTTATCTCTCTCTACTGGGCTACGTGTCAGGCATCTACTTCTCTTCTTGTTTTGTACTTAATTCAATGGGCGACCCACTTGCGTTGGTAACAGGGGCTGTTCCCTCTTGAACTTTTTTCATGTATTTCAACTCAAAAAAATAAAAATGAAAAACTCTTTTTCATGTGTTTGAAGTGATTAAACTAAGATCAAGACAACTACCATTAGATGTCTTGCATATTTTATGCCTAAGATGCGCATTCGATGGTTAATAAAAAAAAAGGGTCCTATCGCTGTTGTAACGCGTGGCATGTAACGCATCGTCACAAACCTAACATCACATATAAGTGGGAGTATAAAAATTAGGGGTGCAAGTCAACAAATTTTTGACCTGATTTGGTTTGAATTGAGTTGGAGCTTCATCCGAAATTAACTCAATCTAACTTGATCTAACCTGAGTAGAGTATACCTAATGATAATTATTTTTAATAATTATTTTTATAAGATAATATTATTACCTTATAATTAAGGAAGCACCTTACATTTATTTCTTTTTTAATATCAATCTTTATTTTGTATCGGACTTTTTATTATTTAAAACTAAATTAAAGAATTTTATCATAACTTTTATTTATATGATAAAATATATAATTAATGAAGTGATTCCAACTACTTTACTTAAAACCTAAAGCCAAATTAAACTAGTTTAAATTGAATTAGGTTGGATTGGGTTTAAGAAATATTTTAGATTGAGTTGAATAGAAAAACTGTTTAAATTGAATTAGTTTGGGTTAGGTTAGGATTTAGCTCAATCCAATCAAATTCAACCTAATTCGTTACACCCCTAATAAAAATGGGAACAGTTAAGCTTTGTGGTCATCAAACATGACAATTAAAGCAGTTAAGCTTTGTGGGCATCAAATATGACAATAAGGGTTTATATGACACAAGGTTAATCTAATTTAGATTAAAAAACTATTAGAGTTGGAAACTAATACTTTAAAATTGAAGATAATCTTATAGTTTTATGAATTCAAAAATATGAAAAGAACAATATCTATAATAATTTAATGTTAAAAGTTGAAGGCCCACGGCGCCAATCGTTTTTCCATTTTTCGAATGTATGTACCATTAAAAACCATAACTGTTTTAAAATATAGTTTTATTGATGTAAAATAATTAATATATTAGTTATCTAAGTTTCTTTTTTTCTTTTTTTTTGGTTTTCTACTAGGTGTTCTCACACCGTTCGAGTACGAGACTAGTTTATATTGAGACAAAAACATAATGGTAAACTTTTTCTAACGATAGCACCTTCAAAAATTAAACTTTAAAATTTTTATATAGAGACGACCTTAAAACTTAATATGCTTTCATTGAGCTAACAACTTTTTGCTTAGCGATATAACTTTTCCTACTACTCACACACATTTCTTACCTTTTAAGGCACAACTTTGTTTGCAAAAAAAAAAAAAAAATTAAGCTCATTTTGAATAAGACAGTTTTGGCGCCATTTTTATTTCATTAACATATATAATATTTCTAATGAAAAATAATAGTATTAAAAAATTTATAAAACTTAAAATTTTGTTTATAAGTAATAGGATCATGTGCTATGCATGTGCATACATATGCAAGTTGAGCATAATGGATAAAGTTGAGGAGAAGTGATTAGCATTGTGTTAATAATAGGGATATTTCAGAAATAATAAGCTGATTATTAAGGTAAATGAGGAGTTAAAATTAGGACGTCCTCTTGTCTTCATATAATATATATAACTTAATTAATTAGGTAATTTATATATATATATATAGTTTATAATTAGGTTATTGCTGTATGCATATATATACTCTCCAAAAGATGTTAATATAATGCATATACTCTAAAATTAATTGCTTTTCACAAGAGGATTGAATAGATTTCTAATTAATATCTGTAAATAAATAATGTATCTGTAGTACTACTTATAATGTGAAATGTTTTTTTTTTTTTCATTGCTGAGAGACACCCAGATGGTGTCCTCCTCCACTTTACGGCTAGACTAATCTACCTGGTTTCGATCCGGATTGAACCATAAAGGTGTAAAGATCTCTCAGTAAATAGTAACTCTATACACGATGAGAGTTTTAAACTCACGACCTCGTTTAAGAGGAACGTATGTCAAGCTATCCGAACCAACTAAATATTGGTAACGTGAAATGTTTTTATTGATTGTCCCCTAACTTTTATTAGATTTTCCACTCGCTTTAAGTAATAATAAAAAATGTCATTTGACATTTATAAGTTCAAAAAATCTGAACGTAATGAGACTTATAAATGTAAACTTTGTCAGGTCAAAGAAAGAGACTTACATAAATGGAAATTAGTTCAAGTTATTCTCTCATAGTTTTGTTAAATATCTTACTAATTTCTTATATTTAAGAGGATATTGACAGGGTTGATCTATGCGACTTTATTCCTTACTTGTGAAAAGTTATTTTTGATCTAAAAGCATGATATGATTTCTAAATTAATTATAATGAACATTTACCATAGCGCAAGTCAAGATACCCTTTAAGATGATGATTAATATTTAGTAAATTTATTTAATAAATGATATATATGAAAAAGTTAATGTGACCTTGCTGTTTGATATGTGACCAAACAAATTAACTGTTGCATTAATTCTACCTATTGACTAATAAAAATAAATAAAAAATTCTACCTATAGAACTATAGTTGAAACAGTAACTAATTATGAGATTATCTAATTCTAAAATAATTTTTATATGTTATATCAAACTTTCTATTGTATATATTAGGGTTTAGGATGATCATGCTGAATATATATACATTTGATGTGATCATACTGCCAACTGTGCTAGTGCCGGATATGGGGTTCCATATAAATAATAAATTAATTAAGTTTTGAATTTAATCAATAGTTTATCAGATAAAATAGTCAAATGATAAACATAAGGATAACTTTAAAAATCACAATAATTTGTCTTCTTTAATTAACGTATATTACCTTTGTTATTTTGAATCTTTGTAAAATATATTTAGAACAATGTGGATTGGAGGTGGTTCTTTAAAATAATAATAGATTATCTGGACAAATAGCTGTTCAACGTTTGTCATATATTCTTTCCTCTTCCAATCCAATTGCTTTTCGTTGTCACTTCATTTGCAAGAATGACGGGATATTGCTTGACATTTAATCATAATAAATATAATAAACTTTATAATTTATTTGCTTAGCTCATGACATAACCTTTTTTTCTTTATTTTAATCAAATTTCTCTCGTAATCGAAGCTCATAAGCAGTGCAGAATATCATTTCTAATAGAAAAATGTTTTAAAAATATATTTTTTAAATATATTTTGTTAACATTACCTTAAAAATTATTAGATCATTTTCAATCATATGTCAATCAAGCATTACTCTTTTTAAATATGACTTTTTTATTCATATATATTCAAACAATCAATTTTACGTGATTCAACTAATATATTGTGTTTACATATCCACTGTAAGAAGATTAAGATTATAAACTAAGAAGGCACTCCTTGGCATTATATCTTGTCACATAATCAATTACAATTTCTCAGCCTTGAATACATCACACTACTACCCATTAATCCTGACTACTTATCCTATATTTATAATGAATACAAGGAACTTTTTATATAAAAGACTACCTATTATGTTTAGGACACTATTAATAAATATTCCTTATAATTAGAACTTTTAATTACTCTAGAATACAAGTCAATCCCAACAAAAACAACTTAAAAACAAATCCAAAATAACCAATTACCCAATTGTTGCTATATACCATATGAGCATGAATATATTTTTAGGTACAATTTTTGGATAAGTATTTCAGTAATTAAAATACAACTTATTTCTAACTGTATGAAACTAGGAAGGTAACTGAAGCAAATATATATGTGTTAGCTCCATAGAAAAAGGTAACAGCAGCCTCAAGTCTCAAATGATACAGAGAATTCATGTATTTCTCTGTTCTAAAGATGCTTTCAGAAGTGGGACATATGCGTCATTATACAACCACTACAAGGGCACTGCGTTTAGGTGACCACTGACCCAAAAAAAAAAAAAAAAAAAAAAATCCAAAAACAAAAACGAAAAAACAAACAAAATTACTAGGGGTCGGTCGCCACCTACGAATTTTTTTTCCTAGTGAGAGTGACACCACTTTCAAACTTGCGCTATAAATCCCATCCCTCCATCCCTCCATCCCTCCTGCTCACTCAACCTCGCAAAACTAGTAGAATAATAAGAAGAAAAGCCCGCAGGCTCATCAGAGCTTAATTTCCAGTATTCTTTACAAGGTTATAAGAACAGATGGAGGGCAAAGAAGAAGATGTGAACCTGGGAGCTAACAAGTTCACCGAGAGACAACCCCTGGGAACAGCAGCCCAAGATAGAGACTACGTGGAGCCACCACCGGCGCCTCTGTTCGAAGCCAGCGAGCTCTCATCATGGTCCTTTTACAGAGCTGGAATCGCCGAGTTCATGGCTACTTTCCTGTTCCTCTACGTTACCATCTTGACTGTTATGGGCGTGAATAGAGCCCCAAACAAGTGCGCCAGCGTGGGTATTCAAGGAATTGCTTGGGCTTTCGGTGGCATGATCTTCGCTCTCGTTTACTGCACCGCTGGAATCTCTGGTACTACTAATTTAATTCTACTACTTCCTTGTAACAATTGCTGAAATAACTCTCATGTTAATGATTTAATTAATTTGGGATGATTAATTTTGATTAGGGGGTCATATAAACCCGGCTGTGACGTTTGGGCTACTATTGGCGAGGAAGCTATCGTTGACACGGGCGTTGTTCTACATAATTATGCAGTGCCTTGGAGCCATATGCGGTGCGGGTGTGGTGAAAGGGTTCCAGAAGACTCAGTACCAGTTGTATGGTGGTGGTGCCAACACTGTTGCCCCTGGTTACACCAAGGGTGATGCGCTTGGGGCTGAAATTGTGGGCACTTTTGTTCTTGTCTACACTGTTTTCTCTGCTACTGATGCCAAACGTAGCGCCAGAGACTCCCATGTTCCTGTAAGATCATTTCCTTTAATTTCCTTAAAGAGTGTTCTCTCTGTTTTTTTATTTTTTGTTTTTATTTTTTATTTTTTTATCTTCTGTTGGTGTTTGAAGAAATTAAATTTTGATGTTATTGGATATGTAGATCTTGGCACCACTGCCAATTGGGTTTGCTGTGTTTTTGGTGCACCTTGCGACAATCCCAATTACAGGAACCAGTATCAACCCAGCTAGGAGTCTCGGCGCTGCCATCATCTACAACAGAGATCACGCCTGGGATGACCATGTAAGCCTCAGTTTCTTTCTTCTTTCTTCCTTTTTTTTTTTTTTAACTATTATTGAAAATATATATTTGTATATTGCTTTGTTGAAATTGATAAATGAACTAATTGTTAAAATTGTAAATCACAACTATCCAACCCAAAAAACAACATATCAGATTATTAAGAACAAAAATAGAAAAAGAATACATGAATATGATTTAAAAGTTAAATTACTATATTACTTAATGAGTTCTCCTTTAAAGATGGGAAAAAAGAGAAGAGCAGAAGGTGAGAGAATGATTTGATTAAGGATCCTATTCTTTATATATTAGGTTAATTAAAATTTTATTAACCTTAATTAATTAGTATTAGGTATTTTTACACATTAAAAAAGTTCATACTTAATAAATATTTAAAAGTTCAAATTAATATATTACTTATTTGACTTAATTTAGATAGTCAAAAATATAATTATTAATGTATTTATGAACCCACATTATTAGGATATTAATTAAATTAAAATTTTAACATAACTATCTTTCGATGTCTTTTAATTTATAGCATAATATTTACTAAATGATTAAGCCTTTATTGATTTTTCTGTCACATTAATTTATACAAAGATAACTCTTTGGATAATTTTAAATGTACCTACTAAAAACATCATTTGTTATATATTACTATTAAAAATCTATAAAACATGTGGGCTGAGTTAATATTTTCAAAGGTTAAATATAAATTGCACTTAATTAAAATTTAAGAAAGTAATTTTATTTTATTTTTTCATTTATTTTGCACTAACATGAGTACTGTTTTGGTAAAAAATGTGTACGTGGGACAGTGGATTTTCTGGGTGGGACCCTTTATTGGAGCAGCTCTAGCAGCTATGTACCATCAGATTGTGATCAGGGCCATTCCATTCAAATCCAGCAGCTGATGATGCTACACAGCTACTGCTGCTGTTGTTGTTGTGATAAATATTAGCCAAGTGGATTTGTGCATCATAAATTAATTTTAATTTCCGCTTTCTTTCTTTCTTTCTTTCTTTCTTTCTCTCTTTATGTATGTAATGTAAAATATGTAAGGTAACGGGTGATGATGACGGTGGTGGTGGTAGTGGTTGGCTATGTTTATCTAAGTTTATATTTTTCTAAGTACAGTGTGTGTGGTGTGGGACTGGTGAGTTGTACAGAAGTGGGCCGAGTGAAAAAGACAAAAAGGAGGAAAATAGAAACGAAATGCCAAACCTGCTCTACTACCTACTACTACTTCGAATAATTAATTCCTTATTCAGGATAATATCCGCTTTCCCTTGTCCCTAGCTCTTACTTTAGTTTACTTTGGGTTTCATCAAAAAAAAAAAAAAAAAACTTTTGTTTACTTTATTGAAATTGGTGGCTTTTATTTTGGGGCACGCAAGGAAGCTATATGAAATGGATGGATGAGGTTTGGTGCCTGATGCTGACTGTATATATATATATATATATATATTGGCAATAGTTTTGGTGGGCGGTCTCATGGCGATATATTACAAAATGTGTCCTCTTGCTTTTTTTATTTCGAGTAATTTTAAATATACCTATCATTGTTTTATCTATTAACTGTGTTATAATATATAAGAAATTATATTTAAATGATAGATCAAACAAGCCATTCAAAGACATCCAGTGCTTCAACTTAAAACATGGAGAGCCATATTTCCATGTAATATTGATTAAGGAAATGAATCAAAACTTATAAGAGATGGTAAGATTTAATTACAAGGTTCAGCAGTTGCCCATATTAATCCATGATTGTATATAACCTGCTTGTTTTTCTTATTTATTGATGTTTACTTAAAATCCGGAATTTACATGGGCTTGTAATCAAGTGAAACCAATGCACCCAACAGTGAAAGGCCTAAACCTAGCATCTCAAGACCAAAACTGAAGCAACAATGGGCTTAAGATAGGCAGAGCACATCTCAGCCTTTAATTAAAGACCGGTGCTTATTTTTTTTATGAAATCTAGGCGACTAATTATTCTAGTCCACATTGTTCAATTAAATATTTCTTGGTTTCACCATTAAGAGACACAGTGGTGTTCTCGTTCATTTTGCAATAATTCAATTCAGGTTAAACTACAAAGTGCAAAGGTCTCTTAACAAATGATAACTCCATACATTTTTTGGTTTCACCGTTAAGAGGCACTCAACTGGTGTCCTTGTTCATTTCGCAACGAGATTAATTTACCTGAATTCGACCCGGGTTAGACTACAAAGACGCAAAGGTCTCTCAACAAATGATAGCTCCATACACGAGGAGAGTTTTGAACTTGCGACTTTGATTAACGAAAACGGAATGACTCAGTGGTTACTTTTAAGTGCAGATTCTAACTCCTTAAGGGGAGGTTGCGAGTTTGACTCCCCTTTGTAGACAAAAAATATCGGGGATATTAGACGCTGTGTGCGGGCTGTGTATTGAGGTATAATAATATTATGTGGTATATAATGATTAGGATACGTTCGGTATGAGGTACCATCACATCCTGAGGATACTAGACACTGCGATGTGCTGTGTAAGTCATCTCAGCCAACTAAATGGTGGTTGCTCAATTAAATATTTGACATAATAGTTCTTCAACTTCCACTTCACCATCCTCCTCACACCATTCATTTTTATGTTCATAATGATTAATCCCATCATCAAAAACTCATTCCCAGAACTACACACTTTTTATTGTTTTGTTTTTGACTGCTCATAACTACACACTTATTTCATGCTAATTATCAAAGCCCAACTCAACCACCTCTCTCTCCAACTCATTTTTAAACAGAAAAAATCCTCCTCTTTCACTCTCATTATAACAAACCTCACTGATCATCTCACACTTCCTCTCTTCCTCCACCATCTTCTTCCTTCTTTAGCTCTCTCCAATGGGCTCTTCTTACCATTTCAAACCAGTCTCTAAATGCAGCACTGATGGAAGAACCCATCAAACAGTGGCAGCTGATCTTGATGGCACTCTCCTTATATCACCAAACTCTTTCCCTTACTTCATGCTTGTTGCCATAGAAGCCGGTAGCCTTCTCAGAGGCTTACTTCTCTTAGCATCACTCCCACTAGTATCCTTCTTATACATACTTATCTCTGAGTCATTGGCTATTAATATCTTCATCTTCATAACCTTTGCTGGTATCAAAATGAGCGACATTGAGATTGTATCAAGAGCTGTGTTGCCCAAATTCTACGCTGAAGATGTGCATCCTGATGGGTGGAGAGTGTTCAGTTGCTTTGGCAAAAGATTTGTTGTGACGGCAAATCCGACAGTTATGGTGGAGCCATTTGTGAAGAAATACTTAGGGGCTGATATGGTGCTTGGGACTGAGCTTTGTGTGAGTAAATCAGGAAGGGCTACTGGGTTTGTTCAGAAACCAGGTGTTCTTGTTGGGAAGCATAAGAAAGATGCTGTTGAGAGAGAATTCAGGGGGAATTTGCCGGAAGTGGGTCTGGGAGATAGAGTTACAGATCATGATTTCATGGGTATTTGCAAGGTAATTTGGTTCCATAATTAAAGTACTCTCCCTTTATTTCTTTTTAAGTTATTTATTGGATGCAACTTTGATATGTAGATTGCTTCTTCTTGGGCTGGCTAGGGAAAATTAATTTTTTAATAAATAATTATCCTGTTGATAACCACCCTTTTAGAAAGCAAAAATACTAAAGATGCACTGAATGAAACTTGCATGAAAACTTAAACATTCTGTGGCCCTAGGATCAACGCAAATCTATGTGCATTATGTAGATTTGTGTTGATCAAAGAGACATGGGGATGTTTGAGTTTCCGTGCGAGTTTCATTTTGTGTTCCTTAGCAATTCAGCATTTTTCCATTAGATGATGGTTAAAAAGCACACACAAGTTTAAAGTGAGGAAAACAGGGGAAGAAAATTATGTCACATAAAGAACAGAGGAAATAGCCTTATTATACCATGAAACAGTAATATGTTAAGAGAGTATATTCTAGTGACTGGGGAATGAAAAAATCTGACAAGCAACTTCAAAAACCAGAATTTTACAAGGAAACATAATTTTTTCTTCTTATTATTATGCAGGAGCCCACCTGTTGTAGCATCCAACTAATCCCTTAGACACCTTTCTATCCTTGACACTATCACACCAGGAAATAACAATTTTTTGATCAATGAAGCCAGAAGAACCAAGGAAAATTGCAAAGAAAAATCAGAAAAATAAAATAAAAAATGAAATGAATTATGAGATATCCATAATTCTAGACCATTAGATTACATACATCTACTTTGGAATCACATGTTAAAAAAAAAAAAAAAAACTGTTTGCATGTTCCTTACATGAACACACTCAACAAATGAGGAGTGCTAATTCATACATGATACATGATGATCCTGACATGTACTACAATGATAAAATTGTGTACTAAATCATGTCAAACTTATCATTTTTCCCTGAAAAATTGCAGGAAGCCTACATGGTACAGAGAACCAAACGCGCCCCAGTCCCAAAATCTAAGCTTCTAACCCAAACAATCTTCCACGACGGCCGATTAGTCCAAAAACCCACACCTATCACCGCTCTCTTAACCTTCCTCTACCTCCCAATCGCCTTCTTCATCTCCCTCCTCAGAATCTTCCTTCTCAACCTCCCATTCCCACACCACACAACACCACTTCTCCACAAACTCCTCTTCATCAAACTCACCATTAAAGGCACACCTCCTCTCAACCCCAAACCCAAAACCCCACCTGGAGGATTCCTCTTCGTTTGCAACCACAAAACCATCTTAGACCCAGTTTTCACAGCAGTCGCACTAGGCCGAAAACGCAACATCAGCTGCGTCACTTACAGCATAAGCAACTTCTCCAAACTCATCTCACCCATCAAAACGGTGGCACTAACAAGAGAACGAGGCCCAGATGCTGAAAACATCAAGAAATTGCTTCAACAAGGAGACGTTGTGATGTGCCCGGAAGGAACTACTTGTAGAGAACCGTTTCTTCTGAGATTCAGTGCGTTATTCGCGGAGCTGAGTGATAGGATCGTTCCTGTGGCGATTAGAACCGAGCAGAGCGTGTTTTATGGGACTTCGGCTCGTGG